>VMKM01000363.1:5000-379634 GCA_008360985.2 Macquaria ambigua
GGTCAGCAGACATGGTGGAGTTTTTTCATGACATAGAGAAGTGCCAACCAGTTGACCCTGTCAGCATTGGCCTCACAGGTTCAGGGCTGATTTAAAACAGTAGATGGCGTGTTGAGCCAATTTATACCCACAAAATGCAGATTTTTATAAATTTGGTGCAGTATCTGATAAGCACTTTGTATTTGCATACCTTTTTCTTTAGTATCTTCTCAACACATGATGTCTTTCTAATGGTATTAGTATAATATTATTATTATAGGGGATATCTAAATAGGATAATGCGTTTTGTTTTGTTTTTTTGCCAACTAGCAAGTGTCAGGGTTGGGGTTGTTAGTCTGTGTTTTGTGTGACTTCCTGTTTTATTTTGGTAGGGTTTTTGTCTCATCCTTGTGTTCCTGTCAAGTTTCCCGCCAGCCCCAATCAGCCTAATGTGTTTCACCTGTGTCTCATTGCCTCTCTCCCAGCCCTATATATACCCAATGTCTCTGCTCTCCCCTTTGCCAGATAATCTTCACCGTATGTGTGTTGTTATCCCACGTTCATTGTGTGTCCTGTGTTGCTTGTGTATGACCAGTTTTTGTGTTACCACTACTCACTTTGATTCTCCCTTTGGATACTTTTGCTTTGTGGACTTGCCTTGCTTTTGGGCTAATAAAAGCTCTGAACCTTTACTCAAGCCGAGTCTGCTTTGTGGGTCTAACCTCACTGTGTGCTTGATAGCAAGAGCTTTCCAGTAGGCTGGCATGGATAGGTCCTTGACTTCAGACTGAAGTAAACAAAAGTAGCTTCTCATATCAACTGTTGATTTTGTCGGCTGAAACACTGTCGCTAGCAGATTTTATCAGCTGTTGCTAGCTTGTTAAATTAGTTAATTTAAACGCTAGCTCTGTGAGTTGGCTGAAAATCTCCAGGTGACTTTTAAATGTCCCTGACCCATTTTAAAATGAGAACCATGTAAAAGTCTGTTGAATATGCAGCATCTTGGCTCCCACACAGTGGGTGTGTTGGCCCTGATTGGGGCTTTTTCTAATGTAACCTCATAATGATGTAGTTAGCTAGGCTAGGTTATTACTGTAGGTTGTGAGCTTGTTAGCCCTGCATGCTAATGTTTGCGTAAGAGAAGACAAACGCACTGTTCAATTCATTCCTTGCACTTTTGCTGTTGTGTTTTTTGGTTTTGGAAAGGGTTCCTAGATCCCCATGACCAAGACTTCAACATGTGGAGAAATTCACTTGCGATTCCCTCGTCTCGAAGTCAATGGGTTTCTTGAATGGGTTTTTGGTTAGATGCCTGAAATAAGGTCTGTAGTTAACACAAGATTTTCTTGTTTTGTTCTACGACATAAAATACATCAGTAAATACCCCACTTGTGAATTTTGAAGCTTTTATGTGTCTTAAAAAAGGCGGTTGCTAACAAGTGGCTAAATGAGACTACAGAGGTTGTCGGGGACATTAAACGTCATCACACCGAACACAGAAACTCATCTACTCACTCGTCCACCTTTACAACCTTGTTCTGTTTATACTCACGCTCTTGCAAACTATTCTAACTCAAACGTGCTAATTCAAATTACAAGTTGGAAGCTAAGTGGTGGTGACGTTGAGGTCATGCAACCGTAGTGTAGTTCCTTTATAGCCTAACGTTAGCTTTTTACTTCTGGCGATTGCATTTACGCTTCAAAAATCATAAAAATGGTGTTCATTTGTGAAGATTATCTTGCTAAACAAAACGTGTATCATAAACCTTTGTTTGCCACAGAGCTTATTTTCTGCAATAATCCAAAATCCAGTGGAAAAATCCCATTGGCTTTCTGTGGAGGGAACCAGGGCGATGCTAACTTCCGGGTTAGCCTATAAAAATACATCATCTCTGCAGCTCTGTATTGCAACCAGGCTACAAGAAAAAAGCCTGAAAAATAATTTTGTCTGTTCAACAATGGTTGAATTAATAATAGTCTAAAAAGGTAGTTTTGATTTCTGCCTTATAGTATCTATACATTAGCATACATTAGCTGTACCAACAAGACACAGATGATTAGCTGAACACCAGATGGTATATTAGTATATTATGACACCTGTTTTGTTAGTTGAAGTTGTTTTAAGTTGAATCCCAGAAGCTGCACATGGTTAACTGCATCATTAGCGTATAGGCTACTGGAATTGTTGTTCCTATACCTGAATATGTTGTTCTATCTTCTTTCACCATGAATAGAAAAAGAAAATATTGAAGCTTCTGTTACTGCAAAAACACTGCCAATCATTCTGAGTAAAGACAAGTCATAATTAGGTGTAGATAATACATTATTGTGTAGATACATAAGGAAAACTTTTTTTTTTTTTTTTTTTTACATGTTTTTGTAACATGCAATCAATTTTCAAAGATTAAAATGACAAAATGGGCAAACACAGCTTCCAGGTAACGATTTCAAACATTTTTCTTTTTCTCCTTTGAGGCACAAACCTCCATCCTCGTCGACTCTCATCTATATAAATTGATTCCTGTCACATGGTATGAGTTATCCGGTGATTTGAAGGTCACAGAATTTCAGACAGATTCTTGCATGTCTCTTTTCCCTCATATTTTTTTTTTCCCGCCTCTGGGCGATATTGATTTGTTCCTAGTCAATTAATCATGACAAGAATGTTGTGCTCAGAAAATGCGTCTCTAAATGTGACTTCACTGAAGGAAGGGAAAGAGTGGAACTGGACAAAACAGCAACATAGTTTTAGAGGTGGATTATACCTCACGGGTGTTCAGTTTATCTTAACATACAGTAAAGAAAAGTTAAGTTTTAAAAAGCTGAGGTGAATTCAATGCAGAAAGAAGTCAAAGCTGAAATCCTGAAGGGATCAAAACCAGTAGTCTGTGTATATAAGGATAGTTTCGCCATGGTCAAATCTTCCTGAAGAAAGTTCTTTTTACAGCAAGGCTTGACTCTGAATTAAATAATTGAAAGAAGAAGGACATGGTTTGCATTCCTCACCTCACCTTTTTCTTTTTGCAGTGTATTTAAGTGTAGTTTTAGAGTGGTGATGGTTGTACTAGCTCATCTTTGTCCATTCACTGAAATAAACAGGAAAAACATAATTACACCTCCAGCACACAATTAGATGGATGAGCTGGAATAGAGGATGTGTTGAGACCAGTGGGCATTTTATTTCTTCCATGTATCACACATGTATCAAATAATAATTATGCTTCTGCATTGCTTAGTGAATGTGGGCAAGTAAAATGAATGTTCTGTGGAGCAGCTCCTGATTTTAGATTTTTGGTTGAAACACCTCATCCATTTAGACAGTACATTACTGACAGATTCATTCATTCATCATTCTGTTCATTCACTCATGTTTTAATGGGCTTTCTGTACTGTTAATGTGCTACGTCTCACTATCTCAGCATATTTGCTTTTTCTGCTTTGGTTATGAGGTTGTGATCTCAAAGAAACTAGAATTAACAAATGAATGGCTTCTGTGGCACATGTTTTCCATGCGACTATTCTGAATAAATGGAAGGTCTTAAAAGCCTGGTGGTGGTGTACCAAAGTTGTAGATCACGAGGTGGACAGATGCATCATAGTCAGAGTATAACATGCAGGCAGAAATTGCAGCAGTGACCTGTTGAAATTGTGTTGCTCTAATTTTCTGCTCTATTTAAATTTGCAGAACTGTCTTATGGTCTTTTTTTTTTTAACAAAATAGTCCCAGGAACCACAGAGCTCAGAGTACAGACGTAAAGATCCTGTTTACACCCGGTGTTAACATGCAATTTGTATTTGGATATCTTATCAGGATAAGGAAAATCAGGTTAATACATTTAAATGCATGCAAAATGCATTGCAGTCGGAATGCTATGAGATCGGCCAGACCACATCTGGAGGTGGTCATTGGCTTTGTTCAGACTACAGGCAAATCAGATTAGTTTCTCAAATCAGATCTTTAAGACAGACTGTCCGCACTGTTATTTGCAAGTGATCAGATTTGTGTGTCCAGACGTCACCAACCTATCTGCATGGGTTGCTGTGGTAACGACGTAGGCGTCAGTAACTATGTACGCTGGTGACGCTGCTTTCCAACACGAAAGCATCAGAAATGGAGATCCATCACCTTGCCCTCCAAACAATTGCGTTGTCAAGTCGCGATCCTCCGTCGCACCAGACAAACTCAGCGACACAGGAGGCTGGTATACAGTCGCTCTGATGCACACACGACACTCTGGATTTGACGTTGTTGTGTGTCGCATTGCGAGTGACGCAAAAGACACTTTGAAATCCGATTTCATGTGTTTTTTTGCTGTCCAGACTTTCTAAAATCAATCTGGATATGAGAAATGAATTTGGGCAGGCAGTCTGAACAAGGCCATTGTGGCATTGTGATATTATGTCAGTGTTGTTTTTACAGCTTATTGTGCTGCCCCTAAAAAAATCAGTTAATGCAGGCTTAAGAAATTTGCCCAACAAGTTGAAAGGCCACCTAACTCTACCTTTTTCTGCGGTGCCAAGCTGCCCATGAAAAAGCTGCAGATGACTCCTTCCTCGGCAGGAAAAAGGAAAAAGAAGCAGAGCCCATACAGCAGCATTCCTTCCCTTGATTAGGAATGATCCAATCCAACTTTTCCAACTCTCAATACCTCAACCCAGTGCATCTGATACCAGTGCTCTCTTTCTACCCTTTCTGTATCTGTACACCTCACTGCGTGGAACTCATTGGGATCATTTTTATTAAGGTAGGATAATAAGATTTCTATGATTTTGTCATGTGATGTGGATCAGGCATGTCATGGCTGATATCTGATTTTCTTAGTAAGGTCAGTATCAGCGCTGATACTGATACGATTTATTGGATCCCTTCCAGAATGTGCTATTTTTGTAGAGCCAGCCAGCAGTTAACCAGCTATGCCTACCTATTTTGCATGCTGAGATCCAATCACAATGTCGGCAAATTTGAGATAATGAGAACCCTTTTTAGTGCCAGGCATGAATACAAAGGCCTGTGATCAGATATCATTATCCATATAGACAGCTATCCAGATTCAGATTGCATGTTAAAACCAAGTTTAAATGGGGTCTAAAAGTCCCTTTAATGCGATCATGTTTGCATCTGAACAGTCATGAAGATTAGGCAAATTAAGCTGATAACGATTAAAAAGCAGCAGCTTTATTTGAAACATACTTTTTGCTCTCAAAGAAACAACAGATTGATGTTGTTATTTGTAATATTGTGTGTGATGTTTACATGGATGTTGAAAATGAGATGGAAAGGCAGATTTAAAAATGCTACATTCCTGCCTTGAAAGTAGTAGTAGTAGTAGTAGTAGTAAGTAGTAGTAGTAGTAGTAGTAGTAGTAGTAGAGAGTTTTTCCTGGCTATTTTTCTGCTTTTTAAAAAGAATGTCTACCATGATGGCCCTCTATTATTATACTTCTCTCTCAGAAGTGTGTATTTTGATTTCATGGAATATAGCTGTGTACTTGAAATATCAGTCTTACATTAGTGGTGATTATAGCAAGCCTTAAGCTGCTGAATCGATTAACTTGATTCCTGTAAGGAATGCAGGAAGACTAGAAAAAGAAACAAGCAAAAAATAATACCCCCAGTCCTTGATTGTTGGGTAGAATGATTTCTCCACACCATCACATTATGGTGGAGAATGCAGACCAGCCGGTGACTCCTGTGCACCAATGATGGATTGTGCATTTAATAATAAGCCAAGATGTTTCTGCTCAGTCTACGTCTGGGTTTGAACTCTGAAAAAGATGATTTGTTCTGTTGTGTAGCTGACTTTTCTATTGGTTGGTCTTTTCTTCACATTTAGACACAGACATTGTTCTGGGTAGTCAGTCACTGCGTAGATGCTTTGATCGAATGCACCAGCAAGTCATGTAAGGTGTCTTACTAATGAAACCATACATTTAAAGATAGTTGCACTTATGGCCCAGACAGTTAAGCTGTAAGACAAAGCTGGTCTTAGATACCAGAAGCTAATCGGAGACATGTAGGTAGTCATGTGCCATGGATGCCCAGAAGTCTTCAAACCAAACACCACAGCCGGTTATTTCATGCTTCTTTTTTCTTTCACCTCTGGGTGAAGGTGTGATAATTAGTAAAGGTAGTGTATTTAGTGAGATGATCCTGGACATGTTATCTCAGCTTCTGGCGCAGGTGTGTTTTGCATTTCAGCTGGATGAAGTCCATTTCAGTCCTTTTTTTCAAACATCCAATCCTGCACAATTGTTTACACTTTGCTTTGTGAATAAGGAGAACTGTGTGGAGGAAACTCTGTTTTGCAAAACACTCAAAGGTAGAGCCAGGGGAAAATACATGTATTGAATTTTAGATTAGTACCTTGAATTGAATGGAATTGAGCGGTCCCTGTGTGTGGGTGTACAGTATGCACTGATGGAACCGTTGCCATGACGGGCAAACAGAGCAGACTGACAGAACTTATCAGACAGAAAGCTCTCAGAGTGCTTGTCATGCCACGCAGGGAGGCACTCGTGGCAGAACAAATTGATGATGAGTTTGATCAGCAGCACGTTGTAACAAACTTTGTAAAACTCTTGACTTGCCCCTGACTTGTTGTTCTTCTGGATCACTTTTAAACGCTTGCTCCTCCACTGTTATGTATACTGGCTTGTGAGAGGGATAGTTCTGAGTTAAGTTCAGACTGAACACTGAGTGGAACAGATGCAAACTTGCTCTGGGCAGTGCAGATTAAAGTGAAGTTGTGTCCACAGAAATATTTTTAATTTCAGATAAATGTTTCAACTTCATGAATGTATGGAGACAATTAAAAGAGGAGAGGAGTCCAGATAAAAATAACAGGAAGAACTGGAGCATATGGTACCTTTTTTGCGTATGCACACAACTAGCTACAGCTAACATCTGTATAGTTGTTATGTTGGCTGTTTTTGGCAAAGAAACACAGACTCCAAAACCAGTCCAGCTATCAAAATTGTGCAAAGAAAGTGTTTTGCTGCATGTTCAGTCTGAAAACAGTGTTAAGAGTTGAGTCAAAAGGCTCCCACAAACTGACCAGTAGACCCTTTTTAGTGCCATCATGGAGGCAAAACAAATGAAAAATAGAGGCAAACAGGAATCACATCAGAGTAGTAGGCTACAAAACCTACCGAAAATGTCATCTTGCTGTGTTGTTGGGTGCCAGAATAGAAGCAGCAATGGCTCCAAATTGAAATTTTATCACATACCAGCTGCCACTGCCAGTCAAAAAAAAAAAAAAACTGAAGACAACTAACGTTATGGTTGAACGCGATTAGACAAAAGAATTGGACTGAGGCGATCATCAAATATGCTTGTGTTTATAGTGCACACTTCTTATCAGGTATAGTTAAATAAAGTATTGCCTGTTGCTGTTGTAGGTATGGATAATGTTATGTGTCTAAAGGTTTGTCATACCCACCTAATCAGATATTAGGGGAACTTGGAGGAATAGGTTATTTCTCTCGTAACGCTAACTCTTTTAGCGCATTAGCTAACTTTGTTAGCTAGTTGTATGGCCAGAAAACATAGAGGAAACTGTTTCTACAATTGCCATAGTTGCAATGGCAACTGTAGAAAGGGAGAGGGAACTTCAACAGTGAGAAGGTGCATCTGGTGTGTCAGGTGTGTGTGTGGGTGTGGGTGTTTGTGTGTGTTTGCGTGCACGTCTGGCCATTCCACCATAATCCTCTCAGATTGTCCATCCATAGTAACACCCAAAGTAACACTTGTGGTCCTGGGGAGTGAGTGACCATTCATATTAAGAGAAACTCATATTTTCTTCAGCCATTGTCAAATAAAAGACAACAAAACTTGCTAGCTAGCGTTAGCTAACATGTTCAGGGAATTATTCTGCCTCCACCTAAGCTCCGACCCCCAAAAAATGTCATAATGTTTACTAACAGAAAAGGGGTCTATATAGAGCAGTAGACCGCCAAAGAGACATATTCTTAGGAGTTGGTGGAGACCAAAGCAGAGAGCAGACATAAGTAATCAGGTTGACAGAAGCACATCTTTTTAAAGCTGTATAATAAAACAATATAACAATAGGTAAAACTGCTATGTGTAAGTAGAAAAATTGCATTTCCTGCAGAAAATGCGTGTGAATGCTGACAGCTGAAATGAATTTGCAAAACACTGCTGAAAATGCAGAAATCTGATCGTCATTGCAGCTTTTACCCATAAAACAGTAGGAATGCAAAGTGGTATTTCACAAATTACATTTCGTTCCAGTCAACTACACGAGCTGCTGAAATTGACGGCATTTATACGGTGGATGTAAGGGTCAACGATGAACCCCCTAATAACTACTAGGACCGAAAAACAAAAGGTCAACCTGATGAATCAGAACATAACTGACAGACATGGAGAGCAAGAGGAAATCCCCAGGAAGATTGAGTGCCGTGATCACCTTTTCATTTGCCTGCATTTCAGGAAAATAAGCCACTCTGCAGATCCATGAGCAGATGAGGGATTATCGTCTATATGATCAAAAGGCCGGGATGGTCTGAGGGACCTTGAACACTGGACGTTCTTTTAAAGGTGAAGAATAATTTCAGTGTTATCCTGAGCAGGTCACTCCTCTTGTGCTGCGATACAGATTGATTAGTATGCCTTGTCTGAGTTTTCTGAAGTGGAAATGGAGAGAGGGGAAAATACTCTACAACAACTGCAACACTGTAACAACAGTCATCACCGCAGGCGTACGACCTTCTTTTGTGCTGTGTCTCCTTTTGGATTAATCTCACCTGGTACTGCATGGTTCATAAACAAACACAAAACAATTTCCTGACTAAATTACCAGCATGAGTCGCCAAGGAGATGGAGGGGAAGAGCGAGTACCCGAGGGTGCCCTCAATTCATAACTCCACTCCCAGTCTGAAGTTTGAGTCGCTCTCATCTAATTTTCATGTTGTGAGCGACACGGTCAGTGTGAAATGGCATCTGATCATGATCAATGAGCAGAGTAACCTTGAAGACAGCAAACAGGATCATGTCATTTTTTAGCAAATCCTGTCCAAGGAGACATACAAACTCAGCTCATGTGGCTCATGAAAGAAAAGCAATTTTCTTAATGAATTACCGGTTTGCAGAGATTAATCAAAACGATGCTGCCTGAGCATGACAATATCGGATGAAAACACAATAAGATAAAGCTGAGCAAACTGCTAATTACTATGTTCATGTTACATAACAATACAACATCCCAGGTAGCCATGTAAGACAGTTTGTTTGAAATGTTAGAGCACTGGATGGCGTTCTGACACCAGAGGACTGGATATGAGCCAGCTCTGGCCCATAAATGGCTGCCAAATGTAGTGGGGTTTTGGGGTACATACTGGGTCTGATTTGGACTGCATACCAGCTCCAGTTAGAAGCATCTGGGCTAGATTTGGGCTGCTGTAGGCCCATAATTCTGGCAGGTCGTTCATCAGAATCCTGGTATGAGCCAGGTGACCAGGCTTGCCAAATTTAGGCCGTTGTTAGGCAGAGCATTTTTGGGAATTGAATGGCTCACACATTTTAACTTGACTGACAGTAGACTTTTCTCCTATTAATTCATTGAATTAATCCGAATCAGGATCAGAATCAGCTTTGTTGGCCAAGTATGTGTACACATACAAGGAATTTGACTCTGGTTTTAAGTTGCTCTCAATGTACGTACACACAGAACAGTTTACAGGAAGATAGAAATAGACACAGCTAAAAACAACGACAACGAAGCTGAACAAAAATAGGTAAAAGTAAACAGAACTATTATGTACATACAGGTAGGGGAAACCAAGATATGAGCCTTTATTTTATTGAATGTCCTTCGAAAGGATAAGTGGTAAGCTCACTTCTTTGTTGTTGAGGGTTTTCTTTAGTAAAGATGTAGTCTTCATGAAGCCAAACCAGCTTAAATCTCAGATGATGATCACCTCAGAGCAGAGATGAACTATTTTTTCTAAATCTGTCTTTCCACATGTGACATGAAGGCAAGCTCAAGCTAACAAAAAGGTCTTAGAGATTCAGATTGTAAGTATATAAATACTTACAATCAAACACAATCAGTGAGAACTCTAGTTCTCAATCAGTGATATGTCGTGTAATGCTGAGATATCAATATTTTTTAAATATTAATCATTGTATACTTAGGATTTTTTTTGGTCTCAGTGCTGTAAAGCTTGTTTTTTTTTCTTTTTTCTTTTTTTTAATACACTTTCATTATACTAAGCATTTCATGCTTTTCAGTCTTATCTCCACTTAATGCATTCTGGTATCTGACCTAATTTCCCGATGGTGATCATTTAAGTTTCATATTATCTTCCATCTATGTCTTATCTTAATAGGTCTTGGCTTTTTCCTTATTGCAGTACCCAGAAATCCATTCCCTGTAATGTCGCCTGAGCAGCATGTGTGGGAGTGTAATTCAGCCGCTCAAAGACGAGCAAATCATGCTCCAGCTGACAAAAAGGATTTATACACCTGATGGTGATCAAAGTGTATAAATGACAAAGGATTTACTGATGAAAATGTATAATGACGAGGCAGCAAAGAAAAAGATAAACAAAGATCAGTTATTGTCAATTTGTCTATTTATCCTCCATATTGATTATAGCTCACTTAAAGCAAACACTTTGATATAACAGTTTTATCTATTTTTAGACACTATTTTTACATTTTTGGAGAGGTCTGTGCATCATAAATTGCATGAGTGGCATGGAAAATTGAGTTCAAATCAAAAATCCTTTTGAAGGAGACTTACTGTAAGTTCTCCTGTGATGAAAGTTAAACTGTAAATATAAAAAAAAAAGGACCTGTTTGTTGTGTTGAGTGTGCTCTGCGTGCTATTTGGAGTGCGACTTTATTAAAGCACCTTTCCCAAGCAGTGTCACATTACTGATATGAGAGGAGAAGCTGTGGAGGAGGAATGTGTTTAACATATCTAACACCCCCAACATGGGGATGTTATTTGAGCAGCCGATTTAGCTGTTTCTGTGTAGGGGAATTTTGCGGCATCATGAGTGACACTTCACTGGTTGAAAGGTGGATGGAATACTTTGTGGTTGAAATTAGGGGGGAAATACTAAATATTGTTTCATCTCCTCCTTCACTGTGACCTGGGAAGCAATTTGGAGGAAGTGAGGAAAGGAAATTAATAAGAGGAGGAAACAAATATCACTATCATAAAGAGAGGATTTCAGCAGATTTACAACTAACAACTATTAATCTGTCGATTTATGTTTTTGATGAAAGGACAACACTACCAATTTTACACATCAAGGTCAATTCACTCATCAAGGGGTTGTACTACTCACCTATCAAAACAGTACACTGTCTGCTGTGGAAGTTGCCATCGAGTGACATCTTCAAGCGACGTCCCCAGGGTATTTTGGCTTCAGCTTGAAGACTACAACTACCGGATGGGTGGGATGAGACATTCAAGGTGCCCAGAGGATGCACCATAGTGACTTTAGTGATCCCCTGACTTTTCCTCTAACACCACCAGCATTTCAAAGTTTTCACTTATCTTACTGTGAAATATCTCAACATCTACTAGATGGATTGGCACAACATTTTGTACAGACATTCATGGTTCCCAGATGATGTCTCCTAATGACTTTGATTTTGGTGGTTTGTACTAAAATGTCTTGACAACTATGGCATTGCCTCAGTGGTCTGAGCCATTCTACCCATCAGAATAAAAGGCTTAAAATACCTCTATGCCTATTTTCAGAGAATGAATAATTTGATATATGTTGGTGATATTATCGATGTTCCCTTCAGAAAATACTCTTGAGAAAATACCATGTTTGTGCTCCCCCCCTAAGTTGTAATGAGATTTGCGCCTTCGATGCTAACACGCTAAACTAAGTACAGTTTAGGTCAAAGCACTGCTGTACCTAAGTAAAACCTCACACAGCCACTAGCATGGCTGTAGATTTTTAGTCTTGTTAACAGAGTCTGTGTTACAAACTGGTGAGTAGTTTGAAAGATGTGGCATTTTCCAGGCAGGGAGGATCTAACAGAAAGATGCTATTGGTTGCATTAAGGGAAGTGTAGGAACCAGTGTTTTTAGAGTTTGACCCATACTAGGGACTTAAAGTCCGAATAGTTTAGCCCCTTCTGACAAAGTTTCTCTTGTGTTTCTCTCTTATGCAGTGATGGAATGTCCATTTACTAAATAAAGTACATTTTGTATAATTTTAAGGTACTTGTAGAGTATTATAGTAGTATGCTACTTTACACTTTGACTTCTTTAAATATATTTTGCTGATGATACTTCTACACTTTAACTTAAGTAACATTAGAATGCAGGACTTTTGCTTATGACACAGTATTTTTTACAAGATATAATTATATATACCTATACAGTATATACCTAATTAAAGAGTCTGAATACTTCATCCACCACCGCTCTTTTGAGTGTCTTGAGTTCCCCATCTCTGTGGAAGTGTAATACTGAATTGCTGGAGTACCGCTTTTATATAAGCATTTTTCTTTGATAAATTGTTGTTGAACAATATAAAATAGGGTTTTTATAGTCTGGAAATTAGTGGACGTGACATCTGATAGGATACTCTTGTGTTTCTTTGGACAAGGCTTCCTAGAAGGACATGGAGCTTCACAGTGTTAATAAATGGCATGATTATAATAAATACACAATTGTGTAGTAAATAATCACATTAATAAATTGTGTAAAAATATAAATGGAACAATAATTTGTTAAATAACTGGAGAAATTATTAAAACTCTATTCATTATTATAAAATGTCATTTCATCCTTCTTATTTTCAGTTTTATTGGTCTTCATTTGTATTTCATACATTTTATAATGACACATTTTATTACATGTCACTTTTCACGGCAGTGGTGTGTCCCCATTCTCTCACCATTTAGTGAATCACATGCCTTCTGCCTCTTAAGCTAGCCAGCTCAACAACTGCCACCCGATTAGCCAGTTAGCTCCTGTTAGCTAGAGCATAAAAAGTGACATTATGAAATAAAACTTGACATAAAATAAAAGTGTAATTGGGATAAATGTCATTAAAAGCAGACTTTTGAAAAAGGGCACTTAACACTTTTTTTAAATTATGAAATAAAAATTAACTCCTATAAAACTGATGAAATAACATTTCATTATACTGAGTTGAGTTTTAAAAATACATTCTGTTATTTCACAAATTGTTGGTTCATTTATATATTTAACACAATTAGTTCATATTATTATTTATCTCATGTCTTTTTTTATTTATTTAACACACTTTGGGTTCCATAGAAGGAGACCTCATTCCCTACAGTGCTGGTAAAGGAAATGAGGAAGTTGAGAAGGAAAGAAGGAAACATGGTAAGGGAAGTCTCCACTTTATGGACAAAAAATGAATGGTGATTTCCAGCCAGGTACCAGGTACCATCGTGCTCACTGTACAGGTATTTGGGGAGGACAATGTGTCCACTCCCAACCAAGAAGGCATTGCCCACTGTCCAATGGCAATACCGTTGTTATAACAGTGTCCCACTGTCCAATGGCTAATGCCTTTGGTGTACCGCTGGAAAGGTCCTGCCATGGTACACCCAACTGTCCACAGCTGTCCTGGCTTTCAGGTTAAGATCTCCTCCCACGGAGGAGAAAGCTGGAAAGCTCTGAAGCTCAGAGCTGAGCCGGTCAGAGCCCCTGGTCTTGCTGACTGGAGGTCAGCTGCTTCGGCAGAGACCGGGGCAGCCGCTGAGGAACCAATGGATGGCGGCACATTCATCCTCAGTTTTTTTGTTTTGTTTTTGGGTTTTAGTTATTTTTGCCGATGTTCAGCAGCCTCGGTTCCGGGGACTCCTGCACGAAGCAGCTGACCTCCAGTCAGCAAGACCAGGGGCTCTGACCGGCTCTCCTCCGAGCACCACAGCTACCAACTCTGCTCCGTGGGCAGGGATCAGGGATGGAGGGGGTTGGATGGTAAGGGAAATGGAACCACTATTATAGCTCCATAGTGCTGTCTGTCTCTTCCTGACAGTGTCCTTCACAGATGCACATCATCAAACAGTTGTGACTGATTTCATGTTTACAAACTGGTATGATCAAGGTGAAATAGTACCTTTTCCTCAACAGATGAATGAGGCAGCCTTGCCAAAAACAAACAGAACGAGGCCATAGCAGCTTCTTCATTTGCTTTCTGAAACAAATTGCACCCAAGATGTAGAAGAACATAAAATACTCAATTTCCAGCATTTGTTAATTCTCACCCTTGAACTGACAAACTGAATTGCCTACATGTCAGATGTGCAATGAGGCAAATCAAGCAGATTCATTTTATAGCCAAGCCCTCAGTCACTAGTTATCAGCAGGGAGAGCAGCTGTAGCCCTTCATTCAAATGCAGCTTTAAATTTATTTTTAAAGACAAATGCAAGGGAGCCTTATAGTATTATAGCAGCTCCGGCTCTGATGGTGACATTTGAAGAAATGACTGAGGTGCCTCGGAGAGATGAGGTCATGACATGCGTGAACAGTTTGCTTGGATTTTTGCTGCCATTATTCAGTGATTTTTATCATGTTCAGCACTCGAAAGGAAATTGCTTTGCAGGAAAAGATGCCTGTGCATGACAAGTATGTATCTGTTTGTGTACTGTGCATGAATCAACATCATTTCAGAGCCAATTAGTCATGACATTAACTAATCCTGTAGCCGGTATCAGCCATGGGAGCAGGTGAATGCTGTCACTTTTTCCACGGCTTTGGCATATTGTCTTTGTGTGGGGAACCTGATAACAGCAGCAGAGCCAGTGAAGAATCTCTTTGCGTTGCCACGGTGACACCGTCGCAAGGTGTCCCATAATTTCTGGCTGTGCTCTGACTGTTGAATGTCCCCAAATGGGATTTGCAAATCTACCGTAAGTGAGATTCAAAAGAGAAAGAGATGCAAGAGAAAGTTGTGTTTTGAACCATGTCTGTCCTCAGCCTGTGATGTGGGTAATTATGCAGGTAGACTGACATTATTCAAATGAAAAGCAGTTTAGCAAAATAGTTTTGTTTCTCTATTTTGTGTGTGTCTGGTACGCTCTAGCAAGGGAGTAAAACTAACCAAACAGAAAGGAGAAACAGCTACAGCTATGTGTGAAATAAGGGCACTTGAGAATAATGTGCTTTAAATGAGTCTGAAGGAAAGACGCTGCAGTCTCTTGGTGTGAGGTGAAAAGCTTAAAAAGTTATAATGACAATGTCCTAGATATTGTGCCGGAGTAGATTTTTAGTCATTTTGTTTTTAAAAAGAATCATTGTTCTTCTGTTATTTAATGAGCAATTCTTCCTTTAACTTAGACACATGAGTTCTCTTTGTATAGCCTAATGAAGGAATTTAAATGTGCTGAATGACACATAAAATGCTGCTACTGCCACTGAGCTTCAGTCAATGTCCTAATCCTTAAAGTCTATCCCACTATAACCAGTCCACTCAGCCTCTCTTGTTCCACTGTGCTCCTCAAAGTTTTCAAACATTTTGAACTGATTTTATCAACCAAAAGATTCAGGGAAAATGAAAATGAGCCGAAGATTAAGGCTTATTACAGAATGCTAAATCTAAAGGTTTATATCTTTAAAAAACAAAATCCTTGAATTAAAACAGCAGCATGTAGATACAACACATCCTGTTATCCTGCTAGGATGAAAAATCAGTCTTTTCCAAGCCAGGACATGGCAGCATTTACCACGTGTTGAAGGCCTCCTGACTGCAGGAGTGGACATTAAATGAACTGAAATGAATTCTTTCCCTGCATGAAGAAAGAGCTCTACCTTGCTTTCCCATGTGAAGTTGAAAAAGCCAGCAGGGAACTGTTATTGATCACGCAAAGATCAGATAAACTCTGAGGCATGGACAACACCTCCAGGAGTTTTTGTTAAGTGACTTTTTTGATCTACTATCCTGTTCACACAGCTTTGCCAGTTGTCAGTCAAAAGGAGGGGCAGGAATGTCAGAGCACATCAGTGAGTGTTTAAGTTCAATCAAGGACACAAGGAGCCTGGAGTAACTCCATCTCAAGTTCAGGAGCACAAACAAACAAAATTCATCTCAGTTTTAGTTTGAAAGTATCTAAATACGGGAAATTAAGTTTATCTGTCTTCCAACATCTGTTGTTGATCAGAGACAACTTGTTTTGAATAAACTATCATCTATAATCATATGGCATGGTCAAGAGGAATTATATTTGCTGGATGCATATATTTGAAATGTGCAGATGTTAATCATTTCGCACTGATCTCCAGAAAGTTCAATAAATGAGCTGGAATTAAATGTTTGAAAAGAGAAAATAGAAGTGCGATCTAAGCATACTGTACAATTTTAATTAATGTGTAATCCTGTAATCCTGCCTTTAATTTCTCTTCTATAATTTTCAATTAGTTCTTTACTCTCTCCACCAAGGCAGCTGAATATATTACACGTTCAGGTCGGTTAAGGCAAAATCATTTAGGTGAGATTACACCTGCACTAGTGTTCCTAAGTTATTCCTTTCACCTTCTTGACAGAGGGAATTCATGCAGTTATTACAGTAAGAATCCAAGGTATGAAGTCACATCTATCAAACAGAGCCTATTAAAGGTTTTCATGTTTTACTGTTTTACAAGATTAGATCAAAGTAGATTTAATTTGCCGTTTTTGAGACTGATCAACAGAAAAAGACCCTTTAATGCCAAAGTGAAAACAGATCTCTACAAATATAAAATACACATCTGTATAAGTATTCACCCCCTTTAATAGGACACACCTAAATCATCACTGGTGCAGCCAGTTGGTTTTAGAAGTCATATCATTAGTTAAATGGTGTAGTGAAGGAGTTTCTGTTGATTGTAATATAAATACATCTGTATCTGGAAGGTCCAACTGTTGGTGAGTCACTCCAAACAACTCAGCGGAAGTCAGGGGATGGATACAAGAAAATTTCCAAGTCGCTGAAAATACCTTGGAGTTTCCAGTTAAATCAATCATTACGAAATTCAAAGAGTATGGCGCAGCTGGATCTGCTACAATCCTCTAAAACTGAGTGAGCGTGCAAGAAGGAGACTAGTGAGGGAAGCCACCAAGAGACCAATGACAACTCTGAAGGAGTGCCAAGCTTCAGAGGGTGAGACTGGAGAGAACAGTTGGCCCGGTGCTTCACCAATTGCAGCTTTATGGGAGAGTGGCAAAGAGAAAGCGACTCTTAAAAAAAAAAAAGAAAACTGACATGACATCTTGGCTCGTTTGCAAGAAGGCACGAGGGAGACTCTGAAGTCAGCTGAAAGAAGCGTCTGTG
Source organism: Macquaria ambigua (assembly GCA_008360985.2). Taxonomy (NCBI): domain Eukaryota; kingdom Metazoa; phylum Chordata; class Actinopteri; order Centrarchiformes; family Percichthyidae; genus Macquaria; species Macquaria ambigua. Next base: position 22,261 of record VMKM01000363.1, read on the forward strand.
GTCTGATGAGACCAAGATTGAGCTTTTTGGCCATCAGGCTGAACGTCCACACATCACCATAAACATCCCATCCCCAGCGTGAATCATGGTAAAGGCAGCATCATGCTGTGGGGATGCTTCTCTGCTGCCAGCCCTGGAAGGCTTGTGAGGGCAGAGGGTAAAATGACTGCAGCAATATACAAGTCTTGGAGGAAAACCAGTGCAGTCTTCAAGAAACCTGACACTTGGGAGAAGATTTGTTTTCCTGTAAGACAGTAGTCGTGTTTTCATAAATGTATTTTTATGCGCATTTTGAAGTATCAAATTAGAAAAGCTGTATGGAAACCGCAAAATTCGATAAAACGTCCTCAATTTAGCAAAAACGTTTTTTCGCTTGCTTAAGGTGATTTTTGCCTTGTCGAAAAAGAGTTGATGTGCTAAATGGGATATGGAAACACCTTTGCCAAACTCACATGACTGATCAGCTGTTTCCGCTGAACTGTTCCGCATTAGTTTGTCTTTGTCTCCGGACAGCATGAAACATGGCCGATACTAGCTGACTTGAAAGAACAATTTAAACTTGCCCAATAGAAACAACTTTCTGAGGACCTCTCTCCATTTTTCTCCCGTAGATGGTTAGATGTCCAAGGCGACTTGTTTTGTTTCTGGTTTGCAGCCTCTACTTCTTCTACTCTGTTTACTGGAGGATTACAGCCATGTGTAAAGTGTAGCCTGTACCGCCAACTTCTGACCAAACTACACTTTGCAACGAGCCGCGTTGCAAAGTGACTGTCCAGACAGTCCAGATCTCAATCCAATCAATAATTTGCGTCTGGAATTGAAAAAGGCTGTTCACCAATGATCCCTGTGCAACCTGACCGAGCTTGAGCAGATCTGTAAAGAAGAATGAGAAAAAAAACTGGCAAATCTCATACAGCCCTTTTCACACAGACTCAAGGCTGTAATTGCTGCCAAAGGTGCATCTACTGAATACTGACTTGGAGGGGGTGAATACATATGCAAACACGTATTTAGTATTTTATATTTATAACTAATTTAGATCACTTTGTAGAGTTTTTTTTTTTTTCACTTTTCACTTCATTGTTGTAAGACAGAAAACATGAGAACTTCCAAGGGTAAATACTTCTCTCTGTAAAGTAAGTTTTTGGCATAAGGCATAACGTCTTTGCCAGGTCCAGACCTTTGAATCCGCCCACTCCACTGAGTTGACTGATTCTGGTCTGGCATCATGACATAAAACAGCAGTTTCTCAGTTGAAAAGCGATCGATCCAGTGAGCGCCACGGAAGGGACTATCGCTGTTGTCAAGCTGTTGTCAAGCTGTTGTCAAGCGTCCTCATTGCCTGGGTCCAGACCTTGGAATCCGCTCACTCCACCGAGTTGACTGATTCTTCATAGACGGCATGTCTTCTCAGTATCATCCGACATCGTAGTTTGTTTTTACTTTCTCTTACAGCTCTGGTTCTGTCTGATATCAGGCAAATAACATCTTCCACAGTCCTACAGTTCTGGTATTTCTTACTCATTATGTGGTTTTTAGAATAGTAGTATAGTGGCACATCCTGCAGTATGAGCCTCAGTGCAGTATAGTAAGACCAGACACAGAGGCAATTAATGAGTCTTTCCGTCTGTCTGATAGAGCTACAGTGAACTGCTGCTGTGCAAATAACTCTGGTTGTTGAAGTTTGTGATAGGCAATTTAAACAACTCATTATTTTGATGTAATCTGCATGAGAAACCTCTTGTTCTCCATTTCTGATTTAATGAAGCGCAGCCGCTGAAAGGAGATGAAATCTCTGTCTTCCCAGGTGCTTTGATGATTTCAAGTGAAGTGACCGGAAGAAGTACAAAAGAATATACGTGACATGGTATAATTGCCCTTTGTCTTCAGTCAGACATCCAGACTCTCTGTAATGAAAACAGATCTGAGACACAGGAAGATATTACAGGGGACACAAAAGTTGAGACAGTCTAAATGCCAGGTTCAGGAAAAGGCCTGGAAGACCAGAATGATGACAGCCTGCGGGCTAGTTTGTTATCACCGTACAGCTACTGCCAGCCGTGATAGGTTTGGAGTATTACTGGGAATGAGTTAACTGTATATCCATGCAGTACTGCTTATAGTGCCATGTTGTGTTAAGATGAAGATCTGATGTGTGACCAGGCCAAGGCATAAGTTAATAAGAGACTGCTTAGGGTCACGTTGATTCATGGCACACATGCAAACTCTCCCATTCTTCCTCGGTTTCCACGGTATTTAATAGCTGTCTACTGGTGTGCTATTTTTCAGTTTCACTGAGAGCCCAACATTGGAAATTGTTGTAAATTGTGTACTGCAGAATCACCTATATTAGCATACTTTCATAGGAGACTGGGGTAAGCAATTACAGCTTCTCTGCAATGTTCATAATATTAACACACAATATTGATAAAGCTAATAATAATAATAAACAGGGTCAAACATGGCAAACAATTGTGATCTTTAGATCCCTCAGTATTTCTCTAGTATTGATTTAGGCCGATGATCTGGCCCTTCTTATAAGGAGGTGACTATACTGAACAAAAACAAAACGTTTTATGAGATTAATTTATTGTTTAGTGATGCAGAGTAAATGCAGCTGACACTACATTGAAAGTTAATATTAAAGCTGTTTGTCCTTTTTTTAACTGATTACCTCCTGTAATTGAAATGCCTTTTATGATGGTTTGTTAAGGGTAGTTCCCTACATTTATTATTCCATGTATTACCAAGTATTATTTATTTAGACATATTACTGATGACTGTATGGAGTGAAATTGTAGTCCTGTTCTACTTAGGGCTCTGCTTCAGTAACACCTTGTTATTGTTTTCTACTTTTAAGCATTCCATCACAGTATATCAAAGTACTGAGGTGTTTTTGTTTTTATTCCAGACTTCTCTCCTATGCAGTCTTTGCTAAAGGTCAAGCAAAAACTAATTATTTGTCTGATGCTGCAGTAGATTATAGCGCAACATTAACTCATTTCTCACCTGGGATTTGTTAGAGACTCTTCCGTCTGCCTGGTTGGAGCACAGCGATCGCGATGGCGACCTCAGCGCTCTGAACAATGAGCGCCGCTAATGTCATGACATCATCTTGAGAGATCCCCAGGCTTTTTACAGATGGAGGGTTCCATCCAAAACTTCGCTCTGTAATATGGATAATGTCCTGCTCATTATAGTGAGAGTAATTCCACCAAATGCATTCCTCAGTCAGGCTTTCTTTCCATTATCTCAATAAATCCAATGCGTCATATTCAGCATTCAATCAGTGCCTTATTTCCTCCTTTCTTTGCCGAGGGAGGCTCTTTGCCATTAAAAGTCTTTGCCATTAAAGGTAATTTAGGGTGTAATTTAGTGGCAGTGTGAAATTTTGAAGCTGACAAAATTCTTCCAGGGACTTGATGGCAATTGTGTTGTTACCTGCTGTGTGGTAGAGATTTAAGATTGATTTTCTTTCTGCACTTTAAGCATGGAGCACAGATGTGACAGATTGCCCATAAATGCACCAATATAAGTTACTCCAAAGAATGCAGTGAAAAGGGGTGTTTTCTACCTATTCACTGATGAAAACTACTGGGATAACAATAAAGAGTGTTCATATTCACTGATAAATGATGGCCAAAACAAATCAGATGAAGACCAATGTAATCGCATGTCAAATGAAATGACAAGTCTCATGTTGTTACCTGAATTCAAAGGTTAAAAGTTTACCATTGTGATAGTATGTCAAACAAATGGGAGTGATATTAAAATCCTCTTCATAAACAGCTTACAGTTGCAGAGAGTTGTGATACATTACAGAGCTTTACATAACATCACAAGTTGCACAAATCGCTCCTCGTACATTTATGCAGCCTGTATAAAACTGAACTGCAGAAGGATCACAGTTGGTGACTGTTTATTTTGAAGATGAAAATGATCATGAAAACTCTGCCAACAACTGGCTCACATTTACAGAAGAAAGGGGAGTTGAGAACATTTCATAAACACATTGAAATGTGGCTGAAACCCTTGGAAAAACAAAATATTAACCTGTTGGTTAAAGTGAAGATAAAGCCACATACCTGTAAAAGAAGATCCAGCCTTCACATGTCATCTCTCATGCCAAGTCAGTTGCAATAAACAGTAGCAGCAGAGTCTTAACCAAACTATATTGATAACCACAAAATGACAGATGTGCTATAGAGATCTAATATCTGTCTCAGCAGAATTTTCAGTTTCAATTCAGTTTTATTTATATAGCGCCAAATCATAACAGAAGTTATCTCAGGGCTATTTTCATAGAGCAGGTCTAGACCGTACTCTTTATAAAATTATTTACAGAGACCCAACAATTCCCACCATGAGCAAGCACCAGGCGACAGTGGCAAGGAAAAACTCCCTTTTAATGGGCAGAAACCTCGAGCAGAACCAGGCTCTGGGTGGGCGGTCATCTGCCTCGACCGGTTGGGTGAGAGAGAGTGAGAGAGCGAGAGCAGAATTGTTGGAGAGCCACAAGCATGTATGAATATGACTACAGTCAATTCTTATCTAGTGCAAAACAATAATACAGCATACAGAAAAGCAGGTTAGAACAATGCCTCACCAGAAAGAAAGCTGAAGGTCAGTGTAAATCTAGGAGGCACCAGTAAACGTGTCTTTGCTGAACAGTATGGCGTCACTAGTGGATGCTACACATGGGGCTTTTGAAGCATTAGCAAAAAACAACAATAGGGAAAACTGAATGGCCACCACTGTTATATTCATGTTCTGTCATATGGAGATCAAAATGAACTGCAATTACATTCCTTCAGGACAAGGTGGGGTTCAATTCCTCAGTTGCTACACCAGTGTCAGAAAAATCTGAGCATTTATACAAGGAAGTAAAAGCAATAAAACCCTTGGGAGCATGGTACACAAGACAAAGGTTAGTTTGTAATATGCACACAGATGGGAAGCTGTTCTCCCAACTTTATACTTTGGCTTGGTCCCCCCCCTCTGATCAAGGTTGCTTCTTTTAGTTAGCATCTTACATGCCTTTGTTCTCAAGACAAAGAGCTCCTAAGCCAAAGGTCAGGATCTTCTGATGACATCAAGGTGGGCAACAATGCCTTAGTTTAGGCAATCAGACCAAGGTTCATTCGGTCCAAAGGTTACATTATACAGGACTGAATCTTGTATAATGTAATGATCAAACATAAAGGAAGTTAACATGATTACATGTACATGATCAAATGTAATTTCCCTTACAATGCTCAGTCCAAAGGTTAAAAGAATATCTCACCAGTACCTCTAAAGTTCACTAATTAACATGTTACACTTTGTCATTTTTTATGAAAGTACATTTTCATTTACGTTTTTACGCCTCAGTTTGTGTACGAATCAAACTAATGGAAAACAACATGTTAGTTAGTGAACTTTGGAGGTGACGATTCCGCTGCCTCCAGCCTCTATGCTAAGCTAAGCTAACTGCCTGCTGGCTCTAGCTTTACAGTCAGCGTACAGACATGAGAGTGGTGTCAATCTTCTCATCTAACTCTCAGCAAGAAAGTGAATGAGCGGATTTCCCAAAATGTGGAACTATTCCTTTAAGCTGCTTCTGGCTTGGATGTTGAATGTGATTAAACCATATTTCAGTGTGGTCAGGCTCATATCATGACTGGAACAACAGCATCAGATGTTTGTTTAAACACAGTAAAAGACGTACGTTTATGTTTGCCTGTCGAGGACCTCTGGTGACTTTCATTCCTCAAAAGCAAAGGTGGAAGTAGCTTGATGTTGTTGTAGCACCAAAAAACGTCTTAGGGAGAAGGTTAGGGTGGATGGTTGGGTCAGCACAGCATGGGACTTTGACTCAGGAGACCACTGTTTGTATCCCATGACCACAATCTTTCCCTAACCTTAAGCAAGTAGTTTTGGTACCTAAACCTAACCAAACCTTTGTGGTGGCAGATCAGTCAACAGTCTAATCTTTTTTTAAATAGTCATGTGTTTTGGAAGCCACTGGCACACTATGCCATCCTGCCAATCGGCGACAGAACAGAAAGCAGTTTTGGAGAACAAACAAACAAACAAAAAAATCAACCTCTTTTGTTTGTTTGGAGGACTTGTTGGCCTGGATGCAGTCACAGTCTGTCTGGGAAGAAATATGTGCAAAATATTGGATAAATGAATGGTTACGTCTGAAGGGACGGTGAGTCCCATGATTCCTACCACAGGGTAAGTTCCCACCAGAGCTCACCTTCCTTTCTGACATGCTATTTTGAATTAAGATGTAAACACAAATACAAACCCAAATCCCACCAAACTTCTAAGCTTCTACTAAAAATCATCTAACATGTACTACAATGTAACTGCAATACATTTTGCTTTGAAACTGGGCATACTGGTTGAGTGAAACTGAGTGAAAATGCCATAAAAGAATCTTTGAAAGAAGACTTCGCTGTTAGATGACTCACAAAAGACACAAACTATTGCACATTCTCCACTAAATCCCACTGCACTAACACTACTGTATCGGCAAACAAGCTGTGGAAGCAGTGTGGGAAGAGCAGCCACCTGGTGTGACTTAAGCTTCATCCCTCCACATCCTTCCAATTGGTGTTACTGTTCAGTTACTTTATGCTTGTTAACACTTTCAGCACTGTCTGTTAATTGCACCGAGTTAATAATGGAGTTTCTTTCACTGAATGGGGTTGCTTTCTGTGTCAAAAGATGGAGTTACTCATGCTTTATGAGAGAGACCTTTAAGTATTGGGGTTTTGTGAAAATAGTGCAAAAACATGCGAATAAAACCTGGATGCTCCGGTTAGGTAAAAAAAGACTTTGGTAGCTAACATTTAGATATATTTTGTTTACAGAAGTCCAGTTGGTACATGCTGTAAGTGATTATGAAACATGACGTGCCCTTGTACTACATCTGTTAAAAATTAAACATGAGAAGGCTGTAAGGAGTTTGTATAATGTCATTAATTAAAACTGCTTTACTTTTTGGTAATAATCTCAACTCAAAGCCCATGTCTTGCTTTTTCAGGGCTTTTAACTGCATCTCACAGTCTTCATCAGCAAAGGGAACTGATTCAGGGGTCATCGCACAAGATCAGTATGGAATTTTGGTCACCTGACAACAGGAAGTCGTATACGGAGTGGAGACAGTAACCCTGTGTCTGTTCCAAGATGGTCTCTGACGTCAGATGTGACCGTTCTCAATCTTTCTCCAGCTGTTCACTGACTCTTGGTTGATGACCTTTGACATACCAGTGGAAGCTTTTGATCTGGTGTTCACAGGAATCTTGAAAACTCTCACTAGATGTTCGGGCAGCCTGGCCTCGTAAGGGTGTCCCACTGGGATTCTTGTGGTGGTCTGCAGTAATTCAGCAGTGTCTATTCTGATCTTAATCATGGCAAGATTCTAATAATCCCCTCTTAATAGCCAGTGGCCTGGAATGTCCCCTGTACACAGGGTACCTGTGGGGTCTTAAAAGTATTAAAAAAGCCTTGAATTTAAATAAGAATCAAAATAAGGCCTTAAAAGGACTGAATTTGGTTCACAAAGGTCTTACATTTTTTTCTCATCCTTTTGTAGGATTAAATCAAAACTGTAATGTCATAAATAACTGTCAAATGTCTGAAATGTTTTTTGTGTGTGTGTGTACTCTTTTTGGTGTGACATGGATGGTACCACAGTACAGGTACTGTTGACATCAGTGTGTTGCTTTACACTCTTGACTGTGGAGTGTCCGCGAGCTCTGGCACGAATCACTCAGTTGTCAGGAAAGAAAACAAAACGTCTTGCACCTTGCTACTAACAAGCTAACGTTAGCTCGTCGCCTCAGAACGGGCAAGTGTCGTTTTAACCAGAATCCAAAATCCGAGTGGGTTCAGCCTGACAGTGAGGCCCAATGCTGTTAGTGCCAAAAGTCTTTCAAGCTGGGGACGATGGGACTTATAGCTTTGGACTCATATATGAAGAGCACCAAACACGTCGCATGTGCTATTGTGTATTAAATATGAATGTGAGTAATATAATAAAATGTTTGATTAAATTCAAGCACAGTGGAAACCTCCTTATAGTGATCATGTCTGTCCAGGTCAAACTGATCACTGTAAGCAGATGATTATTAAAATCGATTTTTTTTTCTTTTTCTTTTTTTCTCATGCAGATTACCATCTAATTGACATTTGTAAATGTATTACATGAGGCAAAGTATCATGGGAGTTAAGTAAAAAATAAATAAGTAGAATTAGCTTAGTTTTAATTTTTTCCCCCATATGTTGTCATGTATGAATGGGTACCCAAAATGGGCACTGTAAGCTTTTTGATCCATATAAGCGGTTGATCACTGTAACCATGATCACTATAAGCAGTTTCCACTGTATGTGCTAAATAATTATTTTCTAGGGCTTAAAATCCATACTGATTTTCCATTATATTCTTCATACTTTTGCCGTGTATGGCCGTGAAGTTGACATTAAATTTCATTCTAAGTGCTTTTAAAAGGGTCTTAAAAAGTCTTCGGTTTACCTTGAAAAACCCTGGGTGTACCCTGTTGTACGTGCTGCACTTTTTTCTCCCTATCCTCATTGATAAGATGTTGTACTCTCTGTAGGAGTGTACCACTGATCTGCTATGTTGTTAGTGGTGCTTAGACCCAAAGGGGCCTGGTGGAGAGAAAGTCATGTTTACAGTCAGTGTTGCTCACTAAAATGCATTGTGTGTATCCTTGAGGCCTAAAAAACGTCCTTCCTCAAAAAACATTTCAAAGTCTATTTTTAATATATTTCAAATGCTTTATTGTTAACATCCATGTTTGCTTGCTAGCAGTCTTGTTCTTCTTTACCTCCACCGACTCTAGACAACTGCAGGAGTGTGTATATTATTGATCACAGGGTTTCATTGTTCTGCCTACTGTCTTGTTCTAGTGTTAGTTTAGTGTTTGCAATGACTTCAAGTTTTATATTTTTAAAGTGAAAATAACAATTAGAAAAAATAGCACTGTGTTGCATTTGTTAAATTTGAGAAGAAAAAAAACCTGTAACACAAAATTTTGACTTTCTATATAAAACTGCTGACTGAGTGAGGTTTTTGGGAAAGCTTAGAAAGGGAATTAAATAATGTTGCGCTTCTTGTTTTGCACTAAACAAAAGGAGCTCACTCAGCCTGACACGTGCTCTATCTGATACTACAAGTACAAGAACCAAAGGGCCTTCGTCTCTCCTTCACTCCTTTTCCCAACATGCAGTTTGATGCCGTGGTGACAATCTGTTAGCCAGGCTGAGAGCACACTAAAGCTTTTTCCCACTGACGATTTCCCCACAGTCTTCCCTTGCAGCTTGTACTGTATTTCAGATTCATACACATCTTCACTGCCTCTCCATCTATTTCATACTTTACATTCCCACTCCGCATTGTTAGCAAACTACAGCAGGCACTACTGTCAGTTTCAGGCTCTGGTACTCTGTAATGAAGTCTGAAACAAATCGTGTTTTACTTAAACTATGGAAATCTCTCTGGAAACAACCTGAGCTGTCCTGTAAAACCCAGAAATGTACCAGGCTAAAAGCTCTGAAGTTGGATTCAATTATTACTCCCCTCTTCCTCTACGTTTTTAATATGTTCTGTGATGAGAGACAGTCTGTTGCAAATAGAGTGTAAGTAAGTATGGCTGTGTAAGTTTCAACAGGGATGACATGCTACAGCAGGCGGATTAATAAAGCACATGCCAGGAAATAAAAACTGCAGCAATGGAAAAAAGACTGTGAACCTATAAAAGACATTAATTGCAGTGCAGAATAGTGCCACAGCATCATTAAACAATGGTACAATGCCTCAGCAGGCAGCGATTAAAATGACCATTAATGCAAACTAATACCACTATATCTCTCTTCTGTTGGAGTCCATTAGATGCCCAATGAAGTTAGCATGTTTCAGCTCATTCAGATCAATCTCTCAGTGAGTTAATGCTGAGAGAATTCCAGTCCATTTTCCACAGAAAACTTCAGTGTGATAAGCTCTCCAAACACAACATTAATGCTCATTTTTCTGTAAAGGTTCATATCGCATTTTGACAATGAGTGGTGGTTACTGTGACATTACACTATCATTACAATGAGTTATTAAAGCTCATTTGGTTGGAAGAGCTAATAAGAGGTGAAAAAAAAGTTATCCTCTACAAATTTATTGTTAATGGATTAGCTAAGGGCTATGTCTCTTGATAACAGGATGGCTCTTAGTCATCCTAAAATGTTTTACAGCATGGGTTTTATTTTTTATTGCTAGACTTAGCTCTGTGGATTCATTCTCTGTGGACATTCATTTTCTTCATAGACAGTGTTATGTGACTGGCAGTTGGAGCACTTCCAAAGCTTGGATGGGCACAAACCTTTCCAGGTTGGATGTGTTTGTAACTGTTGTAATTATTATTTACATAATTTACATAAGTTATAGTTATAAAGACAAATTATGATTCCTAAGACCAAGTGAAAGATTTAATGTAAATTGTATTTGTTTATTTATCATTTCATTTGATACAATAGTACTTTTATTTTGAAGTCAAGGTCAGAAGTCACATTGGGCTGCTCTCGCGAGCAGTAGGAATCTGGCAAGCAATGAGCAAGAACATAGTGCCGTCAAAGTTTCTCAAACCAAAGTGGATTTCAAGATTATTCCCTTTGTTGCATGCAGCCAACGAGGTATCGTTTGTTTTCTGTATTTTACGTTATTTACTTTGTTAAAGGGTATTGTACATGCTGTGCATGTTATTTTATGCTAGGTTAATGTTGTCTTTTATGTTTTTGTCATTGTCTAGTTTTCACGGTGGATTTGAAGAAACACGACGCTTCAAATAAATCAGTAGAAAGGAAACCACTTGTGTCTGCTTGTGCTTGGAGGGAATTACAGTGTTGCTATAATATCTGGTTCAAGCTGTCAACACAACACTGGCATATTATCACCTTTTTAAAGTTGATATGGCTAATGCGTTAGCAAACGGTTGCCAATTTATACATTTAACAGACAGGGAGCAGCTTTAGCATTCATTTAGAGTCGTGTTTGTCTCCACCTGATAAATGCAAGTCCAACATTCACTGTACCTTTAGCTTTGTTTTGGTCTCCACCAACTCCTGAGAAAAATATCTGTCTCTTTAGCTGCTAAATGCTTCACTTTCTTTACCAGCTAGTCACTAACTGCGTCTGTTTTGGTACTGGGAATGTAAAGGGAAAGTACAGCTCCTGGAAACAAGGTTGATGAGAGCAGACTGAACCAAAACAGTAAAGACGCATGATGTAAAATCAAAACAATGAGCTGAAAGACGCCAAAAAATCCCTGTAGCGTTGAGGGGAAGTGCAAAGTTGTGAGTTTGTCACTACAAGTGACAACTTTCATGCTACATGTAGTCATTTGACCCATTGTTAATGTGAATACTGATAAGTGCAGCCTTAAAATTCTGTTGCATGCACTGCTAACAGCAAGCAGAAGCTAAAGCTTAGATGTGATAATAACACATTCAGCAAGTTAGTCATTTGATTTTCAGGTGCTGCGTCAACTTAGGATGAATTCAGTAACCATGCAGTTTGACAAAAACAAAATAAAAAGAATCTTAACTCAAGGTCCACTTTCAACCACAACTCACAGTTCACCTCAACAGACGGAGTTTGCTTAGAATGAGCGCAGTGTTTTGTTCCCAATTGCAACAACAAAGTGTTTCATGTAAATGACACATTTACAACAGTTTCTCTTAATACTGCTATCTCTTAACACAATTAGAGCTGAAACAATTAATTAATGAATCCATCGGTTGATTGACAGAAAATTAATTGTCATATTTTGATAACGGATTAATCGTTTAAATCATTCTTTAAGAAAAAATGCCAACTGCTCTCCGGTTCCTGCCACTCAAACGTGAGGATTTGTTGCTTTTCTTTGTCTTCTGTGATAGTAAACTGAATATTTTGGGGTTTTGGACTGCTGGTCAGACAAAACAACCAATTTGAAGATGTGTCCATAAAATGTCATTTACTGACATTTTATAGACCAAACGATTAATCAGAAGAACATTGGTTGACTATTCAGTAATGAAAATAATCATTAGTTGCAGCCCTAAACATAATATTACCAAGTGGGATGCTCAGTTGTTAGCAGCTACCATTTACTCATCAGAGTACTATCTCTGTATAACACGGGAGATAGAAGACCTCAGAAATAATGATAAAAGCTGGGATTTGTGGAAAAACACAGTACAATTCAATTTCTTTGTTCAATATTGTCACCGCCTGCTAGAAAAGATTGCCAACAGGTGCCAGGTCTGGCTCCACAAGAGACGGAAAGGTTAACTTACTCCGACATCTCCCACATAGCGTCAAACAAGATTAATACACATTTGATGAATTTCCCATGGGATTAGTAATGTTGCCCATGCATTAATATAAGAATTATCATGTTAAAGAGGGAGACTGCTGGTGATATTTTTGCCTCAGGGTGATCCGCCTCAAGCTTCCTTTTAAGTATGATGGTGTATGGAGCTAAAAATATATGCCTTTCTTTCTTTTGGAGCCCTGACAGGGACTTGGCTGGCCTCGACTTAGCTGTGGAGACATCACGCTTCAGACTGCCAGCCCATTGTAAATATGACACGCTGTCAGAGATATGCAGTCGTTTTTTTTTTGTTCGATTAATTGGATTTGCAGTCAGAGTGTGCAGGGACAAGGCGACAGAGGAAAGCTAATACCAGACGAAGATGCTCAGGCAGGTTACTACATACTGTGTATTTTAAGTATACTGACGAAGAGGACAAACATATTTTATGTTCTTGATCTCTATGCACTGCACTGCAAAGACAGTTTTAAATTAAGCAAGCTGTAAATTAAGCAAAAACAAAAAAAAACTGTTTTTCCCGGCACATACATCTTGTTATCCTAGTTCCTCTAGTGTCCCAGTGTTGTTGGCTCACCAGTCAATCAATTTTTGCTGCATAGCAAAGAGTATTTACAGTTCATTAATGAGGCAGTAGGGGACGGGAATGCTGAGACGGAGAGCTCCTGGGACAAGGCAGACGTTTGAAGGAGAACAAGCGGAGTGACAGTGTTACAAAATGTACATCTGAGACAGGACATGTTCGGGAGGCGGTTAGGGGTGGTGGAGTGAAAACTGAGAGGCTGAACTGAGCAAAGCAAAGTGCTTCATGCTCTAGGTTACAGCAATGTCTTCATTATACATGTGTCTGGAAGGAGACAAGCGCTGAACAGTGCAGGAGACATGCTTTACTGTGCTGACCCTTGATAATTAGCACTGCTAAGCCTCAGTATAACTATACTTAACATTTGATTCCCAGATTCTCTTCTCACTATGACATCCTCTTAAATTACTTTCACAGCATATTTGTTTTCCATGCAAGGCAGCAAACGCTTGCATCATTTGCTGAGAAAATTAGTAGCTTATGTAGAAAGCCTGTCAAGAGTTGCTTGGTTTTCTGTCGGAGACCGTGAAGTGTATTGGCCTCCCAGCAGGGAGGAAGCACATGGTGCCTAAAAAAAAAAACATTTCAGTGCATCCCAGAACAACCTGCAGTCGATAAGGAGTTGTCATCTTGCCCCACCTAACAAAAGCCAAGTCTGTCAGAACCAATAAGAGTCCTCATCGATTTAAATATCCCCCCTGTTTTCAGCGGAGCCAACAGCAGGGGGGATTAGGAGCATGGTTGCGGCTATCGGAGCGATGGATCCGGACACACCATCAGTTATTCAGAAGTAATTTGATTTAGCGACTGACAAGGAGGCTGTATTGAGTCCAGGGAGGAGGAGTGGGTGGGGGGTGGTGGCAGGTGGGGTGGGGTGGTGGCGGGGGGTCATAACAGATTAATAATTGTAATTGACAAGTGGCCAAGTTGCTAGTGCAGGGAGCCAGGCCGCTTATGCTTGATGGATGTAATTTATCAGCGCAATAATCGAGGGGCCTTGGCTGGCTGGAGCTGGCTGAGGCGAAGTGAGGCAAGTTAGGGCCCCTGCATCTCTTTTGTTTGAGGTCCTCTCTGTCAAAGTGCAAGCTGAGGTCTCTCAGAGATGAAACTGCAGCTATGCTAACATCTATCATGAGGCTGTGGCTGTAGAAGTCACTTGGCTACTCAGTCACAGTGGGGGCTATCCATCCATCTCCGACTGTTCCCAAGGTGTTAAGACCCTCTCTCACACACACATTGTGGTTTAATACTTGTGAGGACAGGCAGGAGCAAAGCTTCTGGCTCAGTGTATGTTCTGCGTAAAGTAAAACTAGAGACACATCTGCACAAAAACCTTAGTAACCATAGTAACCATCCTGCCAAGTGTATTATCACCCACATGGATATATATCAGTTGCTGATACATGAGGTGACAGAGATCCAGCTTACAGGTCTGCTCTTGCCCATTATGGGCAGGACATGGGCTGAGGTGCTGGGCTCATTGACAGTGGTTGGCCCCGCAGTTTTGGCCCTAATTCGACTGTGTTTTGCCCACTGTTGACCTTTCAAGCTGCCCCAAATGTTTTGTTCGTTGCCCCCATATGGACCCACCCTAGGCCAGTATTTCCTGTGTTTATCTGACTGCTTAATTCTGCCATGACCCAGTATTTGCTGGGAAACCTCAACAACTAACTTGTTTGACTGGTCAGACTATAAATTATATTCATATACAGCTAATTTGCATTGCCTAAGATGTTTTTGAGGAAACGTAACGCTACATGAAATGGAGATAGGGTTGGCTGAGTCACAGTATGCACTGTGCTTTCATATAAACACAGCTAAGTGATAGTGGGCCACTAAATATGTCTTATGTCTTATATGTCTTAAAAGTTTAGATTAAAAATTTAAAAAAGAAAAGAACTAAATAGCTCCTGACAGCTACTGAGTGGAATATTTGGTGAGCTTATTTTTGTTAAATGTCTAAAATAGTTCCAAAAAACTAACCACGCTATAACTAGCCAAATTTATTACAATTCATTTGAAAAATATATAAATTCTCTGGGCCATTTAGTAAGAAGACAACATATCCAAAGCCCTGCTTGCGGCCCTAAGGCTACAAGTTGCATTTAACCAACAGAACCCAAGAATTCAATAGAACAAACATTTTGCTATTCTTAGAGGCTTGTTTTAGCCTATAGGGGCTCAAAAGTGTGAAGTTTGTACTTGGACTTGGGGTCATGAATGCATTCAGCAAATGTCTTGGCAATCAGCATATTACATTAAACACACATTACAACAATTGCAAGTCAAAAGTTAAGTGCAAAAGTAACGCTAGAGAAAAGACCACGAGATCATTCAAGTTATTATGATTGATCCTCTGCAGACCATGAATGTCCACAGCAAATTTCACAGAAACCTGGCCATTGGTTTTGGAGATACATTGTCATGAAGGAATGGTCAAAAGGGGGGGTTTGACCAGATAGTGGCACTATGCCAAAGATCAGAGAGGTAACTTATTTTGGGTCATCCTCTGGGGGACCATGAATATCTATATCTATATATATCTATATTATATATCTATATATAATATATACCAAATTCCATGGCAATCTGGCCAGTGGTCATCGGGATATCTTGCTCTGGACCAAAGTATTGGGTCATCTGGGAAAATGCTACTCACCTTCTGTCCTTAAACATTGTGCAACTTTAAGCATTAACACACAACACCAGTGTCAGCATTCTCTCTGTCTGGGGACAAATTCATAAATTGGATGTTCTTGTCAGTTAATGGCTAATCTACCAAAAAGCTGAAATATTCTTACATTTTAACCACTATCATTAATTAAACTTAATTCCAATATTAACCCTAAATCTAATCATAACCCTACGACATAGACACACTGACACAGGCAGAGCATGAACAATATGACAGCTCAGTAGAAAAAGTGATGAAAACCCTAATACAGACGGAAGTGGAGAAAATCTCCCTAAGATATGGGCTTAGGTGGAATGGAGACTGCTGGAAATGAGAGCAGGCGTTACACAACCGTGAGCTGATGGAGATGAAAATGTATCGATTGTTTTGCCTGTTGACCAGATTAAATCTTGGGGTTGTGCATCAAAATTATTAAAAGAATCTGTACTTGTTTCACATGAGCATAAAATCAATAACCATTTCAGGCAAGCACTGTTAACATATCCTTTCTTTCGAAGCCACGATTCCCCTGGAGAATTTCTTTAATGCCTTATTGTTGGCTCTTTCAGCTCAAGTGTTTTTGCAGGCCTTGATGAATCAAAACATAAATCTCTCGCCCTGATCATATCAAAGGTGTATTTGTGGTAGGTGTTATCTTACTTCTGTAGAGCACTCCAGACATTTCGAGTTTGCTGTAAGAAACTTTGAATTAACAGCATAGTTTTAAAGTAATAAAAACATGAATGATTTATATTGCACTTCTCATGTCAACATTAACATTCAAAAGGAACATTAAAAAGACAAACAGAATATATAAAAGGACGTTCTCTCATATCAATGAAAAGCCTTGCAAGGATCTTTGAAGTGGGTGCTTGCTTCACCCTTTACACAAGGATGGACAGGCAGACATACACGTACAGACAAAATTCAACAGTTTACAGATGGTGAAAGTGCCTCTGTCTACTTTATGAAGGCACATCTAGCAGTAGTAGAAAGATATTATCCCTGTTTGCCTCCAGAGCATCTTCTAATCAAGTCTGGGTTCGTCTAGTGGTTGGAAATGTTCTGTTCATACACACTGGTGCGATAATGTCACTCAGCTCCCGCAGTTTTTGGCAGCACATTCAGCAGCCAACATCCTTTCCCCCTAAATCTGTGACTGTAAAGTCGCTGTCCTGTTCCTGGAGTCATTCTGACACAATGGAGCACTCGCCTGCTGGAAACACTTTTTGACAAAGGCTGGACTGTGGCCTGGAAGGGTACGTAATTTGTCAAAGTTTTTAGCACTGAAACAATACTGTTAAAAGTAATTAACAACCTCCTCCATGCCCCAGATGCAAATGATCCTCCTTGACTTCTTTTTGGCTCTGCCCGGTGGTGTTTAGGGGTGGTGCAGTTACACCAAAAGGATGACTGCTCCACAAGTCAGCACCCTCTATGTATGCAAATGTTAGCTTCATGCCAGTTTCATTACATGAAGCTGCAATTCTATTATTCTATTATTATTACTATTATTTGATGTGCAGTTTGAGGGAGGCCACGATGCCTGATTAATTGCCTGGCAGATCTGGCAGTCGGGAAATCAGGTGGATTTCTGGCATGTCTGTACCTTTGGTCGGCTGTCTTGCAGTTTGAGCAGTTCCGTGGTCCAATTCCCCATATGACTGGCTGAAACCTAGTCTTGAATGATTCTGTGTGGTATAATTGTCATGGTTATGGTCTGTTTGTCCCTGTGTCTCCCTTCCCCCATGTCTCTGTGTGCGTGTGTTTGTGTGACTTGGCTGTTCCTCCTGATGCACCTGGCTGCTGGATTGATTACACACACCTGATTCCCATCAACTTCATCAGCATGCAGTATATCTACCCCGGTTCCTCAGTCACTCATCGTCAGATCGTTGAATCAACCTCCGTGTGTGCTCCGGTCTGCTTGCCTGTCTACAGCCTGCCTCACCACCAGTCTCATTGCCTGATGATCTACAGATCCACTGAATCATTCCTCACCTCTGCTCGACTCGGACCTTCAGCCAGCCACGTGCCTCTGCTTCTCTGTGTCTCTCTCCACGGCCCAGCCTCCATCCTGCATCACCCGCTCCATTGAATTCCTTCTCTGCACCCGAATCAAATAAACTCCTTTTACTTGCTATCCTGGTCTCCGCCTGCTCTTGGGTCCCTCCGACAGCAACCGTAACAATAATACTGAATTGATCCATACAGCCTGAGCATAATTCCCAGGTCCTGGCTGTGCAGAAAGACCGATAAAAATGTGTAGTGTATAGAATAATAAAAACACAATGTCTGCCCAGCTTTAACTTTAGCTTTCATCAATGAAGTTACAGCAGGTAACTCTGTAAAACCACATTTTAAAATTTCTGTTTTTGTACAGAATAAACAAATGAGATCAAATATGTTAATTACTAAGCTTTACAGGTGCTGGTAGGTGTATAATTGAACTATGGAGGGAGCTAGGCTAGCGGTTTCCTCTGTTTCCAGTCTTTATGCTAAGCTAAGCTAATCATTTTCTGGCTTGATCTCTATAGTTAAAGAGGTACTACACACTTAAACATGTGTTTTGAGCTGCAAACTAAATGATATGGCTGGACTGTGATGAAACACATCAGTGCTGGTGTTAATATTGACATTTCTTACCTAATTTATAAAAATCGGCATTTCATGGGTTGAAAATGGCTCAACACACCATCTACTCTTTAAAATCAGCCCTGAACCTAAGCAAGGCCAATGCTGACATAGAATCAACAGGTTGGGACCTGTCTACGTCATGAAATTTATATTTAAAAAAAGACTCTAATCAGTGTCAGTCAGTTTCCCCCGTGTCCCCTGACCCACACTATGTGGCCACTACAATCACTCATCTTACATGTTCCAACTTTTAACCAATAGGGACTGAACCTATTGTCCCTATCTGCAGGCATCATTATACGTGACTCACTGTCTGGAGGAGTGTATATCTCCCCAGGGTAATTCATATGTTGAGGGCTTAACAAGTGATCCAGAACAAAGACGAGGCTTCTTCGTCATGAGGAGACAAACACAGTGATTCACTCGCAGAGCTATCTACCTATGCCGACAGAGGGACAAATTTACCACTAAGGACGCACTAATGCACAGTCAGTCCCAGAGGAGCTTCTATCCGACTGTCGCTGCCTCCTCAGTGCTCGCTGGTGTCATTGGCTCATCACATCCCATCACAGCCCATTTGCCTCTCAGTTAATCCAGTCCTCGAAACGCCTTCTAAGTCTTTACACTCTCAGCATGGGAAAATAGATGCATTGGCTAAACATGTTAGCACAGACTGCTGGAACAGAGGCAGTCATCCAGAACATTAAACAGCACTGCAGAAAGAAAAATATTATTTGTTGTCTTGTACCTCCAGAAAATCTTTGAATGCTCATAAAAAATGTCACCTCACAGTGTCAGTGAAATTGCAGAAAATGGAGAGACTTTAAAGACTCGAGCCTGAGAAAGGGGCAGCATGCTGGGAATGTGAGTGTACATACATTTTAAGTCGTTTGTTTTTTTTTTTGGATTACACTTCAGGGCAACTTAAGCAAATCCTGTCTGAATTTATTGCCTCACTAAGTCAGATTTGAATCACTATACTCTAGATTCTCTTTAATAGGGTTATTGATTTTTCTGTAGTTAATGATTTAGATCCTAATACTGTCATCATTTTAGGCCACCTTGGCTCACCTATGAGTGTCAACTGATTGCCATCAGCACTGTTTAAAACAGATTGTCAAGGCTGTCTGTGCAATGAAGGTACAAAGACAAGAATCAGCCTTTACAGTGTCAGAGCTGTCTGGCTGTCATACCTTTCACTCCACCCATAAAAATCACTTCTGCATAAGGAAATTTACCCATGTACCCCCTGGCCACTACTTTAATACATCTAAACAATCTAATTATCAATGCCATTACCTCCACTCTATTGTAATGGAACTAATGTTGTGGCAAATTGTAGGGAATGCCAGTTTTCATGGACACAGTTATAGTAAGAGTTGTGTCTCATCAGACTGTTTGTAGCACCCATCAACCGTTCACTCACCCTCTGTTTTCCTTCTGTTCGCATCTAAAGTGACTCCACTGCTTTTGTTTCAGCCCATTAGCTGCTGTAGTTCTCATACATTGCACTCTTATTGGAACTCATACCTTATCGTTAGCTGCGTACTTCAGCACAGAATTGCCGGTTTGAAGGCTCCAGCCTTGGCTATTTCTGCTGATCAACCAGAAGTCATGGCTCCTGTTACACATTACGGGAGTCGTGCATATGAGCTGTGGGGAACATAACGAGGTGAAAGAAAATGTGAAAAAGCTGAAATGAGTGTTGTGCCCCAAACCTTTTAAACAAAAACGCTTAATATGCAACTCACACGAGCCAAACAGAACACTTTTCGAAAGGAATTACTCTATAAGCACATAATAATTTGTAATTATATGTAATGTTCTCATCCTGGCCTGATGATTCCCTATTAGTTTTAGCAAAAATAGAAAAGCCGATTCATGCTAACAGGAGTATTTCCTTCTAGCAATGCATTACATTACACTTAAAGTAAAGTGTTACTTCAAACAGTGACTTCTGGAAATATAGCAAATGTCCTGCCCCATTTTTCAGTTAGCTTCTTTTACACTAGCTTTTCATTTTCATTGTATTTCAGTCCTTCTGAACAGCTTAAAGGGCAACACCACTGATTTTATATATCAAAGTATGTTTCCAGGTGTTGGGGAGTACTACTGCATATGTAAAAAAAAAGCTGTATAAAGCCTGTGGCTCTATATGCAGAGGGAGCTGCATGAAGCCTGACAAATGTCCTCAAGTGATGTCACTTGAGTCAGCGTCGGTTGGGGCTGAAGACTACAAGTTTGATAATGAAAAAAAATCTGGGGGTGTGGAGTTAGAAAGAGGTGAGCTTACCAGACCTCTGTAGCCCGCTCCTCATCTCTGCTTGAAGCTAGATGCTCAAGGCCACAGTAGACGCTACTAGCATAACACACCCATATCTGTGACCGAACTGTTGGTGGTCGAGGTGCATTGTGGGTAAAGTAGGTGCAAGGTTTTGATACGGAATAAGAATGCGTGGAATAAAGGAGATCACGTCTGGTTCTGCTGCATCAATTTTGATCCTTTTTGTGTCTGTCAATCGTGAGTCTGACAATGTTATAGGAGTGTGATGCTAAATCGGTAGTCGGAGTATTCTTACTGATGCTGGACTTTTCTGTTCATATCCTTAGCTAAATGGGCGAGCACCTTCCCATTTTGACCATTTTTTGGAATGATTTATTTGTCACCATTCAATCACCAAAGCTCTCCTGAGTCTTGGCCACTGGCATGCCATCAAAACCTCATGGGAGCTCCCATTCTGCTCACCTGAATCACTTTCTTGCTACTGCTCCCTGTGCTGCTGCTGTTCATGTAGCATTTCATTCTGTAAGCCCTACCTACACCCCACCATCCACCTGAAGTCTCTGTGTCCATATTCTCCAAGGGCAGACTTTATTATCGTCACTCCCCAATATTTGCTGAGCAGAATTTGGTCTATCCTTATGGGGAGTGACAAGGTCAGACCTAGACATGTACATATTCAACATTGAAATAATAATTTATTCCACATGACTTGTCTTACTGAAATGCAATAATTATTGTTTCATCTTGGCTATAGTTAATAGTAGGTTTTTAAATGTTACCGTCAAATATTGTAGTACATAGGGTTAGGCTTAGGGTTACCTTTGAATATGGTCAGAGGACCCCAATATCAAGTTTTAGCTTTTCAGAGAAGCTAATGAAAGAAACCCTCTATGAGAAAATACGTTGTTGGATGAAGAGACAGTTTGGAAAGACCATATTAGGCTTTTCTGACTGTAGTAAGGACCCAAGAAGGCTTTGACGAAATTACATGGGGTCCCCTGAAAAGTGGTGGAGAGATGAATGTCACACTGCGTTTGATTGAGGACACAGTGACACAGGTTAAACCTGCAAATTGAATTGGTAAGCCGCCTTCATGATAGAGGTCCCTCAGTTCTTAGTAACCCAAGTGAGTATAGGGCCGGGTCTAAATTATATTTAGTCTAATTGGGTCTGGGTAGGGTACCATTCTATTGCTGCAAGTCTTTGGTCTAATTGCCAAGTGGATCCAAGGAGACTTGTGCGGTGCATCAATCATCGCTGGAGTAAAATGTGTTTTTAGAGGCAAGATGGACAGTGAATAGTATTGCATTGATTCTTAGGACATGTTCTGCTACTCTTTTTGATCCCTGCTGCTCGTTAATTGGTGGTGCATCATGCTGCTGCAAGTGGTCAGTCTAATTACCTCAGGTTTCTTTCAAATTGGGTCTGTTTTTGTTGTTTTTTTTGTTTTTGTTTTATTTGTTGTTGGTTTTTTTTGTTGGGGCCGTTTCGGATCAGGTCCAAGATTTTGGGCCTGTGAAGACCTCTGCTTCCTCCATAACCTGGGTTGAATGTGGATCAGACCCAACTTGGCTTTGGTGAACACATCTACATTGACTTTTTAACAACTTTTACAAACATTTACCCATCAAGTCTTATAAAAGGGCATAAGAGAGTGTGTAGAAATTCTAATCATCAATTTTAGCGTCATCAGTATCTAACCCTTCTCAACAGCTTACATATAGTGTTGTACAATTAAAAACTGAATCATCAGGAAATGCAATTTCCCACATGTGCCCACAGGGACAAAATCGTATCAAATTATGTGGTCAAATCTGGTGTCTAATGAGTATCTACTTAGAGATCTGGAAGCCTCTGAGGATCTCTGATGTAAAACATTTCCGTTGAATATTAAGCCTATTTATTTAGAACCGAGCTGACCTGCCACACCGACAGTGTGTAGTTTAGTATGCAGATATTAATAAAGGAGCTCATTCAGTGTAAAACACGGTGAAAAGCAGGTGTAGATTTTTTTCAAGCACCTCCTGTGAGCAGCATTTGATGGCGCAGACTATTCACAGATGGAAAGTTTCAATTGAGCGTGTCATGAATCCTTGTGGCGTTCAGCTGAGACAAAATGATTGGAGGAAACCTCCCTGCTGATCATTCCAGAAAAGTAAAGAGACCGCAGCAGTGGCCGCTGCATTAAAATCACCAAAAGATTGATTCTCACAAAGCAATAATGATCTGAACCTGTGGAGCATATCATCTGGGGTTTAGCTTGTCTTACCTTAGATTTTCCTTAAAATTGTTGTATTCATAGCATAAATGTGTGGCTCTATGGGAAATGACCCATTCTTAGTACATCTGGGAATGTATAGGTGATGATATTATGGCTCCATTTGATCTGAGGTGTTCTATCACTCCTTATCTGCTTGATTAGGGTGCCACCTTGGTGAAGGAGCTAAATCAGTCACCTGTCACCCCTTATCCTCCACTATTCACTGTTCAAGTTCAGCTTCCAGTGGGGCATTCAGAACTGATAAACAGAAGGGGAGTACAAAAAATGTTGTATTCATTTAGTAGACTCTTACACAAAATACATATTTATAATTTTGCTCTGAAGCTGTTTTTTGGAGCTTTTATTCATAGAGTTCTCTCACTGCTGTCAACAGACTAAAATATTTATAACTGTATTTATAACTTAATGTTAACAGGTAAAGACACTTGCAGTAAGACCAGCAAGTTAACCATACTCTTCAAGACCTGGCTTGTCAGTATTTATCCATAAAGATGCAAATGAAACTCAAGAACTCAAGATGGGCATTTCCTCTCCAGATCAAACCTATATTTTAATATTGGTAATCTATAACAGCCATGCTAGCGGTGTGGCTGTAGGGACGGCAATGTCTGTCTGTCGTTCAGGTGGTCAGTCAGCCACTTTGGTCCAGACTGAAATATCTTCACCAACAACTGGATGGATTGCCATGAATTTTGCACAGACATTAAATTCTAATTCCACCCTCAAATTCAGCTAGAACCCTCTCTCCCAGCAAATTTTAAAAAATGCAGTGAGTCACTACATCAACTGTAGGGGGCGTGGCCTCGTGGCTACATAATGTGTGGGTCAGGGAATACGGGGGAGACTGACTGACACTAATTATTGTCTTTTTTTATATAAATTTCATCCGTCCCAACCGGTTGACTCTATGTCAGCATTGGCCTCGCAGGTTCAGGACTGACTTGAAACTGTAGATGGCGTGTTGAGCCATTTTCAACCCATGAAATGCTGATTTTTATAAATCTGGTAAGAAATGTCAATATTAACAGCAGCATTGATGTGTTTCATCACAGTACAGTCATATCATTTAGTTTACAGCTCAAAGAACACGTTTAAGTGTGCACTACCTCTTTAATGCTCCCCTGAAGGATGCACACCTTCTAGTGAATTTGATGATCCCCTCACTTTTCCTCCATGAGGTTGACACTTATGGTCTCAACAACTGTTGGATGGGTTGCCATGAAATGTATTACATTTTGGGACATTCATACCCCCCCTCAGGATAAACTGCAATAACTTTGATGATCAGGTAAAAATTTTAATTTGTCCAATACTACTTGGTTTATGACCAAATAAACAAACATTAATAATATTTATCATGTATCTTGCTGTGCTACCAGACAGGAACGCTGCACTGAAGCTAGCATGTTTTGACTCATGATGGCGCCTGATATTAGCAACCTTGCATACAGCAACTGTCATTTGGCAAATTAAACACATTGATTTGGTACAAGGTGACAAAATAAAGGCAAATTCATCTGTCCATTTTTCATTGAATTGCCTGTTTTCATTGTCAGCCTTTCAACGTTTGCTGTCCTCACTCATCTTTGCCAAGAAGCAAACCAGTCGCAGCAGCCCCGCTGGAGAAGTTTGCCCTCAGGACTTTCTGCCAGGCAGACAGCCCTGAAGGCAAACTTCTCCCACGTGCCCTGTGCAGGTCAGTTGCATGTGAACGTTTCGTAGAAATCAAGTGTCACCACTTGCACTGCACAGATCGCTGGTAGGCTAATATGCAACTTTAACAGCCAAGGGACATTATTGAACATTTAATTGGTATAAATAAAAAAATTCCCAGTGTTAATCAGTTGATTTTAATTGTGATTTAGAAAATGGTCGGTGGGCCACCAGGCACCCTATCGCTGGGCTACAGTATGTTGGAGGTCACTGTTTTAAATGATGTCCCTGTGTATTATATTGGTTGGAAAAAGGAAATTGTTCGAAGGTACAGCAGGAAAATTCATCATTGATGATGGTAAATAAAAAGGTAACTGAACTCTGTGACATTGTAGATAGCACAGAGATGGTTATAAAGAAAGGCACTTTACCGGCAGCGACGGACCATTTTAGTCTATCACTGCAAAGCTTGATAATAAAAAAAACAACAATGTTTTTAGTGGCACAGCACTGAGTCACACCAGCGTCTCATAACCCTGTCTGGATGGCTTTCTTTCTCAGTATTTTGTTGTCTGTTACCTCTGTACCCCTCATTTTCTTGAAAATGTTCAGCAGTACTGGTTTTGAAGTCTGAAACATGCCCCGGCTTTTACAGTGTGTTATGGAATGTAATTCTGTTTAATCAGAGATAGAGAACAAATACCAGGCTGTGTGCCCTCATGCAGAGAGAAGTGATTAACCACTGGCTTTGTTTAAATATAATCCTGTCAATCACAACGTCCTTTGTCTGGGGTGCTAATAAGTATTTCATTGTTCAACAAACACGATTTCCCCCAAAATAAGATGAAGGATTAAAAATAATGAACTGTTCGCCTGCTCATTTGCATCTGCACAAATTGATCAGTGCTTCATTTCTATTAAGATGTCTGGAGAATGTCAATTTACTTAGAAGGATGAATTTAATGAAAGGTTTGAGTGAAAGATCGGCACAGCTGTGAGAATACATACATTTTCATGTATCATGTCACTAACAGAATCTGCCCAGTTACCTCCAGTAAAGATCCAGTGTTTTTTCCTTCTTTGGTATTGGCTTTTTTAATGTTACATCATTTTAATTAGGGAATTAGCACTAATATGATATGCAAAACTAATATGCAGCAAGCACTAATTGGGTACCATCCATTCAAACATCCATCCATTTGTCCATTCATTTTCTGTACCTGCTTCATCCACCCACCCACCCATCCATCCACCCATCCATCCATCCATCCATCCCAGGGCTGTACAGTGCGACATAAATGTCACACGTGCTACAAAAAAATCAATCTGTGCAATGAATGAAATTACTGCAGTAGCACCCGTGCAATACAGCTTTACGATGTGTGCGCGTGAGACAGAGCCGCTTGTTTGTATGAGGTGAGGGTTTGTGTGTTTGTTTGTGTGTGAGGTGATTGGATGGCGCACCGCTATAGAGACAGAGTGCATTTAAGTCCCGCCCACACCGGAGGGGAAAACAATTCATCGCTCTCCGTTGATTTTATATTGCCTAAAGGTGCCTCCTTGTCATTTCGGTCTGCTAGCAAACAACAGAAACATGCCTAAAAGCTGCTGTGTGGTGGGATTCACTACCAACAGGGTAAAGAACCCAGAACTAAGTTTTTATAAGCTGCCGAACCCAAAAACTGAACCTTTAAGAAGACAAAAGTGGATCCAGATGTGAGGCATCAGCAGGAAGAATGGGAACACTGGGATCCTGACACTCAGTATGTCTATGTGTGCAGCAAGCATTTTGTCACTGGTAGCTTAAGTCAAATATCCAAATGTCAGTTTTAGGCTATAGTTAAGCTAAAGCATTTTGACAGTACAGTATGCTACTTGTGTAGTGAAATGTGGCTAAATCAGAAAGCTATGCAGTATTATGTTAGCAAGTGCCTTAGCTAACTACAGTAACTTAGTTTGAGAAGGGACACTGAGATAGACCGACAATATTGAGTTTAAAATAAAAATTTCCCCGGTTGTCCATACATCTAATACCAATTCCCGCAATTCCTATTGAACATCCCCATAATTCCTATGCGGTTGCCTCTACGTCGTTTCCTTCACGTCGTTTCCTTCACGTCGTTTCCTTCATCGAGTCAAGCAACATGACATGAGAAAAATGAAGCGGTATTTTCAAGTTATCAACCAAAATCAAAACCCCCAACGAGCCCGCGGGGAAGAAACTAATGAAACACTGCCAAATGAAAAAGAGGCCGAAACGAAAGGGAAAATGTATCGATGTAACGCTGAGAAAAAGTGGCCAGCAGACATGCTAGACCTGTGACACACGCACACACAGTGATCGAGTTTGTGTAAATTACTAATAAGAGAACAAGCACACTTTACAGATTTATACTGTATGATCAATATGGATTTAATATAAATAATAGTGTATGTATGATGATATTAATTTACTGAGATTTGTACTGCTCATTTGAAGCAATGTATGGATGTTTTGTATAGCGAGAGGTGTTAGGTCCAATTTACCATTATGGGCAAGTACTGCACTACCTGTGGTTGTTTTCAGAGATGGTAGCAGACGTTTTATATTCGTGCTACAATTTTGTGGCCTGTGCTGCAAAAGTTTAAACCTCTGTAGCACCAGTGCTATATGCAAAAAAAGGTTAATGTACAGCCCTGCATCCATTTTCTATACCTGTACCATCCTTCCACCCATCCATTATATCAGTCCATCCACCCGTCCATTCATCCATCCATTTTCTGTACCTGCTTCATCTATTCATTCAACCATCCGTCTATCTGCCTATTAATCTATTCATTTTACGGGTATGTGCTCTAACCTCTCTGCCACTGAGCAGCACTATTCATTTTACCCACTCCATCCATTCATCCATTCATTTTCTGTACCTGCTCCATCCATCCATCCATTTTGATACCCATCTATCCATCCATCCATACATCCATCTGTCCATAGAGCCATTCATTTTATATACCTGCTCCATCCATCCATCCATCCATCCGTTTTCTACCCCCTGGACAGGTCGCCATTCTCCTACCAGGCCTATCACACATTCACATTCCAGTCACAGCACTAGGCAATTTACCATTTCAGTCCCTGTGTTACCCCTCATTAATTAGCCTAGGTTGCATTAATAGAAGATAATTACAATTACTCCTTAACATCACATCAGTGGGAAAACAGGCAGTTTGGGTAAAAAAATAAAATAAAATAAAAAATAAATATATATATATATATATATATATATATATATATATATATATATATATATATATATATATACAGTACATTCACTTGAATGGGAAAGTGTGTCCAAACATTTGACTGGTACTGTATATATATATATATACACACAGTTTGCCTTTGTTTTCTCTTTCAAATAAGTTTGGCTAACTTGGGTCTAGTCTTCTGACTGCTCATGTTTCTGGCCCCATCTGACTTCTTTTTAGGGATTTCACCACATTTCCGTAGCTCAGCAATGTCTATACTGCCCTACAAAGGCAAAATGCAGTAACTACATAATTGGTCAAAACTGAGTTAAGACCTGAATCTGATTTTTTGCCTTTCTCTTTCATCTTGCAAAACATTATCATAACATAGAAATGTATGGTCTTTATGAAAACAGCTTTAACAATTTTGCAGTAACTACAAAACTGGTCTGCAGTACCTACACTCGGCTTGGGAATGCACTTACTGCACTATCTGCCATAGACAATAGCAAGTTAAAGCTAGTTGGCGAGATATTCACTGCCAGCCTTAGCTAAAGCTGAAAATTAAATTTTCATACTGATTTTCCCTTCCTGTAAATGAAAGATATACATTTTGATGTAATTCATGTGAATTGGTGAGGTTAAGCTACTTTTAAGTCACATATGAACTGTATTAAACTGTAAATTAATTTATTGTAGTGATTTAAATAAAAATATTGAGTAAGACAGACAGACACCTAGCAAAACAGAGATACATTTTATTACCATAAGGTATAGACTGTAAATAAACGAACTAGTTAAAATGGACAATAATGCTGAAAGAACACATTTTGTTGGTAGATACTTCATGTGTAGTATCAGGATTTTTTAGGTATTATGTTGGTTCTATGGCAATGATTTTTGGGAAAAATAATCAGCTTAAAAAGGCATAAAATTAAGGCAATACAGTTTTTCTTTTAGTTAAACAGTTTGCTGGCAAGACTGAAAATTTTAAACCCTATTTACTCAACTTTACTGCTTCCGCAGTTACTGCTCTCTGCCAACCAATAGTCTGCCTTTGCAGCATGTGATTCCTGTCTGATATTTCCTGCCATTGTACCTCAACTAACCTGACTTTAAGGATACTTATGTGTTAACGTTAAAGTAAAAGTTGTCTAAAGTGCCCTGCATGATGTTTTATTGCAAATTCAAGTAATATGAAATTAATTGCACCCTGCTGAGGTGTGACCTGACACAGCATTTTGCCACACTTCATATTTTCAAAGATTAGATGTTCACCGCTTTCAAAACTGGAACTCAAAGTTAATGGAAGGTCACAGCGTTTTAAGGGAAAGCATATAAACAATATTACAGGGACGTGACATGTTGGTGCTTAGGAGGTGTTCTCCAATTCCCCCGCTGTGTTTGTGGAGGACCCCGTTTCATTCAGAAGTCAGCCTGTAATTTTTGCTTGTAATTTCTTCCTCCTTACCACTAGAGAGGACAAATCGCAGTTCTCTGACCTCCGCTTTGAACTTTTAAAATGGAACATCTCAGCTTTTAAAATGTGGTCGTCTCTGTCTCCTTCCTAGACCTTTTGCTGACTTTACCTTGTTTGTAAAAGTTTTGTTAGACTTTCGAAGTCACACAAGGAAATAGCACGTATAACTCCTTTTACCACCTTTAATCGACAGCTTGTTGGCCTTCTCTCAGACCTCAAACATCCACTGGTCGTCACTGGAAAGCTAGCACTTTAAATGGTAACGTCCATGCCGGAAATTCCTCAATCTCTTTACGAGCTCAGTAATATCATCCTACAGCCAAATGTATCTGCTATATCCTGGTTAACCAGAGTCACAGATAACCTTTCCCACCTGCTAACTTTGCTAAAGCAAATGATCTATGTGTTTAGGTTGATCAGTTTTACCACAGGCATCTGTGATGCAAGACGGCAAAGCCACAGTGGCATTTTTTTCCTTTGAGATCTGAGTATCCGCACTAATAAGAAATGTTCATAGCAGCAGTCTTGATCTAAAGATATATGTGCACTCTCTCCCTATTCAACCTTCATATCGATGCCAAAGCAGCCTCATTGGGGCTGACACTCTGTCCGCTTTCAAAGCTGGGTTTTCAAAGCCTGCCTCTATCGCTGCGAAATCCAGGAAATGCTGCACCCGAGGAATTTATGTCTTTGTAGGTGAAATTCATCTATAGTAACAATCTCGGTGAAATGGCAGCAATGCTCCCCAGACCACTGTCTGAGAGATGACATTTTGTTGAACAGTATTTCATTCCTCATTATCTTCTCATGTTCAATCCATCATCTCTCCCTTTTCTCTCTGTGATGCACCCTTTGCTCTTCTCCCCTTCTCTCTGCCCAAAATATCTTCCTCGCCTCGCATCAGTCCTTTTTTTTTTTTCCACTTCATCCCACATGTGATTCCATTCCACATGATTACCTTTGCCTCTGTGAAATGTGCTATCTATACAGTCTCCAGTAAATAAGGGATCCTCTGACATGTTGAAGCGCTTCAACACTGAAGCACTTCTTATTTTCCAGCCCTATTGAGTTCAGTTAATGCTTGATGTCACCCTCAATACTGTATCAGACGAGCCTTTTATGTGTATATATGTAGACCTTATAAAAGTATTGTCATAACATTATGAGTCATGATTGGTTGGTTTGGCTCAAAACTCCATGTAGTATATCAGGGTTTTATTTAAAAAGCTGCTGAAAAGAATCATGGGTGATTTCTTTCTGAATCCAGAGATGCTGAAAGAGGGAAGCATGTAAATGTCAGCTGTGTGTGGTCAAGATCTCATCAGTGGTTCTGAATGCGTCACATTCAGACTCCAGATGACAGGAAATGCAAATTAAGAGACATGAGCATCCTAATGCTGTTTGGAATGGGCTGCTGCTTAAATTAATTATTATAAAGTTGGTTTATGCACAAATTCATCTACAATCTAGTCCAAACCCCAATTTGTTTTTTATACTGGAAACATATCTAATTGACTTGAGTGTGAATGCATATGTTTGCCCTGCAAACACTGGCAACCTGTACAGGGTGTAACTTGCCTCTTACCCAGTGCATGATGGGATAGACTTCAGCCCCCTGCAGCCATGAACAAGAAACGCAGGTACTGATGTATGACGTGTTCTCATTAAAGACTAACTTCACACTAGTAACATTAGGAAACTGTACATGTAATTTCCTAATGTTACTAGTGTTAAGTTACTCTTTATGACACTTTCAATTGATCCTGGTCCCATTTTATAGTGTTCAATAGAACAGAAGTTATTTTCCTTCTTCCAGGGACATTCCAGTAATTCTGTCCTCTAGACTACAACTATCTGACAGAGCTGTGGGGGGGTGGGAGTGTCAGCAGGTGGGGGTGGGGGGCGTTGTGGTGGTGTGTGTCAGGGTTCCAGTGCATTTTTTTGAATTTGTGAAGTGTTCAAGCTCACACGAGGTCTTGCATTGCTGTTTGAGTAAGACTCAGATAAGATAAAGGGTATTGCCCCGTATATGTAAAAATGAATAAGACAACATTCAGCATTAATGAGGGCTAGTGCTGTCTTTTGGTGAATTTGTGTATAAGATACATTTGTCTTGGGTGTTCCTCTGTCACGCATTTCTTCATATTGAGAGGTTTCTGATGGTTTGGATACAGCAATCATAAGAAATCCCTGGATCAGCCTTGCTCAGCATGACAGCATCAGCTTTGTAAAGAAAGAAACACAATGTCTGCACCATGGATGTTAGAATTTTATTTTGTATTTTGTACTTTGTCGGACACATTAGCCATGTGATATCTGAGACATATTGTGCAGGAACAACACAAGAGGTTAGATCTGCCAATGCTAGACTAGCACTGTGACAGACCTGTCTAGGATGTTTCCCTTACTCATACCCAGTGCATGCTGGGATTGGTCCAAGCACCCCTGTGACCATGAACAGGAGAAATTAGTGTATAAAAAGAGTTATTGTTGAAGGTAGTGGAACATTTTGTTCCAGCCTTGAATCTTGAACCAGAGTAGCTAGTTAATGCATCACACCTCCCACAGTGAGAGCTACTGATCAGTTTTAGCTTCTCAGTCATTAGCTCACTCATTACATACTTCCCTGTAACCCTAGTACTCACATTTTGATCCAACATCCTGTCGGGAAGTTTTTTCATTGTACCGGCCATTTAAATTTAAATCCAAATTCTCTCACGTTTGTTTCCTGGATGTAGTGGTTTGTTTACACTGTCACCGGGGTGAAACTGATTTGCGTTTCCTAATTCTTCTGTTTTCTTTACATTGTGGTTTGCTAAACATGACAGTGCTTCCTGGTGGACACGTAAGGTATACCCCCAATCTGTACAAGTATAAAAGAAACACACGCAAATGTGTCAGAACGACACCTTTTGTGTGATTAGTACTGAAACAATTCATTGATCAACAGAGAAAGAATTGATAACAATTTTGATAATCAAGTAATATATCAGAAAAAAATCCAAAGATTTGCTGCTTTTCTCTGCTTTTTAGTACAGTAGTGATAGTAAACTAACTATCTTTGGATCTTACACTGCTGGTCAGACAAAACAAGACATTTTGTTTCATACACTAAACAATGAATGGATTAATCGAAAACATGAATCCATAAAAGATTAATTGAAAATGAAAATAAGCATTTGCAGCCCAAAATGAAATTATTGCTGAAATGAGAGGAGTTGTTATTTATTTTGTTTTTTTTGGTTATAAAAGAAATTGTCTAACTGTGGGCAGCAAAGTTTTGTCACCTGATCTTCATTAGAACCGTTTGTTTAGTGGCAATAACACCTGTAATGCATTAAAAGGATCTGAGCTCAGCTGCAGTGTGTGCGCATCTGTATGCTATGAAGACGGGGGAATTCATGACGAGTGCCATCTGAAATTCTAGATATAATACAATTAAAATGTGCTATTATTAACTCATATTCTTATCAAGAATCTTTAAACACAGAGCTTACTGATATCATTCACGGAACACAATGTGATTGACAATTTTCCATTTCAATAAACCCGCTAGATTCAACAACCGAGCCTTTGATAGCGTGAATCAAACCAAGGAAAGAAAGAAAGGGATTTAAAATGTGATAAGCCACAACGATAAATTCAATTATTCATCAAACGTGTGATTAGTTTATCTGAAAGCTTTTTTTAGGTTGTGGAGCAAAGAGGGTTCATAAGACTAAAACTGATTGGAGATCACTCAACTGAAAGAGGACCAACAAGAATAGTCAGTGACATTAAATGGTCTTGCTAATATGAAGCATTAGTGTCATTAGCCTCATCATATAGCTTCTCAGTTTCATACCATACATCAGTGGTTCCCAGCCTTTTTGGTCTAAGGCACCGCCACAGCCGTGTCAATTGAACTCACGTACCCATTCATCGATTGCCGTCTATCATGTTCCAAATGCACAATATTGATTATATAAAAGTGGATATTGTTATAATAATCTTTTCATATAATTGAAATGTCAATATTTAGGTTGGTTTGGTCAGCAATTATACTACTACCACTTAGAGTGAAGCTGAATGATCCAGCCTTTTATCCATTACTTTTGGCTAACTATTTCAACAGGTAGTGTTCAGGTGTACAGCTGCCTTAATATGTGGATATATTCTTTTAATCAAATCAGAATTTCTGTTTTTTCAAATTAGTTGAGCTACTTTGCAATCTTTCCACATACCCCCTGGCAACTGCAGAAGCACCCCTTGGGGTACAAGTACCCCTGGTTGGGAATCACTGCCATACATGATTAGCCAGTACCCTGTCATGTATTGTATGTCTATGTGCCAAAGCATTTCTGATGCATGTGGATACAAGCACCATAAAGGGAGCCTGTGACTGCCATCATCTGTTTTGAATTGTGCTCTACTGAACTGTAAGTGCGAGGCGCGCCATACTAGAGTGGTAACATAGCCATGATAATTACCACATGCTGTGAGCAGTGTTTGATGTGAGACAATGTTTTAAATGCTCGGTGCAGGTGCGGGAACACAGCTCGAGCATCGAACATGCACACGTGCTCAGTCAAAGCTCATCAGCACATCAAAACTATGGAGCAGATAACAAGATTTTAAATCCATGGAGTGTCTACACTGATCCAAGCCACTCTTTGTACTGCGAGCCTGATCCGTGAGTAGATGATGTTGAGGAAATGATTGCTCTGTGGTATTGTTTTCACCCCACCCCCACCCCCCTTATGCCTCTGTTCTCTCTTGCATGTTTCTCTCTTTCCTCCTTCAGTCACATCAAAAGCAGCCTTTTCCACTTAATGGGCCATTAGCTCGGCTCTGAGTCTCTGTCAGAAATCCCCACGCTTCTCTTCTTGCCATTTCATTCATATGTTTTCAGGGCAACAAAATAAAAAAAAGAGATAGAGTTGTGCTTCTTTTGGAGGAGAGAGGGAAAAAAGATGTGCCTCCATTACCGCAACAGATCATATAGAAATCTTTAAAGTAGACAATACAGTACAAGTACAAGCCAGACAATTTGTACGTTGTACATCTCAGCGTCAGAAATTAGACTGGAGAATTAGCGTCACCAGCTGTGTATCTCAATGAACCAGCTCCTAATATATTTAGTGTACATAACAGTAGTGGATGCGCATTAATTAGCATTTTCTTTTGCTGATTTTTCCTGGATATTCGGTTAAATGTGTTTTTTACAATTTTCATTCCTTTCAAGTTAATTGGGACAGTTTTTACATGCATGCACCAAGACAGAAGATATTTTTAAATCACTTTTGCCAGACCTCTCAGGCTCACTCATTCCCATTCAGTTCTAACTTAAATAAAACAACAACTCTGGAGACTTCTAATTCACATAAGGTAATACATAACAATGAACAAGAATTGTTTTATGCAAAGTTCAATCAGAATGCTAAAATCAGGCTATATTACTAAAAATAAGCTCAGGTCACTGTTTCATATTAACAGCCACTTTCTGCATTTTGATTTCCATGTTTCCCACTTGAAAATAAAAATTCAACACAATAGCTAAAGCACACTGCTGGAATATTAGAACTTGCCATTTACAAGCCTAGATTGTAGAAAAACATGAATGTAGTGTTTTGACCATACCTACCTCTTTAGGTTTCTTGGAACCTTGAGTTTCAGCTTGCTGCTGAACAGAAAACCCAAATGTCATAATTTGAACTGTATCTACATTGATTTATTGGTCAATTGATGGCCTTTAGGTTTTCCATGTGGTGTGATACACTATGTTGCATTTGTTAGGAAAGCACTGAAACAAATAAAATAAGCTGTAATTGTGTGGAAAAAGGTCCTTTTCTGCCAGTGTCATAACATCACCTCTGCATGATCTAGAGACCTCTCCTCATCACGTATCATGAGGACTGAATATCATAAGTGACTCAGACATTGATCCCATTCGTGACTACATTATCATGCACAGACACTGCACCCTTGTCTAGGTACACACTGTCACTGTCAGGTATAAACCTGTAATGCACGGACGAACGGGCCATTTCATGCATGGATACACAGGAGGTATTATCATCTGAACTGATGACTGCCTCAGATGCCCCCTGTTTGATTCCAAGTGACACAGAATTCTCTGCTCTGATATAAAGTTGTTGGAGTCAAGTTGTGGTGCTGGCACAGCTTCACCTGAGGTACGCGGAGGAGAGAGGCAGTCTAGAAAATAAAAACTACAGGAACCAAAGTTGTACAGCTATATTTAGCATAAGGCCTTTATTAGGGTTTACTAAACATGTACAGACATTTGAACAGGAGAAATAGATATATAGATAGACAGATAGAAAAAAGTACCACATAGTCCTTAAAGTGTTATTGCAAGTCCAGCGGGCAAGGGTGGTTGGTATGGGGAGGGAGAGAGATGGGCAACCAACAGCCCAGGTCATGAGCCCCTGAGCCTGATGGCTGTGGCAGCAAAGGATCTCCTGAACCGTTCACTACTGCAGTACAGCAAGATGAGCCGTCTGCTACAGCTGCTTCTCTGGCCCGCCAGGATGTTGTGGAGAGGATGGCTGACATTGGAGGTGGTGGAGGGATCCAGCCGAAAAGACAGCCGCAATGAGTTTGGAGCTGTTTTGGGTTGATTTGATGCGATAAAAATAGAAGAACACTATAAAAACTCTGAGAAATGATGTTCATGTAAAGTAATAATAAGTGCTGATATATGTATCATAAGAAATCCCCTCATAGTAAAACACGTTTTTAAGGGCCAACAATATACAATTCATATTTTTGAATCCATGTCGTTTTCACTGAACAGCGGCCACCATGGCTACAAATGGTAATTACAGCATAATGACATTGAATTCAACAACATTTCCCAAGAATGTCTTGAGTAAGTCCTTTGTGGCATGATCATTAGATACCCTGTCTCAGGAAAATGTGGGAACCGGCCAAGTATGGGAAATGCATTTTTCCCATACACAGTCACTGGAAAAAGAGCGGCTGTAAAACATTTTTCTGAGCATTGCAAACGCCCGAAAGGACTTTTATTATCAGATTTTAATCCATTCGGTACAATAACATTTGGTCTAGAAGAGCCGTGCGATTCAATTATCTTATCCCATTCATGTGCGTGGAGCCAACGGGAAGTCAGCCAGCTCAGCCAGTGGAAGTCTCAACCGGCTCGGCTTGAGGAGGACTGTAGTGTGCATGCTCTACGGGCCCAAAAGCGTGAGGTAGCCCGCAGAGGCTTTTTTCGGCTTATGTGCCCAGTGAGAAACCTTTTATAATAATGACTTGGCGCCATCACTGAATGCGGTATTTAGTTCTCCTTAATACATCCATGGATACATTATGTCCTGTAAAAGAAGACCTGACTGAAAGTGAGTCCAATGTGACCAAAACCATGACAATATGTCTTCTAGTGAGGAATTGTGCTTTTCCTACTTCTTGTCTTAAAATTGATAAAACCAGTTATATTTGACATATTAAAATGTAGCATTACAGCAGCACAAGCAGAGACAGCTAAAAGCCAGCGAACTTACATAGTAATAGCTATATAAAGATAACTAACATTAGCTAACATTAGCCAGTGGTCGTAGCGGACAAAGTAAAGAGCAGTAAAACCCATGACTATATCTCCCAAACAAAGAGTTTTAACATGTTAAAAGGCTCCTAATGCCCCAACATATAGTAAAAAAAAAAAACTCATCTAAAATTCTACACTTAATCTAATGACATAGTAATCATCTAATCCTAGTAATCAACATAGATATCAGATTCAAACAGCTACACATGTAAAGAACATTGTGCTCCTTAGCATCTTCAGCAGCCAAGTGAATACCCCCTTTGGGCAGTCTCTTCACCCTGACATTGTTATTTATGAACATAAAGTGAGCCTTCCTCTGATTAATGATTACTTAAAGATTTCACTAGAACAGAAACAGCTAATTGGTATTAATCATGTTTGGGCTTACACTTTATTTTTTTATTATGAATCTTGCTTACCATGATCTTCCATCTTGCCTTAGCCGTCAGCAACAACATCTGGCCGTTGACAAGTGCTATCTGTTTTATTCATAGCCACGGTGAAGAGGCAAGTACAGCATGTGTGCACAGTGAATCGTGCAACATGCTTAGAGCCTGTGCAAACAGAACATGTGATGGAATTATTTTCAATGTTTGAGGCAGGATTGTTCGAGAGAAGGTCAGTACTTTTCTAGGAGGTCACTGCTCCACCAAAAGGGAACAATAAACAGTACTCTTTCAACATAACTTTGTCAATACTCTGTTGTATTGTTACAGTGTTACCCTGATGAAGACTGAGATGAAACGTGTTGGTCTATCCATGATTTAATAAAGGATTTTTATATTCATTATCAGATTGCCTCAGATACTTTTTCCGACTGCCTACCACACCGTTGACTTCCATTCTTAGTAAGCTGGAGAGTCATTGTTTTTTCATTCTTACTCAACCATTGGCCCTATCATTGAAGAGCACCTAATTTTTTACTTAAGTTTTTACTTCTTTACTTCAATATTACGAGCACTATTGTTCTTGACCCAATGCTGCACTCCCTATTTTTTTCTTCATGCTTACAATGTTGACGGAACAGAGTTATGTTTGTATGTTTTCAAGACCGGTTGGCTTACTGCCAGTTTCACGTGTTTCATATTACATTTCAGTGGACTAAAAACACAAGTGAATGGTTTGGCACACTGGAGTAAGAGACTGAAACTAGTGCCTGTGCCCCCTTCTACTATATGAATCAAGATTCGGTTTTGAATTTAGAATAGATTCTAGATGGAATCATGATACCCCACCACTAAAAAAAAACCACAATCCTTTCGCTGCCTTTTCAAATATCAAAACAATACAGAGTGTCATTCCTTTCCGTATCATCCGTCTTTGATCGATTGTACAGATACCGGCTTGCAATGCACTTTTACGAAACAGAGATACACAAATCATACTATACCCAACCAGCAGTTTGATTTTCAGTGCTGTGCTGTTTGCAAGCCTGCTAACAGCACTGACCCTGCCTTTGATTTTATGGGGGGCAATTGGGCACAGGAAACTTGCATTCTTCACAATGGCGTGCCCTGGATCAAACTCTGTATTTTCATTTGGGATCAAAGTTACTGCTGTTAAATGCAGAAACCTCAATATAAAGGCGGTTACGTTCCACATGAAGACCATTTTCTACTGGAACACTGTATCACACATTATGTTCCAGGTCTGTTTAAAGTTGTTTTCATCGAGTAAAGAATTAACAGCCTTGTAACCTTGCTCTGCTCTATCTGGCAATTACAATTTCCCTGGTTTGTTACTGATTGATGCTTTAGCTAAGATGAACCACAATAAGCATTTTGATAAAGTAATTGAGTTTAAAGGTGAATATGCTCCCTGAGACAGCGACATAGAAACCAGTTTTGCTCCAGCCTTGTATCCTTTCAGTTTGCTGCTGATTAATGTTGTGTAAGACCATAGAATACAAACAGATCTTCTCACTGCGGCAAAAAGAAAAGTGTCATTGAAATATGCTCTTTAATATAGACCCAATACTGGAGGCAGATAAACACAAACATTTCCTTTTGTCATTAAAGGCAAGACGAGAGCTGAATGTTAATTTACTCTAAATCTATTCAACGATTGATAAAAAGACTCAAAGGTCAATCAAATTAGCCTGCTTGCTTGAAGCTGCTTTATTCCTTCAAAGGATATAAATGCACAGAATCACAGGTTAGCTAACTTTCATGACTGCTATTTAATTAGAAGAAATGCCCCTGCATGCTACGTCAATATTTGGTGAGCTGGTGGAGATCGATGTGCAGGGCACTGACACAAAAGAAAATTAGATCTCACCTTGAATGAAATATTTTATGCTGTAATGCCTAAAGCTTTATGACTCCAGCAAAAAAGCTGTAGGCAGTTTGCATCCATTAACACATTTTATTGCAGGGCTATGCATATGTATTGTTGAATATGACTGGATTCAAGTCTGGCACACTCAGACGACTGCTGCTCAACTTCTGGCATGTAGCATGGCGAGGACTTATAAATGATTCATGAAGCTTGATCAAGCCTTTGAAGTTATAATATGATTTGTGTATCTCTGAAGGTCATTCTAACAACTATTGATACTGTGTGCAGATACTTTACTTGTTAGGTTAGAGAAGTCTTTGGCATATTCTGTGCTTTTAAGAAGAGGTTTCTCATAAATTGCAACAACTAAAGGAAGCAGACGTTTTACACTGCTATACTGCTGGTGTTTAAAGATAAATGAGTGCACTGAGAACGAGTGTTTGGGAGCTTTTATTTGTACATGAAGGCAGACAGCATTTAGTGTAAAGCATGATGTGAGAAATCCTTATAGCGCTTTTGTAAAAACCCTTGTTGAGCTCTTTGAAAGGTTTTAAGTGTCAGAACTTTTAGTGGGGAAAGAAATCAAATTCATTATGTTACAATAACTAATAAAAGGCACACTAGCACATTCCAGAGAAGGAACAAGAGCACACGCAGCTCTATCTTACAGAATTAAGGCTCTTATATTAAATGTCACTGATTTACAGCCTGGAGCTGCTCCGCTGAATGGACGACTGGCTTTCCGGATTCGTACAATGTTTGTTAGAAATTTTACATCCAAATGAGTTTCATAATGCATGAGATTGATCAGTTCTGATCCTGTAAGTTCTGCCCCCACCCATCCACAGAACATCGCCAAGGGTGTACAGTCACTCCTCTCATCTTTTGCAGGTAGAGCTGTACAGTGCAAAATTACAGAACTGCAATTGTGTGAAACTCCACTTTATGGTTACTTCATATATACATATACCAGAAGGTGCTATGATACATTGTTTGTTGGTTCACTTGTTAAATTAAAACTGTGGTTATGGTTAGGCAACTACAAAGTAAATGATCAATTGTAGAACAAGAGCACAAATAAAACATAAAAGTGCCAAACAGGGTTCAAATTCTCATATCTGTCATAGTAGTCTCATATTAAGTGAAAGCTGAGGCAGTGATGTGGGTAATAAGAATCTTCTTGAAGAAAGACCACAGAGCCTGCCTCTAAAATGGGTCTAGGAAAGGCCAACCATAGTTAAGAGACATAAAAGGAAAGACTTGACATAACCCTACATTACGTTAGCCATTTCTGGTAAATGGAAAGGGTGCGATATAAAGGAGCAGACACTCTGATACTGTTTATCAGGTCCCACAACCATCAGTTCAAACTTTTGAAAGCCATATGTATTATCCCACCGGTCTTTTGAGGAAACTTAAAAGGAGATGTATTTTGTCACTGATTTCAAAAAGTGGTGTCTGCATCATTCACTGAAGTGACATCCATTTTGGCTTGTTTATTGGAAAGCTGAAGCTTTGTCTGGACAGCCAGTGAATGAGCCACAGTTGCAAAACGATCCTGAGAAAGGGGGATTTGAAAATGACTACTTTGGTTACAAGAATCATGTGGTTAAGGTTAGGGGACGATTGTGGTCATGCTTTAAAAAAACAAACAACGTTGGCTGTCACTTGGAAACGGGAAACAAACAGCAGTCTCCCATGTTAAAGTCCGATGTTTGGTTGACCCATCCAGCCACGCCAACCTCCTCCCTACGCAGACTTTGTCACTCTATAATAACATCACCTGACTTCCTCTTCTATCATCCTCTGATGTAACTATCACATCATTTTTTTTTTTTTTTTTTGTTAAATGAACTGGTATGACTGATTTGTAGCTGCACTTCAGGTGGTCGATTAGCTAATGTCATGGTCATCTTTCAGCTCATTGTTTTGGTTTCATGGCCATTTTGTTATATTATAGTTTTAGTTCAGTCTCACTGATCTCATCAGGCAGATATTTTCAATGGAAAACCCACTATAGACTAATTGCCCAGTGCCAAATGACAGACAGACAGACAAATTTAGCAACTAGCTGTTACACATAGTGGATCATTTAACTGCTAAAGAGACAGATCTTTTTCTCTGGAGCTGGTAGAGGCCAAAAACAGAGCTACAAGGTCGCCCTGTGGCCAGAAACAAGACTCCAGATGAATGCTAATGTTGCTCCTGGTCTGCTGAGTGTGTTAATAGGCAACTGTTTGTTACCAGGTTCACCATATCGCCTTTCTAATATCTCAGTGTTGTGTTCACAGCTTGTTACACTACTCGCAAAAACTCAGTTAATGCAGGTTTAATTTAAAGTCCACAGCTATATTTCCCCACAGCTTTCAACTGCATCTCACGGTCTTCATCAGCAAATGGGAGTTTGCTTAGTTGTCAGAAATATGGATTCTATATGACTACATGATAATACATGACCAGTGATCCATACTTAGGGAAAACTCCATCTACTTATGCGGTTGAAAGCTCCAGACAAAAGAGCTGATAAGTGGCCCTTGATTTTTTTTTAATCTCTTGATATTGTTTTGCTAAGTGGCCCATTAGCTATATTGTATCAAAAACAGCTCCAGCTTCTTTTTGAGGTTCCTTTATCCATGAAGGAATGGCAGAAACATGCCATTCTGTTTGTTTGTTGTAACAGATTTAATAACATGGGTTTCAGAAAACATGAACTGCCCATTTCTCAAGTTTATAGTGACATTTTGTATTTCAGAATGCACTCACATCATCCCCAACAACATATTATGGTTTGTTTGTTTTTTATCTTCCCCCTGAAGCAACAAGCTTCATTTTCATTTTGTCTAGTTTCTGACATTTGCAACACAGCATGGCAAGTCATCACTGCTGGGCCGAGAAGACATTTGTAACTTTTCACTTGTTATAGATGAACAAGATCAGAGAAAACAAAGGAAGAAGCCACGGTTTGTCAAACACTGCCATGCTGCAAAGACAATTCAGATGACGGAAGAGATACGAGAGGGCTTCACGCCATGTCAGCTGGACTTTGCCGGGTGCTGAGGCAGCTTTTCAGAGAAAACCACATGTAGAACAAAGGAAGAAAGGCCCAGACATTTATATGTACTTTCTTTTAACCGATTGATGGATTGATGATTCTCTGTCTGGTGCTGAGATTTTTTTAGCCTGGGAACCAGACGAATCTGCAAGCTCATGTTTTATTTCCTCTGGCAGATGTGTCTGATCCCCCTCCCATTCAGACAGATTTCCAGCCGACCTGGCCAATCACAACCGCTTATCTAATATGGGGCGGGTTTGATACGATGACTGTACAGTGGAGCGTCGTTGAGGCATTTTCGCAAACAACCAAGATGGCTGCTGCCGATGTGGAATGTTCTGAATCTGCTATTAAACAAACTGGATGGTATATTATACAAACAGTTTGTACAAACAGCTGCACTTAAAGCTGTTGTTGATAAGAAAGATGTGTTTGCTGTACTTCCAACAGGATTCGCTCAGCGCTACGTCACACGTTTCGTTGCTCTGATTGGTTGTAGGTCTATCCAATTGCATCCAGAGGCATTTTGGTCTGCACCCGTCGATAACTCCCTTTGGTAGTTGAAAATGAACTGAGAGGTTCCAGACTAATTCACATTTGCAAATTGGTCTGGTGATGCCAGGCTAGAGATTTCTGCCTTTGACAACTCATTTTCCAGCTTTGCAATGAAAAACTGTTCCCCCACAGGGGTTCCAATGATACTTCTACCTCTTATCTTGACCTGTTTGCTCCCACTTTTTCACCTCACACCTTTTCTTTTAATGCAAGTTCATGTATCCTTAAACTCCTGCTCAGAGGGTGTTTTGTCTTTTGCAGCTGGACCTACGAAAAGATTCCTTGATCCTTATCACAGAGAACATTTGTTCCCACAAGTAAGTGTTTCCGAGTAGTCTCAGTGCATGGGAGGAGCTATGGCATCATGCAGGGGATGAAAGGAGAAAACTCTCGCTCTGAAATGTAATTCATTCAGCATTTCCCATCAGTACTGTGACAGGCTCTCCACATCAGCTGCAAATGAATGTGTAAAAAATGTAAAAATTGAATTCCTCAACCTTGAGGGAAGAGTTGTGATGGCGTGCACATTTGCTGCAGGCTGACAAAATGGAACCTGAGTTAAGTTTTCACGTCGCATTTGGCTTTCCAGCAAACTGTTTTCACATGCAAGGCTTTCACGGCATCATGCATAATCATGATGTGTATTGCATCTGTGTAGTTTTGTGTGTAGTAAATTGGGGAACATAAAAGCCTGGCCGCATAACAGATTTCCTCTCACATGGTGATTTCTTCTCGGTTTCATGGAATCTGCTTAGCCCACAACGCTGTGTGAAATAGCACATCATCAAATTTAAGGGTCTAATGGTAGATGAGACACACTGACTAGTCTTTAAGTACTCAGTCTCCCACGTCTTTTGGAATTGTGTGTCTTCAGCAGAGATTTCCTTTTTTATTCATTCTGAGATAGCTTGAAGAAACAGATTCACGCTCTAGAAGATAAAAATTCATGGCGGGCAAGATCCAGCCTGCAGGCCTGTAGCTCGGCATGTGATACACAAGTTTAGTTTATAGAGTGTATTCCAACTCGGAAAATGAACTGCTGATCATTTTTTATCAAGATTGTTTTCCTGACCAAAAAGCGGAAAATGTTTTGTTTTGAGGATGTAAGTCAAAGTGACATGCTGCTACTCGTGCCTTGTGCTTAGTTTAGGTGACTGTAGTGCATCAGAACTGATGAAAAACACAAGAAACAACAATACACAGAGTCCCAGTGTTCCCAGCTAATCATCAGCATACACTATGTGGAGTGATAGAATTTGTAGTGTAAGTCTTCATTGAACACATGAATGATTTTGTTGTCTATGTTCTCATCTGAGATTAATGAAATCTAAATGTATTGAATTATTTAACAAAAGAGTTCACCCCGATAGTTTAGAGTGCATTCCTACTTCCTATAGTTTTTTATCAAGATTGTTTTCCTGACCAAAAAGTAAATTCTTTGTTTTGTTTGTTTTTATATTTTTCAGGATGTAAGTCAAACACTTCACACACAGGGAACTTTCAGGCGTGGTTTGCAAGCATAGCTTTTCTTGTGTATGTCCTGGAAGCTGGTTATATTGCAGAGAATTGGGAAGCCATTGATAGCTTTCATCAGTTCTTCCTCCATTTTGTTTAACCCTTTGAACCCAACATATTGTATCTCATATATAACTCCATCAATCAAAGCACATACTCCTGGAGTGCAACTTAAGGCAGGGACACACATTAGAACTGTTGAGCCGATTCTGAATATGATTTGGGTGTGACGGCGAAGTTGGACCGGGTCCGGGCCAGTCTGGGTCTGTTGGTGTTGACAGTCGGCAGATAAAATCATATAGTGTGTGTAATAGTAATCCATCCATCCATTATCTATAACTGCTTATCCTTAGAGGGTCGCGTGGTACACCCTTGACAGGTCGCCAGTCAATCACAGAGACAGACAACCATTCACGCTCACAGTCACACCTACGGGCAGTTTAAAGTTGTCAATTAACCTACGCCTTTCATCGTAACCTAACGTTTTCCAGTGATCATAATCTGTATATCAATGGTTACAGTGCAAACAGGAAATGCTAATAGCTCCTTTACATAGTGGAGTAGAAAACAAGTCAGGGCTTCTATTTCCTGTGGAAATCAAAATGAGTGAAGCGGAAGTGAAACTGGAACTTCTGGGTTCTGTTCCAAAAAAATCCCATTGACATTTGTAGTA
Organism: Macquaria ambigua; assembly: GCA_008360985.2. Classification (NCBI taxonomy): domain Eukaryota; kingdom Metazoa; phylum Chordata; class Actinopteri; order Centrarchiformes; family Percichthyidae; genus Macquaria; species Macquaria ambigua. The sequence goes on from VMKM01000363.1 coordinate 67,091, forward strand.
AAACTCCAGTCCTGGAACATATGGTATACTGTACATACAGTCTTCAACAGTATGACGTGTTTTTAAAAAAAATCTTAATACCATTGTTTATTCAGTATTTCTGTTTTTGGTGGCCTTCAACAAAGATAATTTCCCATAAGCCCTAGACCTTTACGGGCTAAACATCACAGCTCAGCATGAGATGTGAGTCCATGGGCGAGTGGAGGGGCTGCGGTAGTTCAACCATGTCTGTAACAGCAGGACAGAGACGTCTGAATGCTGTAAAGGTTTTTTACAGCTAGAAAGTTGGAAAAAGATTTTAGAATAGAGTGTTGGTTTCTTTTATGGATATTACGATGATGTAAATACACCCTGCTGCCACGCTGGTAAATTTTCATGGGAGCTTTTTTCTATAGCCACACAGTGATCGTTTTACAACTGTTAAAATTTCAAGCAAACACTAACAGTAAAGCTTCTTTAGCTTACTGGTTATGTTTCAAAACAAAGACTTTTCAGTAAACTTGAACCTGCTGCTGCAAATTAATTACACCTGCCACCTGCAGAACCCCATTCACAAAGTGTGAAGAAATAGACAGGCAGAATGCTCAAGAGGATACCTAACACTCTCCGCAGGTAGACAATGTTGCAGTCTGAGCACACACTGCAGTAATTGCAGGGGAGGGGAACTCTGTGAGCGGCCCCTTTAGGTATTAATTGGTGTGCTCGTAGTTTTTTTTTTTGGAAGCCATTCCGGCATGACGCTGCATCAGAGGGACAGATGAAGGCGAGCATCGTGTGGTTTGCTGAGATTGCAACAGGAGCCTGAGACAAATATCTTCCATTCAAGGGGCACTTCAAAGCCGTGCAAAGACTGTGATGTTGATATTCATAAATAATTTCTTTGATAGTGGCTGACTTCGGTTGCTTTTTATTCCCCCTCCCCCTCCCCCTCCTGCTGGATAAGCCAACCGAATATTGCTCCGACTAATGTTTTATATCATGCCTGAGGGGTGTGTGTACAGAGTTGACACATCTGAATGATTGATACGACTTCAACGTGAGCATCTTCGATTGGAAAAATCAATGAGAGAAGGGGGAGCTGGAGTGCGTAATAAATGAATTTTGCCTAAGGTGTTGACAGGTCTGTTCCAGGTGGTGAAGGCAAATGTGACAAAACATCTCATCTAAAGTGCATTATTTAAAACACATTATTTAAAAAACACAAATGCAAGGTGACACCATGTGAATACAACATTTATGGCAGCTGCATAAAAACCTGGATAATATCTCTATTCAGCATTCAGTAGCACTAATCACCCTTTACATAATAATAATTTAGACTGTGTTTCCATTTATGGTACTATATTAACCTTGCTTTAAGTCAAACACAATTATAAATAGAAGGACTGATTTGAGCTTTTGAAGAACGATGCCAAAATGAATATATCTGATAGCTGATATTGTGTGCATCTAAGACTGGTTAGCATGGAAAAGTCGCCGAAAAAGCATTTAGACTATGGGACACTTAAACTCTAAAGTTTCTTCCGGCTGGACCAGCAGCTCTTTTAAATACAGTGACACACTCATGACCAGATTAACCTGTTGGGAGGCACGGAGGCAGACTTTTGCTCTTAGGCCCCTATTGACCCCCCCTACCTATCAACCTCTGTGCATTGTGTACGCACCCTGTCACCTCCAAGTTCCCATTAAAGCACAGTGCACACAGCCAAACTATATACGACCCAGAAACCAACCAGTTAATTTGCTGGAATTCTTTTATTAACCCTTTGAACTCCGCAATAGAAACAGTCCTGCAGTGCCTACATTGGTATTTTTGCTTATTGTGATGTCGTTTCTTGGAGTATCTTCAAATGCTTCATGTCCCTAAAATCTGTACAGCCTAAACTTAAAGGCTATGTAAGTCAATAAACCATAATAATTGGTAAAAGTATTGAAATTGTGTCATAAATGAAAAAAATACAAAAATCGGACACGTTTTTTCATCACATTTTACTAAATAAACACACAGAACATATTGATCCAAAACAATTCTGAATGCAGAAACATTCTTAGGTTTTTCCTCCATACTCCTAGTTGCTGTATCTACTCCGTTGCTACAGTTGCTCCCCTCAGCTCTGGCAAACAGAGCCATGTAGAGAGAACTATCTGAAGTCTATGTGAATCATGTGACAACCAAGGATTCTGAACTTCTGTTGACACGACTCTCTCTCTACATGGCTCTGGTTTTACTACCGGTGCTCCAGCATGGGAATGTCACCACACACGCCAGATTTAAAAACTCTGGTATACTGTGAAATACAGAGAGATTTACCTGGTGGTGGCTTAATCAGCACTGTGTGAACTCGTCTGGCAACAGCTTGATTGTAACAGACGTTCGTTTATATGTAAAAGTCCAGCACTCAAGCTTTAAGCTCTTAAGACTAGATTTTGACACAGAGCCACTCAAAACAGGGCTACAGGATTAGGTGGTAGTGCAAGACCTGCCTTAGCGGGCATTCAGACAGAAAATGTTGCGTTCAAACAACACAAGGAGCTGCACTGGTGGGGCCGTGTTGTTTCAGGTTTCAGTAAGACATGAAATACAATCCACGAAGACAAGTTCGAGTAATAGATCCATGAGTTTGAAAGGGGTTATAATGAGACAGGATTTTACTACTCTGGACAGCTAAAGTTAAAATACGACTTTCACGTTACAAAGTAATCTACCCAGGAATGTGTGCTTGCACATATTTGAATGGCCAACACAGGTTGAACTTTACGCCTGGACAAGCCTGCATTTTTGTGCCTGGCTTCATTCAAATGAATTAGGGGATTACTTTTTTGTCAGTCTGAACTCGGCCTTCATGTTGTACTGTAGTGGTACAAATTTGCAATTAATCTAATCACCAAAATCGCTTGGCATGCAATGAACCTAGGACTTTTGAGCCCCTCTGGGTTTAGGGTCCATGGGGCAGTTGCCTGCTTTGGCCAGTAGGTAATCCAGCCTTGGACACACTGCTTACTATAATAAAGCACTACACCCCCACACAGGTGTTTTTACTTATCGTGTCTGATTTGACCTCTCCACTGTGACATGTCATAGCAGGAAAAGAGCAGGTGTAATAAAGATAACATTAAAGACGACTGCATTCCATTTAAGTGATCCAGTTTCAGGGTCCTGGTGCAGTGCATGCTGACTCACTGGCATGGCGTACTGGGACACTTGATGGAACTGAGCCGTCATTAACAAAATTTGTTTCACCTGTGCTTTTCCTGCTCTGACAAGTCAACATTTCTGCTGTGAAAAAGGCCTGTTTACCCCTGAGCAGAGGTTTAATCAGCCAGAATAAGTGAACACACCTGTGTGGGTGTGGAGGGACCAAAAGTTACTTACTGATGATTTATGTGAAAAAAAGCACTGGTATTGATGTAACCATAATGGCTATTAATACATTTTTACCATGTCCATATGTACAGTATGAAATACAAACTCTATACAGGAGGGGACAAACAAAAACTCTAAATCTAGATTAAAGTTTTCCAGGATATCGCCACTTGAAGATTAAAAAAGCTGTTTAAGAAGAGTTGTTTGAAAGGCCTGGGCACATGCCAGTTGTTATACACACCACCTGTGTGTAGCTACCGATGTCTGTAATGGGTAAAACTATAGTGACTGCAGATGTTAGTTTCAGGTCTGCAATCATAGCAGCATAACAGCACAATCTGAGTCAGATCTATAGGGAGGGTTTGGTGGAGAACATTTGAATTGAATTTGAGATTAAAAGGTAAATTCTGTGATTAAAGTTAGAAAATCTAAGATCTCAAATAAGGCAGAATTCTACATCAAAATAAGAGTCAAGAAATAATCAAAAATTCAGAATTTTGACATTTCTTTTTTGCTAAAATTGAAACATGCTCCTCAAAACATGTTTCTTTCTCACACTGATCCTAATCCTCTTCAATATCTGAACATAATGCTCTTTTACACTGAAGTATATACTAACTTTCAGTTAGTATTTTATGTACACAGCCATTTATTTACATGAGTTGAATCTTTTTCAAATCTGGGGAAACCAAAATGCTTCATTCTTGTGTAAAGTGGAAGTGCTTTAGACAGTAGAAATAAAAGAAAGACAGATCTCCCAGTTCAGACATTTGCAGGAGTTTGTAAAGGGAATAAACTGCTCTTTATTTATTCTAAACCATTTCTGGAGGGCTGACATGACATTGCTGTTAAGGCGAAGATCAAGTATGAACATGTTATGGACGAGCCTGAAGTGTTTACGGAGGATTTATGTCAGAGGAATAACATTTCATATACACGTGTGCACACCATATAGTACAGACGTATATTGCACAGCAATTTCTGTTTCGCTTAATTAATTGTGTAATTTTATAGACTGTTCATATGGTATATTGCCACAGTATGTTGTTTTGAAAGCAGTGGATTACATGTAAATTCCTGAGCCTTGGTGATAATGAGTATTTAACTGGAACATTATTTCTTTCTCAGACGTAGAGCTATTGCTTATTTTTCAACCAAAGTATTTCTTATACTCGGTCTTTAATTAGTCTAATATGTCAGAAGCATGAAAGTCCAAACCAGCTGGGGGAACAGGCTGCTTATTGTGCAGTTAAAGAGTAACAGAGTGTGCTTTAGATCTTGATATCATGTAATTTGTCAGTTTTTGTTTTGTGCACAGATTGCATCATTTGCATATTTTATCATACATATTTTCTTTCTTTTTTGTTGGTCTTCTTCTGTTCTGCTATTATTTGCTGTATCTTATAATGCTGTGGCTTATATCTTTTCATACTGCCTTCATAACCAATATACATTAATATTTTCTCTTCACTAATTGTTGATAGCATTGATTCCCCTATACACACAGAAATACATATAAATACACTACCTACATGCTACATAGCCCCTCATTACTGTATACACCAGTGTATATTGCAGTGTACTTATGAAGACTGTATATAATAACAATAATAATGAATAATATCTATAGATCTCACAACAAAGTTGAGCACAAAGCACACTTCTTGACTTTGGAAATAGTGGTGGACATAACAATCTCTACTCAAGGTCCACTTGCTTGCTTGTTCTGTGCTTTTGACCATATCACAGGGTCTTCATCAGCAGATGGAGTGTGTTTATGAGGTCACGAAGTGCTCGGAAAAATGGAAATATGACAACTAAGCAAACTTCATCTGCTCTTGAGCACCGCGTGATACGACTGAAAGTGTGGACCTTGAGTGGAGATTATGTCTATAAAGTTACAAAGTGTTTAACAATTAAGAGAGAAAAAAACACACAGAATCATACTGAACTTCATACCTAAAATGCAGTGCACTATGAGAACCTGGATGGTGTACTCATAACGGTCAAAAAGTTGAGTGTGGAACGCTGGACACTCCTCACCCTCAGTAGTCGCCATCTTGGCTACGTAGTGAAAGGGGAGGACCACCAACCTATGAAAATGGCAGCCGCGGTTGCGATTGTTACAGTGAACACTGCACTAAAAGTAAAAGCACGTTAATTTTTATTCATTTTTTAAACATTTTTAATAAAATTGAATTGAAGTCACGTGAGAAAACAAGCCAGCAGATATTTTGGCGTTCAACAATCGTGACTCTTTTTAGCATTTGATACTAATGAAATGCCTTCAGTATGGTGCAGAACTCATTACTGCTCTCAGCAAGTGTTGGAGAATGAATATTTGGACTGGGGACACACTAGAGAATTATCCCACTGATTTCCACTTCCCGTCCTGGCAATCAGAGGCTTGGTAAGGACCAGAGGTCAGCTATAATGATATGGTAGTCTGAAGGACAAAGGGGTCTGATATTAACAGACTGATATGAGTCATCAGAAAATTATTAAACATCTGGTCTCATTCATTCTGTTATTTTTGACAAATCCTACTTGCATCCAGCTTTAGTAAAAAGAAGACCACATTGACGCCATATTTACAACCATTCACCCTCCATCTACCCCTCAGTGTTAAAAGTTTCCACTAGAAAACAAACTGTAGGCATCCCACCCAGAGTGGTCTCAGGGACTCAGCCCACAGTAATCATGTCGAATCACTCCGTTCCCTGCTGGGCTGAATTCGTGACGAGGAGGACAGTTGCTGAGAGATGAGCGGCCTTAATAAATGATTACTGGCTGCTGATCAGCCTGGGCAAGCAGCACATGTCCAAGCAGGATCTGGATTGACATTATGGAATCAGACAGACATGGCATAAAACGTCCACACACACACACACACACACACACACACACACAGGACAGGCTACTGTAGCTATTACTATTTACACCAGACTGCCACCAAGGAATAACACTGCTGCTGCTGCTGCTGCTGCTCGGACCTTTTTATCTGCGAGTGCTGGATTAATCCTGCAGTGCCATGCTGGAAATGAAAGATTGTGCTGTTTGGTGAGGCCAAGTCAAGAGCAGAGTAGCCAAAAACTACACTAAAGTATTGTTACTTTATAATAATGAGTACTCAAGTACAAGTAAGTGAGAGTACTGAAGTATCTACTGGAAAAAAAAGGTTTACGCACCAAAACTACTTTGTTAGGTTTAGGAAAAGATCATGGTTTGGGTTCAGACCAGCCTTCACATCCAGAGCTAGCTGTAGTCTAGCATCACATAGCCAGACCTATCTCCACGCTTTCTTTTAGCGCTGTGCCAGTGCTGAAGAAAGGTCTGGCTGAACCCATTATCACTCTGGTATGGCGGGAAAAAACACCCTGGCTTGTTTGTATTTCTATAAACCAATCACAATCGTCTTGGGTGGCGCTAATGCTGCATTCACGTGCTCCTCGGATGTTCCCATTTCCCGAGTTGGGAAGTCATTCTTCCAACTCCGGTGTGTTCATGAGCTTTTAAGTCGTAATGTGGAAACAACATGGATGCTACAAAGTGTGTTGTATTGCTCAGAGCGTTTAAACAACACGTTGATAGCTGTTTCTGGGCGATGGGTTGGTTGAGAATCCCACTCTTGTTGCTGCAGCAGTACGTTCCCTAAAACCACTAAAATGTTGCTTTACTTGACTTGTTATCAGGGTTGATGCTAATAAATAACTTTTCTAACTAATCTAGGTCACTCTACGTGGACAGCAACTAACAGTTAAACTAATACCATATTACAGATTACATGTGGGCAAAAAATTGATATGCAATACGTGAATTAATAAAAAGTTTCTTACTATCAACCAAACATTTGCTTTCATCTCCCATGTTTCTGCGTATATGACGTCAACTTTTGGCAAGTCGTGTACCAAAATTTCCGCAGACTTTCCGAGTTGTTCTGACTTGAGGGGGCGTTTATGTGAATTTTCCAAGTCAGGAACTAATTTTTCTGATTATTCCAGCATCACATGAATGCAGGGTATGCCCAGGATGCAGTGACAGTGCACTTAGTGTAGTAAAATAGTGTAAACAGTAACACGCAGATAGCGGAAGGGGAGGAGAATTCTGACTGAAATAGTCGGCCAATAGCAGGCTTATACCCACAGCCTACTTCCTGTGAGTCACACTAAGTGTAGCATGAGCTGTGCTTCATCATTCATCGTTCTACTGTGAACACAGAGTTGTGGCTGCGCGTGACAACAGAGAGCCACAGCAGACCTAGGATCAGCAGACTATCATGCATAGAATATTAAATAAACGTAGCACGATTTGTGTATCAAAATGAGTAAAAGTACAGATTTTTCTTTGAAAAAAAAGACTAAATGAGTAAGAGTAAAAAGTATGCTACATTAAAACCTACTCAAAAAATGTGACTTAAGTATATGTAATAGAGTAAATGTAACCTGTTGCTACCCACCTCTGGTAAAGAACAAGTGATACATCGAGGAAGTGTGGCTGTTTGGTTATACGCTTGTTTTCCCTCCACACACACTACCAAAATAGACCTCCCTTTTTCATACGCCACTATCAGCTTGGTTTTTAATATTTCTCTTCCCTGCCCACCAGCCTCAGCTGTGAGATCACATTTTACAGAAAACCATCAGTAATTTTGTTTCACTTTGGGTGTTTTTCTGTAATAGCACATGAGTGAGGACAAAAGCTAAAAGAGGCCCCCAAGGGCCAATAAAAAAAGCCTCTTCCAGTACAGCCTGTGACTGAATTACCTCCCACCTCCCCAAAGCCGGCTCCCTGGGCTCCGGCGGCCGGGCCTCTAATGCATTTACCAGCAGTGAGGAGGAAAAAGGCACACTGACAGGAGGGAATCAGCTTTCTCAGAGATGGTAATGGGGGGAAGAGAAGCCCTCAAGCCCAGTTCCAAATCCTAATGTGGAGGGCAGGGCTGCCAGAAAGGAGGCAGTCATGGTGAGAGGCTGTGGGATTGGTGGGATTATAATGGCTTTTGGAGAGGATGAGAGGTGCAGATGGGCTGTGAGAGGAAACTGGGTCCAAACCCAGTGCCGACAGTGGACGTCAGTCGTGGAGATGGCGGCGTTTCGCTCAGCAGTGCATCATAAATCCAATTAAGCACTCAAATCCAAATTAACACATGCACAAACATGCACAGAGGCACACACAGACAGTGGGACCATACTGCAAGTACAAAATATTTGTTCAGAGATGCAAAGAAATTCATCAACCAAATTGGCATCTGTATTTGTCAAGTATTAAAAATCCAAGTGCCGACAAATGTTTTCTCCTGTCTTTGTGGCCTTCTTACAACAAGGACAGTTAATAAAGTCAAAACAAGCTGCAGTTCTAAATCACAGAGACAAACAGACACAAGTCCTCAGACAGAGACTCATAAAAGTTTTCTTTTCACACAAGGCCTGAACAGTCTTCCCTCCACAGTTTCATATCATCTGAAATCACAAACCCCACAAATCGATGCTTGACATTTTTCCATCACTGACCCCACTGCTGCAATTTCATACATTAGCTGCCAAGACTCCATCTCCAGTGAAGCCAGTGACGAGTTGCAGGTGATGGGAGTTTTGTTCTTTACTTGTACTGATGGAAACAATGACTACATTTACATGCACAAAATATTCCGTTGCCCTTATTCCACTAATATTCCCGTTTACATGCAGTCGTGCATACTCCGGCTGTGTTTGACAGGGTTGATGCCTTACCACGTCGTTTATCACTTCAAAATATGGAAAAGTGGAACAGCTGGAGCCGCCTGAGCCATTTTGCTTCTTTGCGTCAAAATAGGATTTCCACCGGTGGCTGACTTTTTCGACCGTGCGAACACAGCCTCCCTCTTTCATTTGTTTAACCACCTTGTTGAAAAGGTTGGCATATCCCACATGTCTTAATTGGAAAATGCTACATTCGGAATAAGGCCTAATTCAGAATATCCAAACTGAATATGCTGTTTACATGACCCATATCAAATTCGGAATATTGTCATATTCGGAATAAAGTGGAAAATGAGTGTACATGTAAACGTAGTCACTGTTTATGACCTACTGTAGCTGTTATTTCTATGTTAGCGTAAACCAAATACTGATACTGGGACCATTTATTTTTCAATAAAGTAATTCCAATGAAACCTGCTCACAGTGAGATCATCCTGAGTGACCACAACAAGACATTTTTTTTAATGCAGTTTTTCTTTTGAATGCTTTGAGCACTACTAACAAAATTCCATGTACCTCCTTAGTATTGGGTTGGTGGGGGGAGATCTCAAAACCTCAATAACAGAAGTGGTCAGTACTGGAACTGATGCCAAAGGAGTGTCACTGACCATATGAGTTGGCGCATTGGAGTTCCCCTGACTGGTGACTGAAAACACATTAGCAGTTTAGCCGTGATGTAGAGGATGTTAAAAGTTTAATGAGAGACTGGTTGCTGAGCTCATAACCCTGCATTAAAGTGTTGATATAAGTCTAGTTTTGTACTTAGTTGAACCACACAGTTTGAACCATCAACAGACTTATTTTTGTAGCTTTAACCATCATTCCTGTTGGTAATAACATCGTGCTCACAAACTGAACTGCTGAGAACATGGTGACATTGCAAAAGAGTCAGATAATCAGACAGGTTGTAGATAAACCTCCAAGTTAGCCTTGTTGCAAAGTTTTAAAAAAAAAGCGTACCCAAACTGTCTGTTGTAAACATCCATCAGTTTACAGCCCAACTTCCTGGTTTAATTCCGTACTTACAGCAGACTTGTGCACACAGTTTTTCTGTGCAAAAAAGGGATTATTGGGGCACCCTGGTGGCCTAGGGGTTAAGGCGCTGACCATGAACCAAGTCCATGGTTCGCATCCGGACGGGCACCTTTGTTGCATGTCATTCCCCATCTCTCTTTATCCTCATTTCCTGTCATCTCTCCACTGTCAGCTGTGAAAAAGGGGATTACCAACATTTCAGGTCTGCTCACTGTCTGTTTTACCTACAGATAAAGCGGTTTAGATTATCTGGCTCCACCGTGTGCTTGTTTACAACCTGTCTGATGTCTAGTACGTCGTTATCATAACCGATAGAAATGACGGCCAAATTACGTGCAAAAATAAAAATGCAGCAAACCCAGAAATAATATCTTTTTTATTCCACACATTCCTCTTCCTTGTCAAAACCTGGCGCCTACGTTACCCACAATGCAATTCGACCTCTAACAGTTCAATCAGAAATTCAGGTGTGTTATGTTAGTAGAGGCTAATGTAGCCTGGAGCCTCTAGCTTCAAGCAGACATGATGCGCTACAATGGCCCAAAACATTTCCAATAGGAGAAACCCCCGAAACAACTGCAACAGAAAAACACTTAGCGCTCCCCATAGAGGCCTGGGAACTTCCACTGTGTTGACTGGATATTTTGACTTTGCATCGTGTCTCCTAATGGAAATGTTTTGGACCGTTGTAGCACGTTTGCCCTTGTCAGCCACCGTAAAATTGCACATAAAAATGCGCAAAAATTGACAAAAATGACACCAAACTGTCAAGATGACACCAGTCATCTTATTGTCTGCAGATGTTTCTTATCCATATATTCCTCACTATTTTCACATTATGTATAGTATTACAGTAAACAGAATACCTTAGACACCACCATTACTGAACTGTTATTGATAAGAGTGCTCTAAAAATTCTGCCTGAGCTTCTATAAGCTTGAATATAAGTAAAAACATGTCTCAAGATACATTTGTCCAAGCCGTGTGCTGCTTTCCCCTACATTGATGATAACTGGTTTGATAAGTGATGACAAATGGTGTGGTATTTGTTCAGAACAACAGAGCATCCTGCTAAATCGCAGGGAGGGAAAGCAGCTCAGATCTTCACAGCCAGCAGCCAGCTATTCTCCCATCTCTCACATGTCTGTCAGATTCACTGTATGTAATGCTGGTGAGCCAGGAAAAATACTCAGCTTTATTGCCTTTCCAACATCAATTTAATGTCTCACAAAAAAAAAAAAAAAAAAGGCTGAAAAATCACCTCAATGCAAAATGCAAAATACATTCATGTTTAGTCCCTCTGCCTCCTCTCGGGTGTTTTAGAACATCCAGTCCTGATGTTGGAAAGGTGTTGCATTTCCAAACCACCAAAAAAGGTGTCTGTGCTACAGAATTGGGTAGATTGATTGTACATATGGGGATAATGCATTGTTAGGTAAACAACCACTCTGTCTGATGCCTCGCCAGCACTGCAATTTAATCACACCAAGAGTAAATATATGAATTCCTGCTCCTGAACACTCATTAAGGATGCTCACCATACGGCTCCTTCCTGGAATGAGGCATTTGCAGCTTCGGCAGTGAGAGTAATGACCATCATTCATACTGCCAGCTTTCATTGCCTGGTGGCGTGTTTAGCTCCGCATACTTGAGATTTGGAGGAAGGAAAGGCAATTGTATTTAATCATCCCCCGGGAGAGATCTGCCTTGAAAATCACGTTTAAGTGATCAATGGCTCATGCAGACAAGCAAAAAACTCCATCCAGGCATTACTCTCCTTACATCTCTGTCCAGCACATCTGATACCTGCCTTTATGTGTACATATTGTTGGTGTACATATTGTTGGATGAGATAACTGTGCTGTATAACCTCTTCACCATCAAAAGAAGATGAAACCCTCATGTGAGGAGGAAATTAGCTCCTGCAGCTGAACAAACAAGAAATATAAAAAAATGCAATAAATAAGGTGTATACTAACTCATAATGATAGCATATCATCGTAATATCAGCAGCTACAATGACTTAGCAATCAGTGAGGCACGTCACCTGTTTCAACAGCCAATCAGCTCGTAGCGAAGTCAGCTGGTCATCTCAACCAGCTCGTATTTTTTTTATGTTTTCTCCGTTTCATCAATACTAGAAATGCAACTGTAGCAAGTAACTCACTATCACTATCCTCATTCATATTTTAAGATGCTACAAATTATATCCAGCTACAAAAAAAGCCTGAAAACCTGGCAGATAGAACAGAAGTACAGAGTCGTTGCTATGGAAACAATACAGTGTCTCATCTAGTCGCATTGGTGTAAACCATAGGTCATAAACCCCGCCCCTGGGACATGGGCCAAACTGAAATACAAAGTACATGTCAAATAAATATAGTTCAATAGTCAAAGATGGTTTCTGTCATTTTAGGTAGTTCTTATCACGCTGATGTTTGTTCAAGTGTTCATTTTTCTGATAAGTTTGGTTTTAATTAGTTATTTGATGCTATAAAAAGGGGGTGAGACGTCATGATTGACAACTGTGATTTGATTGTGGTGTACTCGCGATTGGGTTGACCTCGATACCGCGGGCTCCACCTCAGATCACTACTGCGCATAGTCTGGCTCCAAATGACATCACCAGCACAAGATCAGCGCCCACATCTGGGATATTTTGGCTTCATTTTTGTACAGTGGGAGGAAGTGGAGACAATAGATATACAGTCTATGGTGTAAACTGGCAGGTTTCAGAACATTGCAGACCGGCGCGTTGCAAGTAGTTGCAAGTTTCAACTCGTCGCTCTATTCATCTTCTAGAATTATTAATATAAATAATAGTATTGTGAAATGGCAAATACTAGTGGTACCAGCATGTTCAGAGGTACAGTACAAATACAAGTTGGTGAGCTAGCACTATGTCCTGTTAACCAGTCTGCCAGGGTTTGACTCTTTATGTCACCATGCTATCTCCTGGTTGTACTCAGAGGCAGTGGTGTTTTGTGTAGGCAAGAGGTCGGGAGGAGGAGAACGGTTTTCATGGAGAACTGACTGGGTGACAGCTAATATGACAATTGAGTCAACATGTCTTTGTTGTCAGAAAGCCAGTCACAGTCAATATATGTGCTGTGGTGTCACTGTGGGCACAGTGCACTGTGGAATGGGTTTGGTGTACTTAAAGGTAACTGAGATGATGTAAAATTGTTTTCATGAACCTGCGGTGAATCTGTTTTTGGTAAATGGTGACTGCATTATTTATATCTATTCTAGCTGTGCCTGTACCTGCACATAGGCAGAGCTGTCACAAGAACTGTATTATGCTCATTTAAAAAAAAAACTATTCATTTCTGCTTTTTTTTGTATTTGTTCTTGGACAAGTGTTTCCTGGGGGATCCTGATATAGCCAAAAGTTTATGGCACACAATGTCCCCTAACTGCAATGTCCCTGGTTCGATCCCAGCAGGGGACCTGACCTTTGTTGCATGTTATACCTGGGGTGGAAGTAACGAAAGACATTTGCTCTTGTTACTGTAACAGTCATTTTTTGTGTACTGTTTAAAAATCTGTCATTTTACTTGTACTTAGGTATTTTTTATCTCCAGCATTGTCCTTCGCTACGTCTCAAGTCGCATCCCATTACAAAAACAAAAGCCACATGAAAGAGCCCTGATGAGCGTGTGAGAATGGAACAAAAGAAGCCAGATCAGCAGCTGCAGCAGAGAAGAAGCTGCTGGTTTGTCTTGGTGATGCTTTATTCTGCTGTTAAAGTGGCAGGTTATTTAACTTGTGTAGCATAATAATGCTTGTTGCACCCACCACGGTGTCCATAGCTCTTTTTGTTTAATGTCATTTTTGTTTAATTGCTTTGTCCTCTTTTCTGGTTAATTCTACTAAGTCGACACTGAGGAAGGCAGTTGTATACTTACAATTGATAATCTGTTGTATGCACAGGCCACAAATGTCCATCTATAGAAAATGAACAAATTCCTTTGTATCCCGTCTGAGGTTTGTGAGTGGCAGTCGTGATCTAGCACTCCCAACAACAGTAGTGGAAGGACCATGGGTGGGGGAGCAGCCTGGACATGAGTGCTCGGGTGCAGGGGTGAAGTATAAATACCTCATCCATGACCAGATGTCAGCCCTGGTCTTGCCCGATAGTATGTCTATGAAAAGGGACTTTTCAAAAGCAGCCAGTGGAAGAATGCAATGGCTATCTGAAACACTTTCCTGGCCTGCTTTCTGCCATCTTTCTCTCCTACAGGGAGGTTGAATGAGTTTCTTTGAAGATTGCCCATTCAAGGAAAAACTTATCTACCCTCTCCCTGGACAAATTATATAGTAAAATGTTTTGTTGAATGCTGTTGGTTGCCTTGTATATTTTGCACTATTGACCAAACTTCTTTCTTGGCTTAAATTGAGCAGTTGCTGGCATTCATTGATATTCACTTGTGCGTGTTTATGTGAATGTCTTAACATGAGATAACATTAGGACGTGAGTAATTATGACGATGATAAATAGAAGCATATGAAAAATACGAATGCATACATACTGTAAATGTATTGTACGTTATGGGAACAGTTTCCCTTCCCTCCTAAATTAAAGACAGAAAAAATGATTAATGCTGTCTACTCCCTAGGAAAACAGCTATTATATATATTGAGTATAAGTGTAATCAGCATAGTAATCAATGGACATTATGTGTTAATATTTACGGAAAATTGCTGGAATTGGAACCATTCAAACAGGTTGACAGCACTGATTCATTTGAAAATGTTGAGAGCTACATTAAAGGGAAACTCCGGTATTTTTAAAATAAAAAAAAAATAGATTTTGGGGTCTAGATGACTAATAAAACCTCTCGCGAGATTTCAGAGCAAGAGTTTTCCTCATGTGAGACTTTCTCTTTCTGGTTAAACAAAAAGGATCTCACTCTTTAACAAACGGTCTGTCTCTGTAGGGATCCTTTCCATAATGTTGTCAGACACTTAAAATATCAATCTGAGCCTGTCAGTGGCAAAAACAAGCACGTGGACGGACTTTTCACGGGCGCAGTTGCCCGCAAAGATTACATTGCAGCCATTGCAGCCCATTTGCGGATGTTGGCGGAGGCGATCTACTGGACCAATTCAAAAACTTTTGCTAAGTATTAGTCATTTAGACCCCAAAATTTGTAAAAATAAATAAATAAATAAATAAAAAAATAAAAAATGGGGCTCAGGTTTAAAAATACCGGAGCTTCCCTTTAACCATGTGACCACACGTCGGTGAGATCGAAGTGTGTTGCAGCTCTGCACAATGTTGCAGCCAAGCTGGATTACACAGATGTTATTGCTGAGTTTGATGGCAGGAAAGAAAGGACAGTGATTTCACGCAATTCTTCCCCTTCATGGTGAGTCCATGTCATTTGGTTAGAATGCACTGAATTTGCCTTTCTTATAGTGCTCCCATACTAAAGCACACCAATATTACAACTGACATGTCATAAATGTTTTAGAGTTTTTTATTTTGACTTGAACATCAACAAGTAATGAACTGAGACAACGTACATCACGCCGTTGGGTGTGTATATATGTGTGTATAATGGCTGGCGGCACAGTGTCCCTAGGAATTACGTTCATATTGGGCATTTATGCAGTACCGGATTAACGTTCAATACTGATTTTCAGCGCCAATCCAGGTGGAAAGTACAGGTGTGGAGGTTGGGGTGGTGGATATGCGCATGGTGTATCCAGAAACACAGCCAGTGTTCAACAATTAATGTTTTGTTTTTTTCTTTTTTTTTTAATCACAGTCCCTGACCTTGACCAAGTGTTTTAGTTGTCAACTGTAGTAGCCATGCATTGATATAAGTCATATTTATTGCATGGAAATAATGTGACACTGAACGCTCCAAAACATTGTCATGGAACATAATCTGGGGGTTTTGAGAATTATCCAAAATCATTGTTTTGACTGGAAGGTTGGCATAATGCACCTGGCATGCATAATACTGATTAAGGTGTGTATTGAGCGGTTGTAGCTGTGTGTCATTCTGCTGTACAGTGTGATTATTGCTTATATTGCACTTATGCCCACGCATGTCAATGATCAGGGCCTCACACATCTCGTTCGCACAGGGCACATAGATTATGTCACTCCATTATGTCATTACCACTTTCTAATAAGGAACCCTTTATGAAGGGCGAGTAAGTTGTAACTACTACTACTATTTCTCGTTTACAGCAAGCAATTTTTTGTTACTTCTGCCCAAAATGTCAATCAAAAACCACGCCCACTGACTAACTGACGGAGCTCGTGAGCTTTAATCAGTTCAGCATAAGTTACATAGAGTCTCTTTAACATATGCTGCAGACAATGCAGAGAAAATTGCAGTTTAGTTCCATGTATGCATGAATTATTAAATCACTGAAGGTAACAGGTATTCTGCACTTACCTCTTTGCTAATGAATGTGCGTGTTTGTTTCCTTAGCTCACAGCTTGACCTGAGCAGGCCTCCACTTTAAAAGAGATACAGTTAGTGGAGGCGAAGGCTCAAGCACTTCCGCGGAGAAGTAAACATGACAGCTTTTCTGAACACTGTGTACGTGACTGCACCTGGTCAAACATCACCTGAGGGAAGTTTTCATCTCCTCACTTCACAAAGTTGTTTATCTCTCTCTGCAAATCTCTGTTTTTATGTCTCTCTTCCTCTTGTGAAACCACACAGGCAGCATTTTTCTGTGAATTGCTTATACCAGCGGCCTCTCTTACTGTACTCTGTAGTACATATGATCCATAAAAATAAAGACAGAGTTTGCCCTTTCTGATTTTTCACGCCGCGGGTTTTTGTCATCAGGCAGATCTCAGTAGAAATTAATCTTGCTCCTTCCTCCTCTGCTTGTTTTCTGTGCTTAATTGTGGCCGATTGATCTATTGAAGAGCAACACTCTTTATTCTTTTTTGTGTTTGCTACTTCTGATGGCAGAAGAGCTGCAGGAGCACCCTTCATATTCTGGCCTGTATAGACGCATTCTCACAAAGCTCCCCGAGCATCAACAATCCACTGGCAGACGATCAAAATGCCTCCCCCCAGTGTGCCCCCACCAACCAGCGAGCTGTTGTCAGAGAAGGTAGGTGTTTGTGAATGGAACAAATGTGTTTTACAAAAACTACCTGAGAGCTCTGAGCACGGCTCTTTAAAGTCTTCTCCGCAGCTCCTTGAAACTTTTCTTTGTGTAAGGGCGCTTTTTACGCAAGAGAGAGGAAAGATAAGGCAGCGCGAGGCCACCCACCCCTCTGGGTTTGTACAGTCCATCTCCACGAGGTCAGAGGGGTTAAGATCACCAATGAGAGAATGGTGATTGAGCCCTTGGGGATGAGAAACAGCGAGATCCTCCAGGGAGTCAATCAAGAGTCTGCAGGCAGGATACAAAGTCTTGTCACTTTAGCTAACTCTTTCACATTGGGATTCAATCAGGTGCTTTGTGGGGAGATGGGAAGCCCTCTCATGTCAAGGTTAGAGATAGTGGAAGAGAGAGAGATGGATGCATTAGAGCAGCTCTTTAAAGGTGTTAGCGCCTAGCGAGAACAAGGAGCGGCTGAATCTTCCTTTTGAGCGACATCCAAATTGGCCGGCATGTTATCCCGGAGTAAAGTCGCATCAAAGTTTGTCCCTGGGCTGATTGACTGCAGAGAGCTGCATTTGAAAATTGTCAACGTGTCACTTTTCTCTCTCTCTCTCTCCAGCCCATCTCTTTCAGGCGCTCTGCTAAGCTGGACAGATTGGCGCGCCCTTAATTCCCATTATTCTATGCATTTTCAAACAGCCACATGGACACCGGCGGTGAATTTCAACCACAGCAACAGCCGCCCCAGCTATGTCTGCTGCTCGTACTGATTTCCAACTTCTTCTGAGTTTTGCTTTGTTGTGGACTGAGGCAAGGAGCATCAAGGGCAACCTAAAACATGTTAAGGGTTTCCATGACAACAAGTGCTAGGCTGGTAATTTTTCTGCCAGCTCTATGTGGGAAAGGCAAGTTGTCACAGATAGGTAACCCCCTCTGGTGTCAGGATGATTGTTGTTTAAACTAATCTTTACTGTCTTAAAGCAGACACATTACGAAGACTATTACGAATATACGAAGACTAGAAATACATGAAATTGAATTTTATAACAAAACATTACATTAGATTTTTTGTTATCCTTTTTGTTTAACCATAAACAGAAGTTTCACTCTGAAATCTTGCAAGAGGTTGAGTTGTTGCAGGAAGACGAAAGGATCTTACTCTCTAACAAAACAGTCTGTCTCTGTAGGGATCCTTTCCATAATGTTGTCAGACACTTTGAATAACAATCTGAGCCTGTCAGTGGCAAAAACAAGCACTTTTAGTGGACGGACTTTTCACGGGCATAATTGCCCAAAAGGATTACGTTGCAGCCATTGCAGCCCGTTTGCGGATGCCGGCGATCTACTGGACCAATTCCAAAACTTTTGGTAACTATTAGTCATTTAGACCCCAAAATTTGTAAAAATAGTGACCCAGGTTTAAAAATACCGGAATTTCCCTTTAATGTTGCACCACTTCAATGTAAATTTCAAAGAGGGGAATTCAAACAACATCAACATTCAGATGGTTTTCAAAGTAAAACATTTCAATGCTACAAATTCAGTAGTATTTAAATTTCAACATTAAACCTGCATTCATTCATTTTTTGGCCAGCTGTGAACACAACATTGTCTTGTTATCGCCTTATGAAGTTGATATGATGAACTTGTTAGCAAACAGTTGCTTATTTACACGTCCAGCAGACATGGATCAACGTTAACAGTCTAGTCTAATGTTCTCTCTCCTTTTAGCTCTGTTGTTGGTCTCCACCAACTACTAAGAAAACAATGTGGCTCTTTAGCTGCTCAATGCTCCACTTTGACATTACGCATAGTTCTTTGATCCATTGTTTATCTAAACATATTTATTAGTGCAGCTTTGAGTGGTTTAATTTCACTATTTAGTTGCTTATACGATTCAAATGATTAACAGTTATTGTTGCCTTCCATATTCATGTTCCCCAGAGGATGAATCCTAATGGGTTTTTTTTGGACCTCCATCCCTCAAATCTTTCTCGCACCACAGGCCCAACATTTTCACTCAGACAAAAGAGATGTTGAAATCACACAGGCAGATTTCCATTATATATGTACTTAGCACATTCATGCTTCCCAGAGGATTAACTCCTTCCATTTTGGACACTCCTCTAGTGCCACTCTCAGGCCAAAATATGCGCTTTGCACACAAGATATCTCATAATCTAACAAGCAGTTTAGATCATTAGTTAGGAATCAATATGCTAGTTGGGAGAATTGCAAGGTCAGTGTCTTGTTTTTCAATTTATTTATTTATTAGCTCTGAGAATTAAGCCTTTCAGCCATTCCTAAAAACAAACTGCAGAAATAAATCCACATCACTGTGGTTTGACAGGAAAAGTCTTATGAGAAGTTCATCACATTTAATTAAATCAGACACAAAGAACCATCAATAATCATGACAGTGCTGCTCCTATAAAACCAAAGTAAAATATGCAAAGAAAATCAGCTATTCTGAAGTGGAATAAGCCAGTTAGGATCAATCTATTTTGATTTGCCTGCAGTAATTAAAGTTATTTTTCTGCTTGTAATAATGACCTCTGACACTTCAAAAGAAGGAGGGCCTCTGGGGTGTGAGACAATCAAAAAGGAAAGTTTGTGTTTCAGTCTTGTCTCATTAGCTGGAAAAGACGTGGCAGCAGTCTTTTTCAGAAAAGAGCTGAAAGACTGAAAGGAGAGCACAGGAAGAGAAAGGACATTTTTCACCTGCAGGTAATCTTCTCTTTGCACTGCAACAATTATTCAGCCTGATGAGGTTATGGACAGAGTAGAGGACACACCAAAAGCCCGCCTTCAGCATTTTGGAAGTACAGAGGAAGCTCTTCTTTGCTGAGCAGCCTGGGTGAGCTTTTGTCCCAGCGCCTTGTTTATTATTTCGCAAGCCCCTGAACTCCCTGTGAACACTTATGAGGAAAACATCATTAACATTTGCTGGTATTGACTGAGAAAAGATTTGAGCTGAATAGGCTTTGCCATCCAGTCTAATCACACACCTGAGCACAAGGTAAACAGCAAATAACACATGGGGGGATAAAAGTGATGAAGGTGTTTCTCACAGCTGAATAACTCCTGTTAGTTTATACAGTGGACAAATTGGCAAGGATATACAAGATAATGCAGTCCAGCACAGTACAGATGAAAAATGAGATGCCTCGCTCACAGTGGGAACAAACTTTGAAGATTTACAAGCTTCCCAAATATTTATTATTATTATCAAGCTTTGAAATCAAGATTTCAGGGCTATTGGACTGGATTACTGTACAATTAATGTGTAATGTTTGTGTAATTGTGCCAACCCTAGAGTATATTTCACAAAAAGATACAGCATTGAGATTTCAGAGACTAAGAGGAGTAGGGGTTGTGTGATAAGTGTATTCAAAGAATAATAACTATTTTTAGGTACAACATGACCCTACACTCCTGTTGAAAGTAGCAAGCTATGCTACAAGCTGCTCAGTAACAGCACCGTAGCACACTGAATATATTTCACATCAAGGAATTCACGATTTTGGGGTGTCATTTGTTACTACACAAAATTAAATAATTTAGTTGTCACAGACTGCAGTCTGCAATGCAGTTTTGTATACTTCACTGATAAATCAATGGCACAGAATTAATTTACACAATTACCAAGTAAAGTTCTGCTTGAGTTTTAGTTCTCTCCTTTTGTCGATATGCTGTCACTTTCTCTCTCTCTTTTTCAAGTCGGTTAAATGACTTTTTTGCTGGAGTCTCCTACGTTGGCACCCCTGCTGCGCCGATGGGCTGGCTCCATTGAAATGAATGAGAGGGCCGTGTTTTTTCACGCAGGGCTACTGTCGGTCTGCATGCGGCCTTAGTGTTGGACTGGTTGGCCGTACCTGCACAGAATGGAGCAGAGAGTTAGTGGCTGGCCAGCTCTTCCTTCAGGACAGGTCAGCTGCTGGTCCCACTCTCTCTCATGTTCATACTGCCAAACCAGCCAGCTGCTTGATTGATTCTCTCCTGAATCACAAGAACACAGGATCTGCACACGTGGTGGAGCAACATTTTAATATTTTTTTTCTTCAAGAGTAAATAAAATGTAGCGATGCAGTGTTCCTTCGCATTACAAAACTACCTGATGGAGAAATTGCTTGCTACTGGAAACGTTACAGTACATGATTTTGATGCACTGAATGTCACAAACTCGGGGAAAACAACCGTGGTCTCAGGTTGACCTTCCAATACAATACAAGAATAAGGTGCTGAATTTCAGGACATCAATTACAATGCCCTATCACACCACCACCACCTATCTACTCCATCCAAAAGTAAACTACATTAAGCTCCTCACTATCCTGCATCCTGCGATGCTGCTCCACATGTTGTTCACTGTCTTTATCACTTTTGTGTCCTTTGTCATATAATACAGGGTGATGAGAAACACAAACAATCAACAGGTCCGCCATTGTGGAGTTGTGACGTGACATCTGTGCCACACAACGTGATTGGTTGATGCCTTTTATTAGCCGAGCAAATGCACAGAAACATCGACCTCGTTCTATAAAAATATTACTTTGCTTTTTTGCCGTGTAATTTTTGCGTTCTGTGTGAAAGTACTCGTGACAAAAGCAACAGTTCAAAAAAATATATTGATGTGCGAATTCATCGCACAAAAAAAAAACGCCCCTGGTGTGTGAAGGCCTTTACTTTCTGAGTTCTGTCAGTTAAAAAAATCAAGAATCCAGCCCACTATGTTAAAATCAAAGTCAAAGTTTTGTAAGAGCTTGTCCACTAAAATGTGGGGTTGAATTGTATTAAAAGTGTGTAAAATGTGTTTTACTACCTTCGAGGCGTGACATGTATTGTCAGGCCCGTGGCTTTTCCTAGCTCTGGAGTGTTTAAATGTATTGACCACGGCACGTTCATCAAAAGGGGTAGGACCACTGTCAGATAGGTTGGTTTTCTTCTGTAGAATGACATTCCTGAAATTGGGGGTGTGAAACCGCAGGTTAAACTTATTGAACTCTTGTGCAAGATGTTTGTCACATCTGAAACCCTCCAGTACAACCTTAGAGTTCCAATAGTTTTCATACCGTCCCAGGCAGAACCTAAATTGTTGCTCCCAAGCTCCCTCTCTATCTTTTCTTTGTAACTCTGCTTTGCTCTCCTTATTTCGTATTTCACTTCCCTTTTCAACCTCGGTTGCCGTCCTGAAATGCACGCCTCTTTCTATTCAACAACATCTTAAGTGATTTTGCCACCCATGGTTTACCATTTGGTTACACCTTCACAATCTTATCAGGGGTTACATTTTCCACACAGAAGAAAATGTAACAGCTGACAACATCAGTAAGATCATCAGTGTCAGAACAGGACTCCTTAAACATAGCCCAGTCTGTGAAGTCATAACAGCCCCGTAGGCTCAGGATGGAATCATCAGTCCAGTTCTTAGTCCGTTTGATGAGGGTTGTTCCCCTCCTCAGGGCAGTGCGATACGACGGGATGACCTGGACGAAGTTGTGGTCAGCCCCACCCAGCGGGGGTAGGGGATATACTGTCAGATATGATATTGTGGCAGGACATTAAACAGTAAGGGATCAAGTGTAAACCCATGAAATATCATATATGGT
This sequence comes from Macquaria ambigua, assembly GCA_008360985.2. Lineage (NCBI taxonomy): Eukaryota > Metazoa > Chordata > Actinopteri > Centrarchiformes > Percichthyidae > Macquaria > Macquaria ambigua. The sequence continues at coordinate 89,926 of VMKM01000363.1, forward strand.
GAGAAAGACAAGTTTAAGTTTTATATGATGGGCAGAACATTTGTGATGACCTCATTGGATATTTTTAGGCACACTTATTTGTGCAGCATGAGGTCACCATGATTGGTGACATCAACATCATCTTCATGATGAAGATGCAGCTGTTTTCCAGGACGTAGCAGTTTTACAGAAGCTTTATAGGTCTTTAAAGTCTTTGATTTACGTGGTAATCATGCCAATCAAGTTTTGAAACTACAGTTCCCGTAATTTGGGGGCTTTGGGCGCTGTAAACAAGAAGTATTATGTTGCCATGGAGTCCGTGAGTTAGTGTGAGCTACAACTTGAGCCTTGAATTTTGGGCCTATATTTGTCATGACCAGGTCTGTGTTACTTCCTGTTTTATTTTGGTAGTGTTCTGTCTTATCCTCTTGTTCCTGTCAAGTTTCCCGCCAGTCCTAATCAGCCTTATGTGTTTCACCTGCGTCTCATTGTCTACTTACCTGGCCCTATATATACACCCAGTGTTTTTCTCCTTCTCTTTGCCAGATAATCTTTGCCCCTTGTGTGTCGTTATCCAGCGTTACTTGTGCTTCCCCATGTTACTTGTGTATGACCAGTTTTTGATACTATGACTTGTTTTGCCTTACCCTTTGGACACCTTCGCTCTGTGTACTTGTACTTTGCTTCTGGGACAGTAAAAGCTCTGAACTGTTTACGTGTGTCGAGTCTGCTCTGTGGGTCCAATCTCTCTGTGTGCCTGATATTTGTTTTTATTTTGGCAAATTGGAACCATTAAAAGTATGCTGAATTAGCTACTAGAAGTTCCTGTATGCAGTGAAAATGTGTGTGAAAACTTAAAAACCTGATGATTCTCAGGCAAGTTCTGGAGTTATAAGAAGCATATTTTTTCTAAAGGCGGATATATGGATGTTTATTTGCGACTGAATCTAAAAGTATATGCGTATAATGCCTGTGTGTTCAGATTTGACCGAGTTATGACTCAGAGAAGAAGAATTTTTGATGCATATTGCGGCAATCAGGCACTAAGGGTTTTGAATTACCTTGATTGCCTCCATGAGCTGTGTGTCACACCATCTGCTGCTGTTGCAAGTGTCTGTGTAAAGGTTGATACAGGCCTGATGTTACAGTAAATGCATATGAACTGTAACCCTTGCTGAGAATTAATTGCTCTGGAAGATAACCAAGGATTATTTGGCAGCTGTTAGGAAAAACAGGCAGAGGTGCAACTTAAGCCACTCCAATTACAACTGCTCGCTTTGAAATGAGATGGATCAAAGCCGTAACTGCACTTTTCTCAACTTTCCATCATCACTAAGCAGAATGTTTCTTTTTCACCCCCACATAAAATCCACTGCATGTTATTTGTAGTGGTGTCAGGACCAAGTGGCACAACAGAAAGCCATGCTGCAGCAGAGGCAACATATTATCATTTTGTCAGCGTACGAGCACTCTAGAAACTCGTTTGTCTCTGGCCCGGGAGCCGTCATCTTACCGCAGACGAGTCGTGTAAAGCTGATACTAACTCAAGTGATAGTCTCCCTACAAGCTCTGACAAGTTCATTTGGGTATAATTACTTGCCCCGCTCAGGTATTCTGTCGACATTTGTCACCGAGACACCCGCATTACCCGACGAGATTAATTTGTCATATTTCTTGTGTTGAATATTTTTCCTTCCTGTAACTGATCTAATCCTCACAGCTCAGCAGAGTATGGCAGCGGAGGGCCTTCCTTTTACCTGCAGAGCTGGAGTGTTTTTTGCAGAGTGGACCACCTCCAGGCTTATTTATGTGAGTGGTCCCTGCACCTGTAGATAACGTCATTTAGCAGGACCCGAGAGAGCGGCCCCTCCACTTCTGTTCAGACCTGACACCGGGCAGACGGATTTAGCTCCTCTGCCCTGACTCTGCACCACTTAAACTATGGGCCATCCCAGTCTCCATTAAGAGAATCGCTTCCTAATGAACCCTCTTCCTCAGGAGGAAGTGATTAATAGGAGTGGCCATCCAGGATTGCATTACCCAGCAACAGTCCTCTCTGCAAAATGGGGCACACACAGGAATACAAAGAGAGCAGAGTGCTAGCATGCTAACAATCATCCTAATGTTGTCAGGAGAGCAGAGGCAGTTTAGCTGATACAAGTGTGTGTCAGTACACTCTATCACAGCTTTGGATGTCCTATTTCTGCATCACACAAAATGGCGAGTTATCTGGCAGTAGTTATTTACTAATCCTTTGATTCATAGTGTCTGTTTGAAGTCTAAAACCACACACATCTCAATAGCGATCACATGAGACTTACTTTAAGCACAGTGGAGATAAAGGGATTACGTTGGAAAGGATCATTAGGTCTTTTTAATCAGTTTCACTTTCACTAAAGAAGCTGCTGGGCCTCAAAACAAACCAGTGCCGCATCCTTTGGAGTCTAGAGTTGTACAGTGAAACTCCACAACAATGGAAGCCATCAGACACAGCCACAGGAGCCATATGTTTGTGACAACAGGACACCATCTCCGCTGCCTCCCCTTCCCTGGGGCTCAAATCATGCCAAACTCAGCAGTGTGTTTCCACCATTTTGCTTTAACATATGGCAGAGCAACGGCTGGAGAAGATCATGTGTTGCACAGGGGAGAGTTTTGACAGTCGCACAGCTCCATTGGCTCTGAGGGGCTTTCATTTGCTGGCAATGATACAGACGAGGATCAGGCAAAGTCTCCCCAGGGATCAACGCCATGCTGTGGAGAAAAGCTGTTTTCTACAGTATTAATCTACTGATCTATGACTTGAACACAAGCCCCATAAACTCTGTGAGGCCAAAAGGCTGCGGGAAAATACAGGTCATTTAGAGGTGCGAGGCTTGTTATAACAGACTTAACAATGTGGCTCGCTGGTTCACTGGTAAACTTTGGTGATCCTTGATGCCACGACCTCCCAGAGTCAGGCAGGAAATTAGTAAAAACCTTTGCCCTGGAGAAGCAAAAGTCTCTGCCACCTGTACACCTCCATGATTGGTTTTGTCAAAAGAATGAAGAGGATATAGACAGTCCGGACCCTTGACACCTTGATGAGGTGGTGAGAAAAGCAGCGAAGAGTACTCAAAATGTGGAGAGGCTCCAGAGGACAGCTGAGACTGAATATAAAGACCACCAGGGCTTCTACAGATCATATGAGCGCGCTGGCAGCCGCTACATACTCTGTGACCTGCGGCACAGCAAGACGCAACGTGGAAAACATGCTGCTACCCTCTAATTCAACAGCGACCTTTAGCCTGCATGCATGAACAGAGCTGAGCCTGTGATAGAAGTGACACACCAACCTGTTGGTGGCCTCCATGCGAGAGTCATCAAGGTCAGGCTCTGGCAGAAGCTCTGAAAGAGACGCTCGGGAGAGGAATGGAGCCCATTGTTCGCACTTCATTTTCTGGTCAGTTGGCATTTGCTCTCTGATTAGCTCATTATGGTGTGCAGTGAGCGGCAGGCAGCGCAACCAGCGAACCTGATGGATGTTTCCGCGCCACGAAAAAATAGCTGCTATCACAGATGTGTGTGACAGACAATCTGGGGCATTAGCACCCTGTTAATGAACTACAAATGATGATGACGCTGATGAGTGTAATTAGACCCATTTCATACGTACATGTTTGCCCGCAGAGAGGAACAAGCGAATGATCTGTTGAGCCCCGGAGAAAATGGTTTTCTGACAAGAGGAGTGACTCTATCTGTAAGGGAGGTTTATAGGGTTTGTTGGTTTTATGCATGGCTGTATGCTGTATTAATACCCCCCCCCCACCCCCCGCCCCAACCCCCAACCCTCATCACAATAAACACACACAAGCCCTCATTAGCTTTAGTAAAGTATAAATTGAAAGCTGACACTTTTAAGTTATACACCGCAACTCTGTCATTCTGTGGCAGTCATCTGCTTGCCTCAAAGGAAACATTAAGTAATTGTCAATTCAGGATAGGGCTTGCAGTGCTTGGTGGTCTTAACAACATCATTTTCTGCTTTTCAATTTGGAGGCAGCGCTTTATGACCACAGAAAACTGTCAAGGAAAGCCATAAACAGCGCCTCATTGCACTGAATGTTTTGTTTTAGCACCTTACGTCCACATTGAAACCCAAAGAGGAGCTTGAACTCGGGCCGAAAGTATAAATTAATTGAGGGTGTCAATCAAACGGCGTCAATCCATATGTGATCGATTGCCACCGAGCTGCTGGATGAGAGCTGCAGGGAGAGTGTAGACTAGTCAAAACAGCAGATCTGTCCTTGGCTGCTGTGTGGGCTGAATGACTGATTTCAGTTTGACCTCCGGTGTTTTTGGCGGAGGGAATGTGCTCTTGCTTTGTCACGAACATGGCCCAAAGTCGTCCAAGAAGGTAGAATACTCTGCCTTTGACACTTCACCGAGAGCTTAGCAGTGGAAATATAGATATCCCTGTGCAAATCCTTAAATGACAGTTACTCCTCCTCTCCAAAGTGAAGTTAATCCGCTCCTCTCGGCCCACTGGTCGCTGTCTGGTACGTATTAGCACTGCCTGAACACCAGCACAGGTGCCTGCTGCTGCTGCTGCTGCTTCACAATCTGAATAAAAAGCCGCTTTTATTCACCAAGTAGGTTACATAAACTGAGAAGCTGCTCTTCAAAGACAGATTTAGTTTTTGAATGTTTTCAGGGCTCTGTTGATGATAATGTGAGAAAAACAAGTTGTTTTTCAGAGGAACACATAACGGCTACCCACTTGAACATACCGGTTTGCTAATAAAGCCAAAATACATTTGGCAGGAATTGGACTGAAAATCTGATAACCGATGAGAAACATGTCTACCAGTGTGAGCCTATTTTTTCCTGAAAATGATATCGCCTGTTCATTCTCTTGATACTGTATGTTCAGTCCCTTGATATGATGCAGTTTCTTTGATTACGCATTTATTATAATCACCATAGTGGTTGTTGCTGAAACCACTGAAAACACTTGACTAGAACTGATTGCAGTGATACATTTTAATAAGATTCCACATGAATAAACATTAATATGGTTATTATTAGTACTACTAGAAGTGGTAGCAGTAGTAGCATTCTGGGTTTTAAGGATAACAAATAAAGTTTTGGTGTAATTCTTGCATTTTTTTTCATGTCGTTGTATTTAAATTTGCGGCACTGAATCAGCACATACCTTTGGTCATAGGCAATAAAACCAATCTGTGTAGAATTTTTAAGTGATTATAGCATCTTTCAAATGATTCTGATGGTACAATGTACGTTTTTTATTTGTAGAGGAGACTTTCCCGGTGAAAACTGGTGCTTGCCATTTTTAGACATTGAATATGTAATATTGCTGGCCTCATCATTCTATTATTTTCCTGCTCTCTCACAGGTTGCATCAATGACGGCTTTTAAAATTTATTTTGCCATTGAAGTTTAATTAAAGAACGCAGGTGACGCTCCCCTTCCTTCTCACAGTGAACCCACTTGTAAATGTTCTCATCAATTTTATCATTTATTATATAGCAAATTCTGCTGCTTATTTTTAAATATCAAGTAGTGCATATATATATAGAATGTGTTCTATATGTGTATAGAATGAATATGTGTATATACATATCCTATATGTTTGCTTACATGCTGTATGTACAGAGTTTTGCTGGATAGATTCATGATTTCATCAGTGCAGTTGGGCATGAATGACAATACAGTGAGCGAGCACTGATCTCATGATTATTGTGGGGGTTTTTTTGCACTGTAATTTTATTATGATTTTATTTTCTTTGTGCATAAAAGTTAAGAGCATAAATACAATGCTCTTAATGAGGCGGAACAAGACATGCATTCAGTCTCTCTCTGTATTTTACACTGTTCCACTGTAGCCTGTATGTTATTCTGATGGCATTCAATTCAGACTTATTCAACAAGTCCTCCAAATGGACACATGAAAGTGTTTTCTGATCTGACACCACTATTGACAGGATGTTTCAGAAGCAATCCTTTCCTGATGTGACAACGCTGTGGTTAAGGTTTGGTCAGGTTTAGGCACAAAAATAACGTGGCTCTTGGAAAGATCATGGTTTGGGTTAAAATAACTTCTTTGTTAAGGTTAGGGTACCTTCGTCGTCATGGTTACAATAATAACCACTTGGTTACGGTTAAGGAGTGATCGTTGTCATGGTTATAAGAAACCCAGTTCATTGTCGATAGAAAACGAACAGCAGCCTTCCATGACCCATCCATTCACCCCGACAACGTGGGTGGTGCGTTTAGGCTGTTTCATTAAACAACTTTATTAGGAATATGCTCCATGCGAGCACAATATAAAATAATGAACGTCTTAAACTAGGTTTTGACACAGGGTTCCTCTACAAGACATGGTCACAAAATTAGCTTGTTGTTGCAGATTCCCTCACAAATTTACCATGAATCAAATGACCAAAACCAAGAGAACCTGCGGTTTGTGTGGCCCTTCTAGGTCTTTGGCCCCGGGGCAGTTGTCCACTTGGTAATTGAGCCATGGGTTCGACCTTAGTAAGATTGTCTTCGTAGGTTTTATGTAAAAGTGATCAAGGTGCTTATTCAGACATATATGTGATGTTAAATTGCCATCACATTTACATAACGATATGCATGTCTAAAAGGGTTCATCTCGGTGTCCCTAGGCCAGAGGCTGCCACAGTGACTGCCACAAGGGGCCGCCAAAGTAGAACGCAATTAAAATTCCACACATAGCGGCTGTAGAGGCCTACATATTCACACATATATGTCTGAAATACAACTGGTGAAAGAGGTGAAGAGAACAGAACTATGAATCTAACATTTTATCTGTGTAGTACATTCATCTTAGGGCAGTGACAACACCCAGCTCAGTGACCCCTGACCCCCTCTCTACTCTCAGACAGTAAATTATTACTGTCCATTGCATAATTACAAGGCTAAGTACAAGTTATTCCAGCCTGCATGCACTTATCCAGCAGGCAGCGCTGTCAAAGTCGGGTTATGCGGAGTGTGTATGCAGTCTTATTTCTGGGGGAGAGAAGATGTGTGCTTAAGAGTAACATTGTGTAGGATGGTGGGGGATCAGATTTCCTAATCAGGCAGCAGTGAGGGAGCATCGTGTGGTGAGACGAAAAAAAAAGGTGGACAGAGAGGAGAGGGAGAATGGGAGGATTAGAAGAATAAGCTGAAATGTGATCAAATATAAGGAAAGAGATGAGATGGAATGGGAGCACAGAGATGAGGGGAAACAGAGGCGTGTATTTATGAAGAATTTCTGACAGCAGCTCATACAGCTCTTATAGGATAGGGTAATAAATCAGAAGTCACCCTGCAAGTCCCCTCTATCAGTAGACTTTTCTACATCGGCAACTTTGCATTGATGGGGGAGCCAAGCATGGAGCAGAGCTGAGAGTCTCATGATGGGATGGCAGGGCTGTGGTTGCGAGATGACTGATAGGATGAGCTCCCTCAAGCACTCATGTTACACCTCAGTGGGTGGTGTTGACTAGCTGGCGGAGGCAGCGCTACGCTGCTGTACAGCTCGGTGCAAAGGTATACTCACGAACTCCTGAAATAGAAACACAGTTCAACACATATACTGCTTTTGTAGTGTGCTGTAACTCTCTTTATTTATAGCCCACACCACAAAGTAAGGCAGGAAGATTAAAGCGATAGCCATAACCATTGGGAAGCAGGGGTGACATCAAAACAAAAAAAGCCGTGGACGCTGTGGTGAAGGGAGCAAAGGCACAAAGACAGCTGAGGGACTGTGAGGATTCAGATGCCGTTTGATCGGTCACAAAGTTGCGGAAATCCTCTAACAAGCTCAGCAAGCCGAGCCTGCAGACCATTCATTTTGAACGAGCCGATCGCTGTGTGTTAGCGCGCAGATGGAAACAAAAGGTGATGACCTGCAAATAGAAATGGAGATGCTTTGCTATGAGCCAACACAACAATTTGTGTGATATTTTCGACCAGTTGCAGATGGTCACCAGTGGATACTGGTGTGTGAAGAATTAGATTATTTCAGTCAGTGAGCCTCACAGCAGAGTATGAAGCCAATGTGGCACTTTTTTTGTTCCATAAAAACACGTTGAATTTGTCTCTACAGCAACTGTACTCCTGTCTGTGAAAGCACCTTTAAAACACAGCTTTGCAATGAATGATTTCAGTCCTTGAGAGGTCTCTGGTGGGACCCCCAGCTCAATGACACATCTTTTGAGTGTAATTTAATTCACAAGAAATCCCAAGTAACAGTCTGGAAGAATGACTACAGCATTCTAATCATAGTTTTCTCCTGCATCACTATTATCTCCCTGCAGTTCTGCAATCCTATAAAAGGCTAAATAAATCAAATGGTGTCTGTCATACAGGGGTGATGACACTAATGGCTTTATGTGTCTGTGATATGGAAACAAGTGAGAGCACTCGCAGCAAACATGGAGCAAAATAACTAGTTTGCGGTGGATATTAATGTGTTGTGATTGAGTCATGGGATTTCATCTTCACCTACCGATGAGAGAGCTCTGACTCTGCTGCAGTTGGAGCATATTGTAGATTCATAACCGGACTCAGCTGGGTATCCATGTCCAACTACTGCCCCCTGCAGCATTTAACAGGACTTTCTTGCATTGTGACTATGTTTCTTGGTGTGCTTTTTCATCTGTTTTACAGTTTAAAATGATGTGAATAGGCAGGCAAGGTGCAGAAAAATGAACTGTCTTGCAGGGTTACATAGGGCTGCAACTATGTTTGCCATTATTAAATACTTAATCAGCTAATCATTTAGTCTTTAAGATGTCAAAAACAGTGAGAAATACCCATCTCAGCCCAAAGTGATCCTTTTTTGTCAGACCAACAGTCCAAAACGTAGGTAGTCATTTGACAGTAATATAAAAGTGTGAAAGCAGCAAATTCTTCAACTGTGAAGCTGAAACCAATATATTTTTAAATTTTTTTACCAAATAAATGAAAGATATGGTTCTGCTAATTATTTATTCATTTCTTTAGGTATTGGTAATTGGTCATTTTATTCTTCAATTCAATTTCTGTTAATGGACCGGTCCATTTTAACCTTTTTTACTTGGGACCCTTTAGAATGAATCAGTGTGTTGTACTTGTGACCCTCTGTTTTGTGTAGGAGTCAAGGGTGCAACAAGTTGTGAGCAGTTCAGTGATCCCTTCTGAGACAGTTTTTTTTTTTTTTTGTAATCATTTTTAGAAGCCTGAAGAGGTCATGCAGTATCTCAAAAGAAAATTCCAAGTCATCCAAAGTGTTTTCTGATCCCTTAGATCCCTAGGCCCCTATCAACAGGACGACATAATTTATCAGTGCCTTCAAAACCATTGAATCATCATCGAAAAAAAAATCCTGATTTAACAGATATATTGTTAAGATTTGGTTAGGTTTAGGAACAAAATGACTTGTTAGGGAATGTTGACTCAAAGAAACCAACGCTGACTGAGTAACGGAAATGAAAAATGGTTTCGTTTTGTTGACCGATCAGACCACCATGACCTCCTCCCTTTGTAGACTTTGTGGCTCTATAATAATGTCACGTGGCTTCCTCCTTTGCTCCTGACGGACAAGAGTTCTAATTCTGAAGGCACAAACCGACTTGGCTTAGCCAGTGGCACAAGATGAAGCTCCACACTGCCCTGTATTCGCTAAACCACACCCACTTTTGAGCAACCCAGTCACAACTGAAGGATTTGATTTAAATCGCTCTTGTAACTAGAGAGATTCTCGAAGCTTGCTTATTTAGTCTGACCAACAATCCTGAAACCCAAAGGTAATCAATTATACAATGATATGAAAGCGAGAAAAACAGCAATGTCGCACTTTTGAGACGCTGGAACCAAAATATTTTTAGTATTTTTACTAAATAAATGAAAGAAATGAGTCGTACAACATGTCTTCTGACCACATCCAAATGGCCACACTCTAAGGTGGGGGTATAAAACCTTTCGTCATAGAGAGGGGCAAGATGCAACGAAATGTACAAATGGGGATGATGGCGTACTCTTTCAGACAGTCTCTTCTCAAAGGCACTCGTGGTGTACACAAAAAGTGAAGAATGTGAAGAATGAAAAAGGAAAAGCTTGAGAGGGACGTTCAAATTCTGCTTACTTTCACACCTTCGCACATCTGGTCAGTCATTCGTGAAGTCGGATTGTGTGACTGTGATGGTGTGTCGGATGCAACCCTTAAATTCTGCCGTTGAAAACGTCTTGGGGGAAGGGAGTTTCAGACACTATTAGACGGTCCGCCGATCACTTTGAAGCATACTGACAACCTTATCCTTGTTAGATTTTCCAAACTATTTAATAAAATAGTACAGTAGATATATTTACACCCTGCTCATGTAATCCATTGTCCATTGGTGTTAATTTGTTTCCTGGGTAAAAAGAGACTCATGATACTGAGCCGCAGCTTCATAGACATTTCACACTTTGTTACAAGTATTTGAACAGATGGCTTCTGCTTGAAATGGCAGCCCATTCATGAGCTGTGAATCTTGAGATTATACCCACAGATGATGCATTTCACAATAGACAAGTAAAATATCCCTGCTGGGAACTCTAAAATAGAATTCCTGAGGGAATATTTTCCTCAACACCTCAAATTTTAATCGTATACTATTACTGCACTGGGGATATTTTCCTGGTACAACATTTGATATATTCTATCCATGAAATGCTTTCCCTGAGGTGATCCTCCCTCTGGGAAGGCAGAAGTTGGCATCGGGAGAAAAACTTTTAGGTAGTAAGAATGTTAAATGACCAGTGCAGGGTCATCTCAATCCAATCTCAAATGCTGCATTTTCATTCCCATAAGAAACCAGCTTCAGAGTGTGCTGGCACGGAAAGGAAAATAAAATAAAAAGGGAGCGCTGGGTTTGAACTGCAATGGTGATTTTTGTCTTGATTTGCTTGTGGCCACCTGAGTCAGCATTTGTCACAGCGCATTTCGTTAGGGGCTGAGTCGAATTTATCTTGCCAGTAATCTAATTTAAATGCCGTAGGAGGAGAGAGTGGGTCCTTTGGCGCATACTATCATGGCCCGAGTGCCAAAAAGTTGATATTCAGACCCAGCTAAAGGGACAAAGATAGAACACCGGCATTAATATTTCATAGGGAAATGCCATTTTCTTTGTATAATCAAAAGTGTTCTTATTTTGCAGTGGCATCTGATAAAGCATTATCAAAACTGTAGCTGCCATGCATAAAAGATTCGTCTCTAGTGGCATCTTAATTACTGTGTGAATATATTACTCTGCTGCTGTTAGAAATATTAAGGGGATAGATTATGATCCTTACCCCCCCAAAAAATGTCCTTGCATGGTCAGGGCTTCGCTTCTCCTCTGAGAGAAAGATTTAACACTCAGACTGATTATTCATTCACATGATAAATTCATCTATTGATTTGACTATGAACGGCTTCCATAGATGCAGGATGGCAGGATTTTTGTCCCTGGAGCAAGTCAGCCTCAACTTTAGGTCACATCGACAGCTCAGCAACAATGTCAAAAAAACAGTTTAACTTGCTGATTGCAACAGTTTTAATGTTACCTGTTTACAGCCTGCTGAAAACTTTATTCCAGAAGTTTGATTGATGACGTCTTTGTTGTTTAAAGTGTTGCGTAGGTGTGTGACTGTAGTGCATATTGCTTTTAGGTGCTGAGGAAAGGGGGGGGTCAGGTAGTTTATTGGCCCATCACTGGTAGTGCAACAGTATTACATTCCATTTGCATTCTAATTTTGTACAAATCCACTGCTTGTTCAATGGGCCTTAGTGAGATGGATGCACAGGTTTATAATAAACAGGGGACATCATTATGCAAATGAAGGAAATATTACACCCAGGAGTCATAAAAATGTCTGTGATGTGTGTGGTGGGTGGTGGAGTCTTGAAAAAGCGTGGCACAACACTGTTCATTGCCTTACGCAAATGTCATTATAGTCAGATTAGAAGGCGAGGGGGACCGAGGGTAGTGAAGCAGACACTGGCTTGGATAGCAGACTGATAGGTTTGGCATGGGAGTCTGTCTGTAGTACAGCATCGGGCGCTGATTGCACGGAAGATGTACATGGCTTTTAATAATCAGATTTAGTGAGCACAAAGCAGCTCTAATTGGTTTTAAATTTTTGCTAATTGGCATTTATGGAGAGCTGCTCAACAGGAAAGAGGGATGGCGAGGAGAGGCGGGGGCTGTGAATGAGCGGCCTCGGCGGAGTCGCTACGCTCGTAGAGGCTGTTTGTTAGCTCGGTGACTCTCACACATTAACTCCTCTGTGGTGAAATAAATAAATAAGAATAGCCCAACACACAGTGGGAGAGACACAGCGGTACTTAGTTAAGAGCCCCTAGTTAGTATTCAGAGAGAAAAGTGTCCATTAAGGTTAATTTTTAGTCTCTCCCCAGAGCTAGCTTAATGGACAGGAGCTCTAGCAGCCGCTGGCTCAGAGTCCCAAACTGAACTGAGCTCTGACACAAACACATGTCTGTCTGAGAAACTTAATCTGCATCAAACACGGTGCATTAAAGCATCCTGAAGGAGCCTCGTAAGACTTTACACCCTGGGGAAGGCACGGCGCTGCTTTCAGTGGCTTTACAGTACCTCATATTATAGTCACAGTTCATGAAAATAAACACGCTAAGCTAACCTCGACACAGATTGCTTATTCATTGCTTGTATTAAAACTATCAGTCATGTTGTCACTGTTTTCTTTTAACACATTCATCTTCATGGTCACAGTTGAATTGGGCTGTATTAGTCTTTATTTTAGCCCACCGTGTTCATGTTGTATTCATACATCTCTTTATAAGCAGTGCAGCGGGGGCCTGAGGCCTGCTTGCTCGGTGGCATGGATGTGATGAATGGCTGCCAAGAGCTGGCACTGCCTGCTGATGGATGGGGGGGGAAAGTATGCTAATGGCCTATTGTTTTAAGGCCTTCGCCCGCCATAACTTATAGCATTGTGAAAGCCTTTCGCCGCAACCCCATCAATTTGTCACAACCCAAAAGTTCAGAGTCAGAAAATAACAAGGGAACAGGGAGATGGGCTGCTGGGTGATTTAATGTCAAATGTGCAGCCAGAGAGCCCACAGAGTGAAGTAGAAGGTGCTGGAATGCCTGGTGCACCATATGTTTCATGGCACGTGTTAGCATAACATACAGCTTGCTCTTGTAAAATGGATATTTTGTTTATAGTGTGCAGAGCGCCTAGCGGATATAACATCTGTGCTGATGCTGTGGGTGATAACTCAGTGGATATAACATTAGGAAAACTCCGAAATAAACCAGAACAGATGATATTCTCTCTGGAGTAAAAAAAAAAAAAAAAAAAAAAGATATTCTACCTATACAATATGTCACACGGTGTGTAAATGCAGCTTGTACATTATCCTCAGAGAAAGAGGGGTAGACTGTGTAGGAAGTGGATTTGAACCTGTCGAATTGACACCTCTTCATTTCCAGTGTCAGTGTTGTACCTGCAAGGAACATTCCCAAGAGATCAAGTCTCTCTGTCCTTGGCAGGCCTCCCTGCAACATTTATGAGCGGCTGTACATCCATCTCACCTGTTCTGCAGCTCTCATTATCGCAGGTATTTAGCAGCTTTGCAAACAGACTGTTGAACTATATTGCATTATGCAGAGATATACAGAGAAGTGTTTCTGTTATTCAGCCTACCTTCATTGAAATAATGGGGTGGACAAAATAATAGAAACACTGGTCAGTATAATGAAGTACAATTCAACAGCTCCACAAACTGCAGCCTCCAAAATGATCATACAGTTGAGTCAACACCTCTTTAAAACAGCTTCAACGAAAACCGATCATAAAGTTCGTGAAGGCAGGATTTACTGTAGGACTGTTGTATTAGACTGGATTAGTTTTAGCTAGATGTACCTAATAAACTGGCAACTTAATGTATTATCACCTTATAAAATTGATATAGCGAATGTGTTAGCAAACAGTCCCAGCTGATATGGTGCAACATTAGTATTCATTTGTCATGCGTCTAAAAACATTTTGAATGTAAGTCCTTTTTAGCTCTGGTTTGGTCTCCACCAACTCCTGAGGGAAATATTTGGCTCTTTAGCAGCTAAATGCTCCACTATGTTCACCAGCTAGTCGCTAACTGTGTCTGTCTGCTGTTTGGTACTGGGCAAGAATTGTACAGTGGGTTTATCAGAGCTTTTTGTTCCTGCAAACGAAGTTGATGAGAGCACTGAGACTGAACAAAACAGTTTTATAGCACCAAAACAATGAGCATAAAGACGCTAAATGCACTGTAGAACTGAGCGGAACTACAGACTTGGGTGACAAGTCTTTGTGGGTTTGGTACTACAAGCTACCCCTTTCACATTACTTATTTGACCAATTGTTAATATAAAAATACTGATTAGTGCAGCTTTAAATTTGCGACCCTAACTTGTTGTATTTTGAGACAGAAGTTGGATTTTTTTTTTAAGCTCAATTACATTTTTTTTTTAGATTTTTAGGAGTCAGCGGCAAAACTGAAGGTTACAGATAAATGATATGCCCATTTTATTACAACTTGAGTCCTATTTTCATAATTTGGCGTCATCATGAACGTGTCAAGCATGGCAAGAAGAGCAGACAGACCATCACATCAGAGGCTGTAAACGAGCTAACAGTCTAGGCAGATTATCTAAACCACTTCAGTTGGAGGTAAATCCAAAAGTTAGCATAGCTCTAATGTCGGTAATAGTCCTTCACTGAACAGGAAAACACGGAAGTTAGAATGTAACCTGTGACATTTACAACGGATAGTTTGGGTAAAAACGTTACCTTTTTAGCCTTTGTTTTGACCTCCAAATAATTTTGGCTAACGAGAAGGTTAGCTTAAAACCTGTCTGATCGTTTGACTCTGTGTTTCTCATTACCAATAAGAATTAAGCTAAAACTACAAAATAAGAACCAAGTTGTAATAAAACCAAATTATTCTTTCATTAGTCTCACTCAGATGTCCCTATTGCCAATTGGTATTGCAGTTGCCTGGCTCTCACATCTCTGACATTTTAACAGCTAATCCTAAAATTAGCATCTCTGGTGCAGTGTTCCAAAAAGGCCATGGGACTGTTCCTGGTCATTATGAAGAAAAGATGTCTGACAGGTTCAGGAGCTTTGTCTCCATAATACATGTCTGGCCTTAAGTTGCACTTCCTAGCTCTCAGAAAATTTGAATGGCTGTCTGAGCAAACTCTCTCGACTTGTTATACAAGGCACAGTGTGTGCAGGCCCATTCAGCTGATCACGCCGTACTTGGTGATCTGTGACATCTTGACTTCATTTTCAATTTCCAGCACTTTCTAAAAAAGCGAGAGAAGATAGCATATATATAAAAATATCTGCTTCTGCCAATTTATCCCTGCGGAGCTGCAGTGTACAAGGTATCAGTGACTAACCGAGACCATATCCAGGAGAAGTGGAAATCATTTCAGTGTTAAATTGTGGAGCATTTCACAGCTTTAGATTTTGCAAGAGAATATGCTGTCTTATTTCTCCTAAATTTATCCCCTCCTAAATCTCTCACTTTCACACCTCTTTCCCTTTTTATGTATTTATTTTCTTCTTAATCTTTCTCATTTTACATATTCACTGCACATACCCAGATCTGGACAGATAAATACTCCTCATTGTGTTGGGAACAATTTGCATAACAAGGAACATGATATGTGACATCAAAGGCATTAACTGACTGAAATGCTTCCTGTTCCTGATGAAAAGACACACTCACTCTCTCTCTCTCTCTCTCTCTCTCTCTCTCTCTCTCTCTCTCTCTCTCTCTCTCTCTCTCGGTGCTGATTCTGTGTCTGTTGTGCGATTTAAGACCTTGAATCTTTACAAGAATGAATGTAAACACAGATAATAACCTAGAAAATCCATTCTGTGGAGCAGCTGTGACCCTTGGTTTTCTCCCAGACCCCGCAGTAATCTGTTCCCAGAGGACAGTGCTGACAATATATGATGTGCATACCCTGTGTGTACCCTGTGTGCAATTTATTCAAAATAACTGATGATGTAATTTGGTAATGGAGGCATGAGTCTGTATATCATTCAGCACCACAGATAAGCATTTTCTCTCTTTTGGTCACATAACCTTGAATATACAGTATCTCAGAGGACACACATATGGAAGTGTTTGGGGTTCTTTGGCTTGTTTCACTTTATTAGCAAAAGGAGCTGAGGATGTTGATGTTGGCAGGTTGGTTGATCTCACTGTCTGTCTAAAGCCCTGGACATACCAGAAAGTGGCACAGTGAAGTTCATCCACACGTCTTTGTGTAACAGGTGGTACTAGAAGCTTGGTGGTGTAGTGACTATTTGCAGGGACTAGTTGGTGAGCTATTGTAGCTGGAGAGCTAAACGCTAACACTAGTCAGTCATCCAAGCGCTAGAGGGGGACTGCAGTGGCGATGAGCCAGCTTGTTTCAGAGTCAGCAAGCTTAATAAATTATTACTGAATTTTTGAAATGAGCAAATGAATTCGTTTTTACTTTTTAAGCATTTTAATACTACTTCAAATGAAGCTATACAGTATGAAATTAACTGCAAAAAGGAGTCTATTTTGTATTCTCTTTTTCTCTTTGTATTCTCTCCCAGCCATGCAATTCACACTAATTCATCATCCCGCCTCCATCTAATATAAGTCAATGGATGGGTCAGTGGAGGTTTTAGGAAACAGACGACAGCGCCCTATAACTAATACAACAATGTTAAGATGGTTTACTGTTGGTAGATGGTGTGAATTTGTTTGTCACATTTAGCCAAATTTGAACTCAACGCGAAACATTAACACAAATCAGATTTACTGATTGCTGCAGTTCAATTGAAACAAATTGATTTGAATTGATTGAAAAATGTTGCCATTTTCATTGCAGATGTGACCACGCCTTAACACACGCCCAACATCTATCAGATTGCCAAGATATTATTCAGGGACCTCAGAGGATATTTCATCTTTGGTGACCTCCCTGACTTTTGTACACAAAAACTATCAACATCTCAAAGTGATCTCAAAACTACCAAAAACTTAACTGAGCACATTTGTTCTCCCCAGATTATACACCCTTTTCTAATGACTTTATGGCCTTTTCCTTAGCACCACCCTCAGGCCAAACTTTACATTTGCAGATCCACTACTGGTAAGGCTTCACAGTAAGAATAACAAGTCAGTGTTGCTCGTTCCATCTAAGGAGTTGTTCAGGCTGATGACAAAGCTCTAGACCGTGCGGAGTGAGGTGAAGAAGCTTCCGTGCAAATTGAAAGTATTTTTTGCACTTTTCCAGAAACTTTTTGACTCCACTTCATAAACCGACATAAATTAAACAGCACAAAAGAAGTTAGTACGTCACCAAGCCTCCAGGGCTAAGTTCTCGTGGAAATGCAAATGAATCTGTGCCACTTTCTGGTGTGGCTGGCCACAAATACTTACGTTTTTGTTGCACATTGGTGCACATTTTCTCAATGACCATTGTAGCCTGTAGCAGCCAATAGTGGAGCTTTTGACCTTTTCTGAGACCAAGGACGTTTCCTAAGAAACAGTCACAAATGTTTGGAACTGGCTATGCATGTAATTTGAATCAGTATTGTGGGACAAAAAGCAGCAACAGACACTTTTATATGAAGTGAATTAAATTTAGATGTCGCTGAGTCACCCTGAGCCTCCATCCTGCTGCTTTGTTCACTTGGAGACTAAAGTTGTTGACTATAAACTTAAAACTGTGGAGTGCAAGAGATGGTCCATCTGGAACACTCACACCTCAACATAAATTAAACTGCATCTACTGTATCAAAACCTGTCACAAGAACAGTGTCCAAAACGTACAACTGCAGACTGAAAGTGAGACTCTCACTTCCGGACGGTAATTGGAATCACATTTGCTTTTCATATTTCTTCAGATAAATCTTTATCTAAAACTTGCAGATGTAGCCTCAGTGTATTTGGATACACAAATATTCACCCAAGCAAGCTGTGCTTGATGTAATTAGGCATTCTTCCAGTTTAATCAAGTAATCCCGACACCAGACACACACATACTTGCTTCCTCACTGTTTGAAAGCAACTCAATTTTCAGGCAGAAACATCAAGCAGCGTTTGTGCCTGTGAAGTTCCTCTTCCCATTCACATTTCTGTTTATCTGCTCTTCATTACAGACTCCCTCTATCATCGCGGCTCAGAGTTGCTGCGACTCGACAGCGCTTCCAGGAACGTGCTTCACCTCTTAGAAAAACCACTGCATATTCACCAGTCAGGATTTTGTTGACTTTTCCACAGTGGCTTTGCATAAATCAACTTTGGAAGTGATCCCTGAAGGGGGGGTTCACCACAGGGGCTGAACAGTGATAAAACCCAACAATCAGTTATTATTCTTCACAATGGTGGGAGCAAATTGCAGCAACAGCGCATTGTGCCTGAAAAGTAGGTGAGATTTTAGCTGCTTAACTGTGGGTCATCTCCTATAAGCACCGAGGCGTTTGGATTAGCTACTCCTACACTGCTGTACTGTGGGACTGTTGCATGTGAAAAGTATGCGTGACTTGGTGATGGCGTACACACACACACACTGTAGGCCTCTCTGGATACACAGCGCTGTTGATCAATATGTGTGATGCAGCTTCAAGAGAAGAGATACTTGGCTTGCTGACACCTACACCTACACAAAAACCAATGCTTACAGAGACGTGAAACTAAAACATCCTCCTCCGCTTGACATCACTTATTTAACATTTACATCAACACTTTAGCAAGCGGCTCTGATGGAGCATGTACAGCGTGGATAACCTGAGAGTTCAAGTGTTGTACTGGTTTGCAGATATTTTCAGGCCGATATTTTTTTTTATAGATTTTACTGCAGTATATCTTTGGGTGACTGGAGTGTGGTATTTGGGGCACTCCAAACATAGTTACAGACAACTGTTGAACCACCGCTCTAAATAAGTGTACAGGGTACATTCAACTGCAGGTAACCTTAGCAACAATACTTAAGCTTTACGCCTCATTACCAGTGAATACATTAGTGAAAGTAACCTAACCATGGGTTAAAGTGAAGTTTTAAAGGGTCACTTTTACACATAAAGGCTAAACATATTTTCTCACTTACCACAAGAGGTAAAGAGCCATGTAGATAGTTTTGGTTTTATGTGCAGAGGTTTTGAGACCTACTTCCAAAAGTTGTGCCTGCCACCCCAACAAAAGCAAGGCTGTAGCTGCCATTTAAGAAGATATCTCCTTAGTATTATTTGGGGGGATCTGGATTTAGAGTCATGGCCTCAGTATTTATAAAATCTGGCTACCACCCTGGCTCAAACCAGTAAAATATGACAGTTAAAAAACAGCAAAGTCTCTTTCCAAAAACAATGCCCCCGATAACTGTGAGTAATCCACCAATCTTGCTTTATTCTTTTTTATTAGGGACTATTTTGTGGTACACAAGACCAAGAGTCTACAGCCATGCTAGCAGATCTGTGAGGCTGTACTTATGCTGCATTCACGCAATGTCGGCAGAATGGGAAGAACAGGAAAAACACTCCTTTATTTGCCCTAGTGCTAACATTCTAGTCACACCAGATAATCAACCTAAACTGGCTACTTTTGTTATGTTACGTATTTGGAGTAGTAACCAAGTGAAACCAGATATAAACAAACAGTGTATAGCCCCTATAACTTAAGCTGAATCAATTGTATTAGTGTTAATATTGCATTTTATTTTGATGTAACTGCCAGTGGTTGTGTATTTGCTGCCATTCTGCCAACAGTTTGTTGACATGTCTGTAGTTCTTTTCATCAATTGGGAGATATTGTTGGTGTCAGAAATTTGCGATACCTCCAACTCTGAGACACGTGAACATGGCATTAGGCACGGTGCTGCTTTGACATAAATGCTAATGTTAGCATGCTACTCACAATGACATTACTTACGTGCTGATGTTGAGCAGGTTTATCACCATCTTAGTTGTGCCTGTTAGTATGCTAACATTTGCTAATTAGCATTAAAGTACAGCTGAGGCTGATGGGAGTGTTAATGTTAGTTTTGCAGCTATTTGTTCATAAACCAGAGTATTGGACAAATTCAAATTTAACCTGATGATGGCACTAGTTAAAAAGTCAGGGGATCACCAAAATTATTATAATTAATCCTGAGGGGAACATGAATGTCTAAACCAAATTTTTCATGACCATCCATTGACCTGCTGGTGACGCTACAGGAAATCAGTAGTCACTGGTGTTCATCCATGGGGACCATGCATATCTGTACCAAACTGACAATCCATACGATAGTTATTGAGATATTTCAGTAAAAGTGAAACATGTCAACCTGCTGGTGGCGCAGGAGGAAAAGTCAAGGGATCACCGAAGTCAGCAGACGTCATCCTCTGGGGACCATGAACATCTGTGCAAAATTCCATGGCAATCCATTCGATAGTTTTTGAGTGTTTTAGTGTGGAACAAAGTGGTGGACCATTGCCATCCTTAAAGCCACACTGCTAGGATGGTTAAAAGCCAACTTTTCTCCCTTACCACAAGTGGTATCAAGCTATGCAAACAGTTTGGTTTTCTGTGCTGGGGTTTTGCAGTATCTGCCTCTGGAATTTGGGCAGTCACCCCAGTAGGCTACAGTGTAGGTGTAAGTAAAATATGACATCTGAAAAACAAAACCGCAACATCTCTTTCCCAAAGCAATGTCCTGATTTCTTTGGGTAATCCACAAGTCACACTGGACAGTTTTATTATAGACTATTTCTTTTTCAAAAAGTAATTCCAAAATGAATAATTTTTACTTATTTGGATTTTTTTGTTTGTGGCAGTTTCTGAAAATATTTTGTCAACATGAAGGTCTTAATTAAAAAATCAGAAATCATAGTTTTGACTCTTTAAGACGTGTTTCCCGTTTCCATGCAGGGGTGTTTTTAGAAGTTCCTATGAGGGTTCTGATGCTTATTTTGCCATGACTCTAGGTTGCTATTGGAATCCATTGTGACTGCTGTAAAACCAACCTTAACACCAAATCTAATAGGGCAGAAAAATGTTGTTGCCATGCTCTATATGTGCCAAAAATGTTGGATTTGTGGCCACAGCCCCATTAAGTGATATCACAGCGGGTGTTTTGGCTTTGACAGCTGTTGGATATGCCTGTTATTGCATTGCTGATTGGGGTGGGGCCAAGTGCAGCATGTCTGAGAGTTTCAGCCCACAGAGAGCAGCGCGGCAGCACTTTGTGGTTTAGTCCTGATTTACCCATCAAGAGCTGTTAACATTGCCAAAAGAATTTCATTAGCCTGGCTGTCAGTGGAGACTTCAGACCATGATATAAAGCCTTTTAAATTCTGACAAGAAGAGCATTGTGGGGGAAATGCTGAATACATGAAACTTTTGACATGAAAATGGTCAGATTCAAAGATACTTCACAAAAAAATAACAGCAGCTTTAATTTCAGAACCACACTTACAATGGATATATACACTTTTTGGTGTTACCAAAAGTTTTTGTTCATGTATTTATTTTTTCTATACAAAAATTGTTGTTCAGTATCAGTTCAGTGTCATAGATGGTAACCCACATTATCATATCCACTCTTTGTTGGTGCATAGAAACAAGGATTGACTCACTTAAATGAAAGAGACATTGGTTCAATCTCAAAAATATAGTTGTTTCAGACTTATCCAGGTTTCATTCTGCAACAAGCACAGATGTTTCAGCTAGTGACTTTAACTACAGAACATACTGAAGAAAGCAATGGCTGAAACGTCTGTGCTGTGTGTTTCTGCATTGAAAAAGGAATTAAAAACATACCAAATGAAAGCTGAGCCATTACCTTCTTCAAATGAATACCTGCAGTTATTTCAAAGACCAGCAATGAAATGAGATAGTGAATACTGGCAGTGAGTACTGGCTAATTTGAACTTGGTAGCCCCGATGCCCCCGAATAAGAAAATCACATCTTATCGAAACAATATTGTGGATCTTGTATAAGGATCATGAAGCAACAGCCTCTCACAGAATTAAATTAATTATTAATTAATTCCTTATTAATTCCTCCCTGAATTCCATCCAACAATATATATATATATATATATATATATATATAACATGAAATAAAATGTAAATATCGACGACATTTCCATTATTTCCCATTATCGTTTTTAATGATTATTAAACCCAGGGAAATCAGATGCCCGTCCAAGGAATTTCCTCTGGCTACAGAACTCCTGGGGTATTTCCCATAAATGTGGCCACTGTGACTCCATAAGTCGTGCTGACTTTGCACTTCACCTGCATTGTAGCTATTGAGGGAATTGAGGACTCACGCAACATGTATCGGGGGCAAGATGCGCGAGTTTCCCACAGCTTTCCAAATAAACATTGTTTTTACACAAATCATTTCTCTCTGAGTCTGACCCAAAGTAAACAGAGAAAGTAGCCCCCTGTAAGAGCCATTATGGCTAACTGCATAGGTATCTACATCCGGGTCTTCACAATTCATCTGCGCATTCTGGTTTGTTTATATGTGTGAGGCCACAGTGGAAGTCACATCTTCTAAGGAAACTGTTTAGTCTTCTAAGGAAACTCGAAAAGCTAAGTGCAATGGTGGATTATCTTGTGGAGTATTAAGAGGACGATAGCTGGTCATTTTACTTTGATGGCCAACCGTATTTATTCGAACTGGAGCAGGCAGACGAGTAGCTAAATCAAATGGACGAGGCAAGACGGAGAATGGAGGCAGAGGCAGAAAGGCAACAGGACGGTCCTGAAAGACGATGTACCTCAGGAAACTGGTGGAGTTCCTGTGCTCACTCTCAGACTCAGAGACAAGCGTTTGAAATGATTTTATTTAAAAATCATGTTTATTTGGAAAGCTGTAGGACGGTCACGCATCTTACCCCAATATATGTTGCTTTGCACGAGTCCTCGTTCCCCAAATCTCTACAACAGAGCTGGGAGTTAACACGGCCCATAGAGCCACAATAGCCACATTTATGGAAATATGCCAGCTTGAAATATACCAGGATTTTCCTTTAAAGTAGGTCTGATTTCTAATCTTGAGGCAAACCTAGGCCAAGGTAGTATTCCAACATAGAAAATGTATACACATTGCACAGAGAGTGGAAAGAGCAGGGGGATAATATGGGCCCAACAGCTCATTTTTGCCCTGGGGCCCCCTGGTGGCCATGGGATCTGTGCATGCTTACCAAATGCCCATGTTGAAAATATCCATATTTAATTGCTATTGGTATCTGCTATACCAGCCTTCAAAAAGCTAAATCAGTAGTACTCTGAGAACAAAAAACCTCCAGGGAAACAAAACATTGAAGTGGAGAAATTTCTAGATTTTAAATTACAGCAGAAAACATCAGTTACTGGCAGCTCCTAAGTTTCTGCTCCGTATCAGTATCTACCTTAAAAACACGACATCGGTCAAGCACTGGCTGATACAGCCTTACCACCAACCCCCCCTCCATCAGTACGCAAGTTCAACCACCTGCTACTAGAGCATCTTTTTGCTACATTAAAAACTCAGTCAGCCCTGTAATAGTATTTTCACATCCGAGATCATCACTCCTCCTCATCTTGGCTTTATCTCACTCTTACTCATCACCTCTGCTGATCTGTGTTTCTCAGCCTTAATGTGCCTTCTACACCGCCTCCACTGACCTCGCTCCGCTCCGCTTGCCTTATCCCTCCCTGCCTCAGCCTATCTGCACACCGTCTACACTCCCTGTAGTCCTAGCCTTAGCCTGGCCCTATTTGTTGTTTCCCCACAGACATTTTCATTAAGATGGTGTCAGGATAGACTCAATTCATTCTGCATTATGTTTACTCAAGGAGATACAGGCCGGACCGTCTTTCTTCTTTGTTGTGATCTTACCAGGCTCAACATGCCTGTTTTTAAATAAATATAAATAATTTGGGAAAGTGGAAGGAGATAAGATTAGCATGTGGCAGAGAAAATATTAAGTTCTGTATCTTATGGATTCACTAAGATACTGTGCCAAATTAAAACATGATCAATTGACACAAATTGCCATTTGACTAAGCTTAAAGCAGTGGTTCCCAACATGGGGGTCAGGTCCCTCCTAGGGGCCCTTAAATAAATCTCAGGGATCACAAGATGATTGAAGGGATTGTTCTGACTTTCTCCAATTTCTGCTTTTCTTGTGAAATATTGGACAATCTGAGAAATACAAATCACTCAGGACTCCCAAGAGACAGAAAAATATATGGTCAACACTGAAGCAGCAGAAGCTGAGATTTCCTGACTTTTAGTCCCTAGTATGGCTCAAGCTCCAAAAACCTCCTACATTTCCCATAATGCAACCAATTGCACCTTTTCATTTGACCCTCCCGGCCTAATAAAAAGTCATGTCTTTCAAACTCCATGCTCCCAGCTTGCAATGAAGTCTTTTTATTAAGAATTCGTAGTCTCTAAACCACTAGCAGAATAACATCCTGCCGGGCCCAGGTGCTAACAGTACCTTATGTCTAAACCAAGTATTACTTCCTTTTCTATAGATAGGCATTTTGCGGCCTATGCATACAACTGCCTACCAAAATTCAACCGCCTTCCTCAGGATAGCGTTATTAGAATTAACCAAAAAAAGAGGACAAAACTAAACAAAAATGACCAACAGTTACTTAAAACACGGCAGGTGTAACAAGCACAAATACATAAATCAAATAGCCTAATACCTCTTGTGTAATCACCAGCAGAATATAGATAGATGTATAGTTTGTTGCTACATAGACGTGTAAGTAATATGACAGACAGTGAAATGAAAAGTACATGGTTTTGAGGAGAATGTCTCAACAACTATATATATAAAAAACTAGCAAAACTAATGACATTCCCATCAGCCTCATCTGTACTTTGTGTTCATTGCTAATTAGCAAATGCTAGACTAAGATGGGGAACATGGTTTAAGCGTTATACCTGCTTAACATCAGCAAGTTAGCATTGTCATTGTGAGCGTGTTAGCATGCTGACGTTAACATACAGCTCAAAGCACTACCTCACAGTGTTGCTATGGCTGTAGACTCTTACAGTCGTGTTAATGTTTTTGAGCTCATTATTGAGAATGAGTGCTTGGCAGCCAAAGCTGTGACAGGGGTTGTCAAAAGTAGCAAAAAGGCCGTGCACACCTCACCAAAGGTGGACACCGGTCACCGCTGGAAGACCCACTGTTACCATTTTAGCTGGACCCAGCATGCACCTGTTGGTCGTGCAACATTTTATCAGGAGTTATTTTACAAAGCTCCTCCAGAACCACAGAAGACATTATCACAGAATGCGCTTGCCATGACTAGTAAGCTGACCTTTAAGTGTAAAATCACTGGAGGGCCCTTGTAAGAGGGGTCACAAGCCAAAAACGATGGGAACCACTGCGTAAAAAGCAAGTTACAATGAAGACTCCACTTGTGAATTGCTCTGTATTTCCTTTTAAGATAATCACAGCAAAGTAAAACAAGGGATGATGCAGTAAATGCATGTGATTAGTACTCTACAGGGTGTGCACTAGTAAGCAATAAGTAATAATGAGCGCCCAGTCTATACTGTCAACACTGTGTTCAGTTGAGTAAAATCAATCAAAGTGTAGGCCTGCAGTGTTGTGCCACTTCAAACTAGTTTTACATAAAACTTTGTGGAGCTAACAATGTGTGTATTTAACATTAAGATCAGTCCTTTTGTGCTGTGTGTATCAATAATTATCAGCGCTCTTGTGCATACAGAGCATTATTGAGCTGCCATGCAGAAGGTTGTCGTGGGTTACTCCTGCTGTATTACAGGTCATTTGTCTACAGAGTGTTTCTAGTCATGTTAAAACTCCACAGTTGGAGACATTAATGGTGCACTTCACTTTTTTACCCACACATTCCTACTTTCTTCAACAGGGTTGAGTCTCAATAGATTTTTCTTAATTAATCTCTTCTGTGCCAGAACAGCATGGCAAATCAGGCATGGAGAATGAGTTCTCCGACAAGGACTTTAAACGCCATGATATTTCTTTTGTCACTTCTTTTTTTTTTTTTTCTTGTTTCAGACTACTGCCAGGCTTCGCCATGACACCCTGATTGTCACCTGCATTACACACAGCATGTGTTCAGCCAGGTACTTTCTGTGAGGAGCCAAGAGCGGGGCTCTTATATGGGCTTATAAGGTTTGACAGGAATTCTACAGGATTTAAATATTTTTTAAATATATTTTACAGTTAATATGTATGCTGAGACAGCAGCTCCCAAACTGGGACTCCCACGGGTTCTTGATGGTGTTTAAGTGGTTTATGGACCCAGTGACGAATACTTCATTTCTAGCTTTCAAACTTACGGTATGTAATTATCTCTCCACATTGGTGGAAAGGAACTAATTTATTCCTCAAGTACAATTCAAAGTACTTCAACTTCCATTTTATTTATTTTATACTTTTGTTTAACTAAAAGTATAGAGTTTAAATTTTGTAGAAACATTCATGGTCCCCAGAGGATGAATTCTACTGATTTTGGTCTCCTGACTTTTCTTCTAGCGCCACCAGCAGGTTGACACTTTTTCTATTTAACTGAAATATCTCAGCAACTTTTTAATGAATTGGTTCAGATTTGCATGGTGCCCAGAGGATGAACCCCAGTGACTTTGGTGATTCCCTGCATTTTCCTCTAGTGCTCTAAGTTTTCACTTATCCTGTGAAATATCTCAACATCTACTGGATGGATTGGCACAACATTTTTATAGACATTCATGGTTCTAAGTGGATGGATCCTAATGACTTTGATGATCCCTGACTTTTCCTCTAGCGCCACCATGAGGCTGACATGTGGTTTTGAGTAAAAATGTCTTGACAAATTATGGATGAATTGCCAAGAAATTTTGCTCAGACAGTCATGTTCCCCGCAGGATGAATTGTGCCACCTTTTATGATCCCCTGACTTTTCATCTAGTGCCCTCACCTGGTCAAAAAAATAATCTGCCCAATACTTTGATTCATGACTGAATACCTGCAAAACTAATGGCACTCCCATGTTCTTCAGCTGTAGTTCGTGTTTAGTGCTAATTAGCAAATGTCAGCATGCTAACATGCTAAACTAAACTTGAGCATGTAGCTCAACGCACCACTATGCGTAAGTACAGCCTCACAGGGCCATTGGCATGCTTTGGGACAATAACTCCTGTTATAGATTAAACTACCCAACAATGTATAAAACAATACAGCCAAAAAAAACTTAACTCAAGGTTCCCTTACTTGCTTTTTTCTGTAATTTCAACCGTATTTCAAGGTTTTCCTCAGCAGATGAAGTTTGCACAGTACTCATCATGTGACCTACCTGCTATCCAAAGTATGGCACTTCGGTCACGTGATGACAGCTGAACTATCTCAATGACAACTGAGCAAACTCCATCAACTGAGGAAAACTGTTAGACGCAGTTGTGAGTAAGGGGACCTTGAGTTAAGTTTTTTTTGTCAAAAACCTTGAGCAGCTGTAACAATAAAATTATGCTTACATGTTACTGCATCTGTAATAATAAACCAATGATCTACAGTATGTATTAAATAAGTATATGAGAAATACGTTTGAGCCTTTTGCTAAGTATTTAAAGTTTGATACTACACATTTTACTGATAATACTTACTGTAAAAAATTTAAAAACTTAACTTTTTCTATATGGTTTACTGGAAGTAACCCATATGCAATGAGGGTATGTGACCATAATGTTTGAGAAATCCATAGTCCATTACTCATACAAAGTTAGCAAGTGATGCAACTAAATAGCACTGATTACAGTTTAGTGAGGTGCTTGGAAAACTTGCTGCTGCAATCTGCAAAAGTAGGCTTTTGGTGAAGAAAAAAATCCAAGATTAATCCAAGATTTTAAAGATAGTCCTTATTCTAGCTGATATGATGGATATTTGTACTGGGGCAGAGAGAGAGAGAGAGAGAGAGAGAGGAAGTAAAGAACAACATTGCCCTCTACTGGTCTGCTAAAGTGATTACTAAAAAAAAGAACACCATATTCCAGTTCCTACAATGTGAAAACAGAACTTTGAGGCGTGACATAATAAAAAGTAATCTCCCTAGATTCAAAGACTATGACTAAAATAAAAAAAAAAAAACACCATTCAGGTTTTGTTGTAGTGTCTGTGTAGACATTGTGCACATCTGAAATGCAAAGGTGGAAAGTACTCAAGTACTGAACTTACAGTAAGTACAGTTTTGAGGTACACATACTTTACTTGAGTATTTCCATTTGTTGTAGAAATTTCTGTAATAAAGTGAATTCAACAATAAACAGTTCTTTCAGAGTTTTATCAGGCCTACAGTTTCTTGTATGCATACGGGACTCATGCCTTCATAAGACAAAAGATCCCAGAAGGAAGTTACACTCACGTTTTACAGACAGATCAGTGATAGAACAAAAGGGAAAGTTGTCTTAGCAAAGGGCCTTTGTCTTCAAACAATACTAGCACTCATAACGAGTGCACCTGGCTGTCTTATCCTTCCTCCAGAGACAGTTTTCTTTCTGTGAGAGAGAAAGGATGGGAGCTTCTCACAGGAAGAAGGGAGGATGCTTGATTTAAGGCCTTACACACCGAAGGTCAAACTGATCTGCACACATAGAGGAGAAAGAGACACACAACCTGGTACAGTTAATTCATAAAATATAAAATAGGAATAATATAAGTAGTAAATCGAAATTTCCATCCACCATTTTTAACATACTTCAGTGCTTCACAGTTATTTAACAGCTATAGTTACTAGTTACCTTTCAGATTAAGATTTGACATTCAAAAGGATTTAACTACCCAGCAGTATATAAAGCAGTTTTAGAATGGAGCAGAATTAGCTCCCCCTCAACATACTACAACATTAAAGTAATGATTACATATTAATGCGTCCATAACCAACACTGACAGGGGCTATTCTGCTTCATGAGTACTTTTACATTTAATACTTTGAGCACATTTTGTTGCTAATACTTCTGCACTTTTAGGTTTTGAGTGCAGGACTTTTACTTGTAATGGAGTATTTAGTAATGCAGTGTTGCTACTTTTACTTAAGAATTAAATGATCTGAATATTTCTTCTCTCCTTCAGTATGGCTGCCAATCAGAGGAGCAGCTCTCATTAGTGAGAGTATTTTTAATAAGTTATCCAAATGAAGGGTTGGAGGATAGAGAGCGCCATATGGTGTACAGATTGTATACTCCACTGAGACAAGTTTTTGATAAGGCTATATAATATTGCCTCCACTCAACATGACACCAAGATGGCCTTTACTTTTGTAAGTGAGTCATTAAATCTATAGCTTATAGTTACTAGTTACTTTTCAGCTGATTTTTACTGAACACCTACATACATGTATGTATCTGATAGACACTAGCTTAATATACTGTATAAAATTGCAGGAGAACTCTCCCTTTAATTGCTGCTGTGCCCAACACCATCTAAAATGATGATACAAATATCCATTTACAATACTGTATGTACAACTCAATATTTTGTATCTCAACCATAGGCTGTCTATGATCTCAACATCATTGTAATTGGACTTGCTTGTGTTTGCCCATGTTCTCACATCTGTAGCAATATTCATCTTCTCTGTATGGTTTAACATGTTTGAGCGAGAATAAAATAAATACCATATTCACCCAACATGTATGTGCATGATTTGCAAATATGGCGTCTGGTTGAATTTGATTCAGCTTGTTAGAAAGCCTATTTGATACCCTGGGCTGTAATCAAAACACCAGCAGAGGGAGACAAAGACTGCAGTTTTTAGGAAGCTGGTCCACAGAATGGCCTGGTTGTGATGATGACTGATGTCACTGATACATATCTACAGTATATCACCATGAACTTGAAGTCTTTCAAAATACTGGATTTTGTAGTTCTCAAAAGCAGCAGCATCAAGTATTAGGTCTCTGCATCTGTGATAATGATCCAGTATTTTAAATGCCTGTTAAGAGAATTTGTAAATACTGAGTGCTTAGGCAGACAGTTGCACTCAATAACCAGGAGAGGATCAGATACTTTACAGAGAGACATCAATATCCAAAAGGTGGCCATTCGTTTGGTTCAGTGTTGGTCAAACCTCCAAACCTTACAAGTGCAGTCTCACTCACTGGAAGCCTCATAATTTGTCTTAAACCTTTATAGAAATTGACATTAAACTGGATTTGTTCACTGAATGCATGCATTGTTGTTCAGGACACGAATAGTATCAACAGCAAGCAAAGCAGTGCGTTTATGTATTTTTTCTTTTATTTGTTTTAGTACAACAGTTCAAGCCAACTAGCCACTGTATCTATTGAGATGCCGAAGTGTATTGCTCGTTTGCATTCCATGTGTAGGCCCCTGTTCAATGATGTTCAAGATGGCATCCATTTACATGTCTGGCATGTTAATTCACAGCTATACAAGCAAGATTTCATGTGCTTTGAAGACAGATTTTTACAAAAGCAAAGAGTCAGCAGCGGCACAAAACATGATCTGCAGGAGCAAACTAGCAGAATCTGGGTAGCAAAGCTGCACTAAACACCTGCATGTATAACAGCCGACGCCTTGATCAAACCTTGTGCTACTTTATTTCTTTTTTTAAATACAGTAAGTGCCGAGAACAGGTGTGATTCACAGGAACATTTTCAAAACTCACTATGAAATAGGCAGGGATTAAAGACCTATGCATAGAAACATGCTTCCTCAAAAAAGGATAAGTACACACTGCTAATTTTCAAAAGAGGCAGAAGCTGCACTGACAAGCTACATATCAAATGGATTAGACTCAACAAGGAAGGGGGGGAGGGGGGGTGAGCCACATGTAAAACCAGCGCAAGTACACTTACAGCAGGAGAATTGAAAAATTCAAAGTGGAACTTGTATTTCTTATTTCAAAAAGGTGGGTAGTGAACAACAAAAATACTGGCTGAACAAAAAATAAATCAATCTTTGGATACGTAAAAAACCCTATACAATCCCCCGTTGGTAACTTTCAGTCTTCCGAAGTGCCCTCTTTGGTTTCCTTGTTCTTTCGCACCTCTTCCAACTTCTTGTCCTGTTAAAGAAGAACAGGAAAAATTAAGGGTTAAGTTCCAACATCCGATGGGAAAAGTATACTAGGAAAAAGTTCATCCATTTACCATCAACTGAAACACTGACCTTCTCCTTGAACTTCTCATTCATCGCTGCCATGAGTGCTGTGCGGTTCTCTTTGTTGGCCTCCATCTTCTGATTGAGCTTCTCCTCTGCCATCTTGCTGAAGTTGTTGTTCTCCTCCATAGCTTTCTGCAGCACTTCCTTTTCATGCTCACGCTTCTCAGCTAAGTGCTTCAGAACCTCGGCTTCATGGTTCTGAAAAAGGGGGTGGTTAAAAACTAAAAGGTTAGCTCCCAACATCCACCACAAGCACCTCAAATGCTGATGAACTTGATGTGTAAGAGACTAAAGGGTTTCAGATTTAAACAGCTCATAGTTTAAATTTATTTATTTATATTTATTTGCAAGTGTATGTTTTGGTTTCTAGGACACTCTGGGCTCAAGGTTTATTACACTGAATACATTTTTACCTTGCGTCTCTCCTCTGCAGCATCCAGCTTCCTCTGAATTTCCTCCAGCGAGACGTCCTTCTTCTTGGGAGGAGACAGGGGGAAGTCGCCCTTGGCATCTGGGGCAGGAGCAGCCAGGATGACCTCAAAGGCTTGGCCGGAAGCCCTCTTGTCGAGCTCCTTGACCTGGATATCTGAACACACAAAAAAAAGGGTTAGGACACAATGAACCAAAATCCAGTAGTAAATTACATTAAAATCTTAAATTTAAAAAGATAATTCACCTTCAGAGGCTGCCATTGTAAGAGTGCGCTGCAGGTCAATTTACCTGAAGGGGAAATATAAGAAAAAGGTCAGATGATTGTGATTCACTGTCTCTGATTAATTCCTATCAGCAGATGGCTCTAAAGTGACCTCTAGCGGATGTTTTACAGCATTTCCAATGCAACCAGCTCCATCTAAATAAGCCAAGCTAAAAACCAAGGCAAAAGTGGCGACACCAAGTGGCCGTCTCCAGTACTGCAAGCAACCACCGCCCATCAATCCACACAAAACAAAACGGCTTTCAGTCACTGCATATTATACACACACCATTGTTTTTTTTTTTTTTTTTTTAAAACTTTGGCAGCAATGACATTCAGATCAATCTGTGAGCACTTGAACCGCTCCATCAGAGGAGAGGATAGGGGTTAAAAGCCGACCCACCGCTGCGTTAATTGTTAATGAACGACACATTTTGCTGAAACAAAAGGCTGTGATCGGGGTGGGTACGGCATGCAGGCAGTGCCAGGTGCAGACAGGCCTGGACCCTCCTACTAAACAAACAGTCAATATGCACCATCCCAAATGAGATTAGTGAGCATATCCGGGGGAAAAAATGATCATCAGGGAGCACCTGTTCCTTGCACCATGTGTTTGAGCCGCAAGGGAGGAGGCTAAACATGTCGAGTAAACATGCAAGGCGAGCTTGAATAGCTGGACCCTTCTGCTCAAATGTAATGTCGGTAATATAATTTGAAAACTTAATATCGACTTGGATTTGAAGAATCGTTGGAACAGCTGTCATGTCATTTGCTCAAGTGGTTATTGCGAGTCATAAACGATCACCAAAATAAGATGGGGTTACTGACTGAAAAGACCCCTCCCCTAATATTTAATGAAGGCTACCAACTAGCTAAACGATGTTTCCTTTCCATATAACACCATAATGAAGTCTCATTTTGGCTTAATTGGAATGAGGTTTGGTGAATGCCCACACCTTGCCATACCAAATTTACACCCACGGGTGGCATTTGGTGAGCAGCTGACTGACTGACTTCGCCTCAGCAATGTCCTCGCTGACAATGACAAGACATCTCCTTTTCATTTGGATTCAGTTTTCAGTCAGCTTTCTGGTGTCAGTAGTTCAAGCATAACAAGCAGCACCAAACAAAGGCGCCTTTGACGGCAACGTGACGAGCAAACAAAGACGAGCTGGCGGCAGGTTTATTTCCAGAGAAAAATGTCGAATAATAAAGCTTTGCTCACACACTGGTGTCGTTGAGGAGTCAATAACAATTGACAAAATGTGACTGCACCGCACAAATTCACAGACATGAAAGAAGCCATCAAAGTCTACCCTCGTCTGTCTGTCTGTCGGTGCCAACTGTGCCAGTGTCTCCCACTATACAATAGGCTAACAACCCGCCAAGCACACGCCACAAAGAGCAACAGCCGTCTCCGTCTCATTTCTTCGTTGAAATAATCACAACCGAATAAAAATGCCTAACGAGGTCAAAGATATCCACCAACAACCTGTCAAGTCATCATAATGTTAGTTAGCTCACATACTACGCTGACAGAAGCGACACAATTCATAACAAAAACGGTTAAGGAAAATTCTACATACTGTGCAAAAAATACCGACTCCATTAAAATATTAAACTTGTCTCGCCTGCGTATCTTTATTTACAGCGTTATGAATTCTGCAATGTTCGTAGTTATAGACGAAAAAAGAATTCGTGTTGACTTTTTCGGTTATAAAGATGCTGTCACACCCACCTTCAACGAGCCGTGGACGCTGAGCTCCTCTCTCACAGAATCTACCGCGAGCCCTCTGCACGAGCGTCTCGAGCGCGCACATAAATGGACCAACGTGAGTGCCGTCACGCCATCTGCTGCCAATCATTGGTTGGTTCCCCACTCATAATTGCGTCTGGGAATTGTAGTTTTTTGTGACTTTACGTTTAGACAATGAGCTTCAACTGTTCCACGGGTCAAAATTGATTAATAGTGTTCATTATTACAATGGAGGCAAACTGGGCGAGGCAGCAATCCATAGTAATATAATGGAAAGCAGTTTGTAGGAAAAAACACATAGTATGGCAATGTTTAGGGTCATTGTTCCCTGTTACAGTGATTGTAGTCATTGCTCCACCCAATGCCTAATATGATGGAAGTTTCACTGTCACAAATGGTTTTTATTTTTGGCATTTAGGTTTTAATGAATTAATTATTTTAAATTATTTGTGTTATATTTAATTAATTAATTTAAACCTAAATGCCACTCAAAAAATGTGTTACTTCACTGTGACGTTTGAGCCTCACTGTGCAGAATGATGTGTGTGCAGAGTTTGACACTAAAAGGCTGTTTTAACATTCATCTGCTGAGAGTGGAAAGTTTCTCTGTGCTCACCTTAAATCCGTGTTTCAGATGTGTAGCCTACAACAATGATTTTGTGACTAGTTTTCAAAGCAGTATGTATCTTAAAACATATCTAGAGGAGATCTTAAAAGTAACATGGCAGCAAGTAAAACCTCAACATAATTTCAGGGTATAGAAACTAGAATAAATAAGTAACATAATATACAAATAAAAATAAGGAACACATATTTCACAATCAAATAAAATCAAAAGGAAAACAATCCCATACACAGGAGCTTCTCAGCCATGAGTGAAATCTAAACAGGCACGATTTTTCAATCTAAAAAAAACGTCCCCGAAAGAGCTTCCAAACAGACTCATAAAATTATGTCTGTACCATTGAATCTACCCAGTCTTTTAAATCTGGAAACTGTAATCATACCCACCATGATAACTGAAAATACCTATTTTGATAGATTTGGTATTTGAGATCTTTCCCCTTATAAATAATCCAATTGTTTTTAGATTTAGGGCCCGTGAAAAGAGACTTCAAGCTGAGTTCAAGACTGGAAGAGACCACTCTTGACATAGACCAGGTTCAAGCCCCTATATCAACAAGCAAGTAGGGTCTTTGATCCCTACCTCTGACCCCTCTGGGGGGGAGAGGGAAGAGACGGAGGATGGGGCGTCAATAGGGAAAAGATAATGAGATAAATGTTATCTTACACTGAAATGCATATGATTCTTGTATGTAAACTGTGACATAAATGTAGAACATATAAAGACATGCTGCTGTGTGCTCACTGTTTGAGCCTCCATTCCTGACACAATGTTTGACTGAGACATGTAGACAGCAGAAAGCCTGAAAGCAGTCTGCTGCAGCCCACTGTTCCTTTTCTGCTGATACACGCCAGTGGCATCAGCACACACAGCCATTACTGTGTTAACAAAGCTGAATTAGCAATAACAACTGGTGCATGATTTAAAGGTTGAACTGCTGCATTTGGAGGAACAATATGCTGGTCAGAACAGTGTAAGGAGAAGTTGTACAGCCCAGTCTGTCGTAAGCATTTCACCTCGACTTCTTAAAGGTCACATTTACAAGATGTTGGGGGTTTAAAGGTCCGCGTGACAGTCAAAAATTGCATCCTTGGAGAAACAGGCCTAATGTCATTTTCAAGTGTGTTGACAGCCGCCCTTTAAAGGACTGGCAGGATGTGGGAGAAAAACTAACGGAAACAGCTGAAAAAATTAGCAACTCTCTTGCTTCAGAAAAGGAATCATATTTTGGTTTTTCTTATTCCTGCCATCACCCCTTTCCTTTATTTGTTTATATTCTGACAACAAAACATGTTTGTTGGTCATGAGCAGGAGTCAACCCTGTGTGTTGCTGTTTTGTTTCTAGAAATCTGTTGTTCGTCCATGTTTCCCAGAAGTTAAAGTACCTCGTGTGCTGCCGCCACCAATAAAACTGCAGGGCGTTATGTAAATGCCAATGCTTGGACTGAATTCAGCTTCAATCGACCTACTATTTGATTTCAGACTATCTTTAGCTCAACATTATTCTGACGACAGGAGGAGCAGATCAGTGTTTGTTCAGTCACAGTGATGCTGTGCTGAAAATATTTGAAACCGCAGGACCTACAGATCTATTTTTACTGTTGCCATGTGGATGTCATTTCGTCTTGTGATTCAGGCCACTGATATATATTTTTGTTGAAGGCACTTTCAGTGGGATGTTTCAGTGCAGAGAGAGAGAAATCAGTCAGTGCTGCACACTGGAGGCATGGATAACATCCTCTCCTCCATCAGATCAGTGGGTGAAGCTCTGGCTGGACGGTTCAGATGGTAACAGACAGCCTGATTCGGTCTCACACTTTACAGGAGCAGAGTCACCAACAGGGCTGCATGGTTTCACAGGCTGAGGGGAAACACAATTACTCACAGCACTCAGACATGAATCTTCATTCCCCAAAGGTCAGTGGTGCAAATCCCCAGGGTGTGGGTGGGAGAATTGAAAGAATAGCAGTCAAACAGATAAGGGGCAAGGTGCCTTTGAGCGCATGAAGCTGCTGTTTACACAGTTGTATACTAAACTGAATGAGTGTAATGCACACATTTCTAAAAAAGAGAATGGAAAACGGTCCTCAACAGTCCAAGGGCCTTAGCTAACTACAGTAACTTAGCTTGAGAAGGGACACTGAGATAGACTGACAATATTGAGTTTGTCCTCTCTGGTAGACATACGGTGCTACAATAATTATTTGACATGATGATAGCTAATGTTTTTAGCTAGCTACATGCATTTTGCTCGCCCGGTGGGTGTGGTTTTCAGAGTATGATGCATTGCACTCTGTCTCTATAGACTATATATAAAGACGGACGACATGACAGCTCCCCAAAAGTGAAGCCAAAACATCTGGATCGCCCCCTGGTGGCTGGCTGCAGTATAGGTCATAAACCCCGCCCCCTCCATGTTAGCAGATGGAACATGGGCCAAACTGAAAAATCAAAGAACACGTCAAATAAAATGTTCCCAAAGATGGTTTCTGTCATTTTAGATAGTTCTTATCACGTTGATGTTTGTTCAAGTGTTCATTTTTCTGATAAGGTTGGTTTTAATTAGTTATTTGATGCTATAAAAAGGGGGTGTGACGTTATGATTGACAATTGTGAGTGTGCTCACAATTGGTTTCGGGCGGGTGTATGGGCGGGACCTCGATACTGCACAGACTCTGGCTCCAAATGATGTCACCAGCGCAAGATGGCAGCACCTGTATTTTGGCTTCATTTTTGTACAGTGGGAAGTGGGGACGCGTCGTCAGCAGAATGTGAACATTTTAACTGAAAGGGACCAAAACCACGTTTTAAAATTGTCAATCTTAATATTTAGGAGAAGATAATCAGCTCATTTTTGGTATTGTAGCTCAATAATTGCCCTAAATAACTGACAGGTAAGTTTGATCAAATCACAAAAAATAAAATGCTCACTTACCCCGTTACTGTGTAGCCATGGCAACCCTGGCAACAGTTTTTATTGGGATTATTTTCAGTAGTGAAACAAGTAGTCAGTTAATCGATTAGCCGTTCAACAGACAGCTATTTTGAAAATCGAGTAATCGATTGTCATTTTTTATTAGACAGTCAGAAAGGTTTTAGGGTGAACCTCATACAATTTCAGATACAGGTGGCTCGCTTTCTAAGATTTATAATGAAAGAATGTTGATATAATTGTGATTTTAGATGAGAGCATGGATGTTACTGAGAAATCATTAGGATATGTTGAGGTAATGATCACAATTTAATGTTCATAATGAAGAGTTACATATACTTATACACTATATTCTTATATAATATAATATAATAATATAATATACAACAAAATAAAAGTTTGTACACTACAAAAGAACCAATCCAAATTTAGTTTGAGATACTGTGAGCAAAAAGCCATAAGCCATAAGTAACATATGGCATTTAATTTGACATTGAAATGGGAATTTGTCATTTGAACACTAAAACTTACCAAATGATTAACTGCAGAACTCACTTTGCTGAAAATTGTTCATGAAATTAAACCTGCTTTTTGAGAGATTTTATTACAGTTTCATTTTTATAGCATTTTCAAGATTGTCCATTGGAAACCGCCACCAATCATGTAGTCTGTAGTCTCATAGGCTACAGCCACACTAATACGTACTTGTTTTAAAATGCATAACTTTTGCTACGTTTACGCCTAACGTCCACACTACTCCAGTGTTTTATAACCCCTGAACGGACACTTTTGAAAACACTGCTCACCCTGTTTTAGTTTGAAACTCTGGGATTGCGTTTTCGTGAGGACGGACAGAAACTGAGACGTTTTAAAACGATGATGCAGACACCCATGTCCGCTTCCTGATTGGGTCTTATCAGTCACGACATGTCCTTCCCTGATTCGTCACGCCCCTATCACGTGACTCTTTCCCAGAAGAAAACAACATCAGCCTTGACTACCAGTGGTTAATTCAACATGGATAACAAAACTCTTACTTTCAGTAACAGTTCCACCTGGTCGTCGGTCCAAGCAGAGAAATCTCCTCTGCTGTTCTTCGTTCGTAGTATTTTCTGCAACTAAGCAACCAACCACAGAGGAGACAATCTGCTTCCTGTTTACACCAACACGTGCATGCCCAGTGTACGTGAATGGTCATGTGATATGCGTTTCCAGGCGTGTAGTATGCACAGAGATTATTTCTGAAATGGTGATAAAACGCTTGTGTGTACAGAGATCATTTTAGTTTTAAAAAGCTGTTTAAAAAGGAAAACGTATTAGTGTGGTTGTAGCCTTAGTCTGACCACATTCTCTGGCAATATCTAATTGTTTAACAGTGATATAAGTGTTGTTAGCTTAGCACAGTCTGGAAGCAGGGGTGAGGTGCTGGGAGGTGGATTTTATTACCTTTGGACAGAGCCCCTGTTTCGAATCTTTATGCTAAGCTAAGCTTACTGCCTCCTGGCTGTAGCTACCTATTTACTGTGCAGATGTGAGACTCTCAGCAAGAAAGCAAATAAGCATATTTCCGAAAATGTTAAACTATTCCTTTAATCAGGGACGATTCATTTTCAGTTCATCCTCTATAGATAGAACATTCTTACAGTATATTAGCTCGCTCGACTCAGCCACATCTGCCATTGCTGTTGTGCAGAATTATTCACAGTAGCATGCTCGGTGTCATATAGTCTTTCTGTAGTATTTTTCGCCTATCAATAGGAGCCTGCAGAGGCCTGTGTGTTCAGTGTGGCCGAGCTGCTCTGTCTTAGTGAAGAGGAGCAGATGGCGGACACGGCCTGCCAGCATCAGTCTCCCCCCACTATCTGGATCTGTGGTGCTTCACAGGACAAAGACGGGGCGAATGAGAGACAGAGACAGAGAGATGGGGAGGGCGGGGGTAGGCAGGGGGAGGCACAGTCCAGTTTGGCACCAGCCAAATGTGCAGATGTGTGTGTGTGTGAGTGTGTGTGTGGAAGAGGATTTAGGTCTTGGTAAAATATCGACTGTGTCTGAGGGAACAAGGTTTTAGACTTTGTGTGTGTGTGTGTGTGTTTGTGCTGTTGATCATCTTTTCATACATTAAGCCTCGTGGCTGTTTTGGTATTCAGGTCGTTGCTTCGAATCAGGGAATTTGCTTACTCGTTTGCATTTTTCGATGAGTTTTCGACAACAAAACCCAAACATTTTCTATGCCTCACTTTTCCAAAAACAGCTTGGCAGAAATGATTCACGGATCAGTTTGATCACCAGGGAGTAAAATGTGCTTGCTCATAGTTTATTTTATTTTTATTTCTTTTAAATATTAAGGTCTAGTTTATATGTTTACAAGAAGTTTAGCTCTGACTTATTCACGCTGTCTCCTCATGAAGGAGTCTCTTGCATTGTGAAAGTGTTGGAAACCCTTTTCATGCTAAGGATGAGTGCTGTCCGCTGAGCGGTGCACAGGGTTAACTGCATGGAGATTTCAAAGCTTTGTGATAAAAGAGAGGACAAGTGGTTGCATGATGGGAAACACGAGGGGTTATTATTAATCTATGCATCTCCTACCAGACTGCCACTGTGTCACACACACATCAGCAGCTGATCCACAGGAAGGGTTCCTCCTAAGACGGCGGAGGAGTAGCACCCTCCTTTCAGAAGCACTCAGCCGTGCTGGTGTGTGCTGTGGCTGGAGCTGGAAGCCTGACCCATTTTTAGTCCACACAAACACGGTGCGGGCCACCTCCTCCCCGCATCCCCCCACATCCACAGAGGAAGTGGGATCCAATAGTGAGCAGATCAGGGAAATTGGGGGCTGGGAGTCCTCCGTGTCGCCAGGCTGCGCCTCTTATCAGTTTGTGCTGTAATTGTCCAGATAGGAAGCCTGGCAGGCGTAATGTTTGTCTCTGGGGCATGCAGAGAGGAGGCTGTTACATGTGCAGGTAGCCAGAACACAGCTTTGACACATATCCCATTGAGGTGTTTGGGAGCGTAGATCAAGAAAAACAGTGACATTTGCTGCTTGTGATGAACGCTGATAAGCTGCGGCAGAAATTCGACCCTCAGAGTAATCGAACACTAGATTCACAAGGAACACAAAAGCCCTTTTTGTAAATATCGCATGCAAGACGATACAGTATGTCCTCTGTTACCATGACACTAAATCTACAGGGCAGTCATGTTAAAGTGTAGTGATAACTTTTATGTAACTGGGGGTTACATAATCACCAACTCAGCTGCTCTCCTCTCTGGGAGGCTGCAGGCTGTCTAGAAGTGGTTTCAGCATCCCTGCCCCCACCCCCCATTTGCTCTGCATGTATGGCTCTGTGTGTGTGTGTGTGTGTGTGTGTGTGTGTGTGTGTGTGCGTGTGTGTGTCTGAGTGATGTATCCTCATGTGCAGAATGTACTGTAGAAAATATGTTGTGTTGTTAACTCAAAACAAGGGGGCAATTGTGATCTTTGTCTAAAAGTGGATAGCAAAAATCAGTGAAAATATAATATTGGGCAACATTTGTGACCTGTCAAATAATACTGAACTATTGATAATTCTTATTCTTGATCTTGTTGTTTGTTCTTAAATATACCTAAACAAGTACAAAAAGATTGTGCAATGAAATAAGAAAAGAAAAACACCATGTTAAACGGAATAGAATAAACACATCACAAACACACACATACTATAAGTATTAGCAAGTGATTAGCGATAATATGAGTGGGATCTGAGTGCACCAGAGTCATATTTGGAAAGTGTCATTAAGATGGACTCCACTTGGGAAAAGGCAAACTGAGGCAGGAGGATGATAACAACTGAGCAGGCACAGATTAATCTTTCCCAGGGTGAAGCCCAGCATGTGGCCCAAAACCGGAACAAATGCGAGTGATGGTCAAAGTCTCATGTCCCACTGTGAATAAAAGTCAGTGAGCAGTGAGTAGCATGATGGCCATAGAGATCTGAGATCTACAGTCACATGATGCATTTGTGATGATGATTCACAGACTTCATTAATCGTGGATTTGCTTGACTGTGATCTCAGCTTAAAGGTTTCCTTAAAGCTGCATGAACTGATTTTTTGGCCCCTTAGGGTCAAGCTGAAAACACAAAGTTGATATTATCACCTTAAAAAGTTGTTGCAGTGAACATGTTAGCAAACAGATGTGTGTCCAATAGTTACTCTTTTAGCTCTGTTCTGGGCTCCAACAAATCCTAAGAGAAATATCTGGCTCTTTAGCTGCTTAATGCTCTGCTATGTTCACCAGCTAGTCTCTACCTTTGTTTATTTGCTACTTGGTGCTAGGCTGGTTGCATACAATTAATTTATCAGATCTTTTTCACTGAAAACAGCTGCCTACTGCACACCAGGTTATGAGGGCAGGAAAACCAAAACAATTAGCTAACAGAAGCTAAAACGCTCTACAGACACCAAATTCTCTGTGGGTTTGTCACTACAAGTGACACAGTTTTACATAACACATTTTAACCATTGTTAATACAAAATATATTGATTAGTGCAACTTTATGTGTTCATATTTATTGTGGAGAATGCCGTAAACATAAGCAATTTGGCTAGCTAGTTAACATATGCAACTGAATTGTTAAAGTTCTGTCCAACTGGAAAGAGGTAACCATTTTAGAAGCCCACAGCTGGAGAGGGCCCATATTAATCATCATACTGACTAGATATGAACAACTGAGGATTGATTAAAGAGGACTGGCTCAGTGCTGCTTGCCTTGGCTCATTTGAACCTTTAAGACCATAGTGAAAGGTATAGGTGGAAATATTAATACATGTTGACCTATATGGTCTTTTATAGATGCTTGCACCCACCTGCTGACCCTTGAGGTCAAAGCGATTGCCCCTGTCATGATCCAGATCCCCAACCTCAACTAGCAACCCTTCCCTCAGAGGTTTGCAGTAAAGCTGTCCCATTAGCTAATCCTTTGGTCTCTGCATTACTCCTCCTGCATTACCCCTCCAGCCCCACCCACTCCTCCACTTTGGTGTCGACCTCCCACTGTCTTGTCGCCTCAGTCTGCACACAATAGTCCTGTTTTGGGTTTTCTCCCTAATGAGGCCCAACAGATGGGACTCACACCCGCTGAAACCACAGGCGGGGACAGAGCTGAGAGTGCTAAACCTTTTTGGCCCTGTTTACACCTGGCATGAACATGCGTCTTGGGTGATCCGATCACAAGTGGACAGCTCTAAGTACAGGTGTGAATGCACCCAAGATGCATTGAGGATGCATTGAGGTCCATTAGTGTGTACGCGAATGTGTCCTGGGCCACATTGAAAGACCGCCTACTCAGCTGAGTAGAGTACTCTTCGTAAGCGGAAGTAGGTACTCATTTGCGCACCAACGCCGCCATTAAAGTGTGAAACAAGAAGAAATAGAGATATATTAGGAGTGCGTCAAACATCCTGGGCGATTTCACAGGAGATGGTCTTTGCAAACGGAAATGATGTACGTGTTTATTTGCATATATAGCGGGGAAGTGAGATCCGATCACAAGTGGTCACTCGAGACGCATGTTAATGCCAGGTGTAAAAAGGGCCTTTGTTGCACTGGCCTAGAGAGAACAACAGTGCGTGTCACTGTACAGTAGTTTGTACAGCTATCATGAGAGAGAACATCGACCAGCGGTGATATAAGCCTTAAATGACTACATTAATAATGCATGCTAGCAGTATACAGGATAACGGCACTGTGTTGGCTTTGCCTCATCAGCAATTAGAGATCAGCAAGTAGACATTAATGCTGAGACATTATAACAACTCCTGCCTTAAGACAGCAATTGATTGTTATCCCTTATGAGTAATCGAATCTAATCTAATTTCTCAGTGAATTTTCAAGTGTACACTCAGTTTCCAGTTATACACCAAGCTCATACAACAGTCCTGCAATAAATCCTACCTTCACAAAGGTTACACTGTTTAGGAGAAGTGTTGATTCAACTTTATGGTCATTTTGGAGGCCAAAATGAACGAATTACTCTGTGAGACGACTCGTTACTACTAGTTCATATCAAAAGAGTAGTTCAATGAATGATACGCTCACGATCGACACATCACTAAACTGTACTGCGTTATGCCGAGAGTTGTTTCTAATATTTAGTCTTCCTTGATTGACCAAAAAGCACCTCAAATAAAGTAACAACTGATATAACTGAATAACATGCTATGTAATATACCAAATACTGTATATTAACCATAGCAAGCCAGTCCTTAATTTAGTTGAATATTATATTACTCTCATGTTTGTGCTTTAATTGCAGAGCTGGAGCTGGAAAGCGATTAGCCTAGCTTAGCATAAAACCTGGAAACAGGGGGTAACAGGTAGCCTAGCTCTCTGCAGAGTTATAAATATGCCTACTCTAAAGCGTAATAAATTAAAACATTGTATGTATGTTGTTTAATCCGTGCACAAACAGAAATGTAAATGACAATTTGTGTTTTAGGAGGAGATACGTGGTGGATATTTCAAACATCTGTCAGGCTTTAGTATAGGTCTCTACAGTCTATGGTCTCTGTACAGGCACAATAATACCACACTAGGCATCCTCAATGTGACCCCACCCCGAAAAATAACAAATTCGTTTTTATAGAGCTAGCAGTTTCCTCCTATTTAAGCTTTCTTCATTGCATTAAGGGATTATGCCGTACCTATGGCAGCTGCATGTATAGGCTCCGAGGTTATGCCATAGGCTATGCCGTACATAGTACCTCCTATCAACGATATCAACAGATGCAATCCCATGCAACTATAAATCAAAACTTATGCCGTAGTTATCCACAACGGAACTCCCGTTAACCCCTTGCATCGACTGTAAATCCAGCTTTACAGTCTTTAAGCTAAGCTAGGCTAATCACCTCCAGGCTCAGGCTTCGTACTTAATGCACAGTCATGAGTGTGGCATCGATCTCATCTAACATCAGAAAGAAAGCAAATAAACATATTTCCCAAAATGTTTAACTATCTGTTTATCTGTGAATTAAGTTAATTAATAATAAAACAGAAATAAAACAATACAATGCAGTAGTCTGGTCTACTCTTCGTGCTATTAATTTCTTTATCCGTCCATTTCCGTCCCTTTCTGGCCAGTATACAGGATCCTTTCCCATTTTGACAGTGCTTTTAAGCAGCATTTTAAAAAGTTGAGTGAAACCCAAATGCTCTGACTTGAAAATGGGAAGCAATGTAGTCTGAAAAGATGGTGAAATGTAGATGGTAATACTTTGATGTCCTCCTCCATATTCATAATAGATAAATATTTAATTTTGGTGTTGCCCTGATGTTTCCCTGTAATGCACTGTAGTCGTCCCAGGCACAGCCTATGGTGAAATGAGAGCCCTTGCCCACTTGGGAGAGCTTGTTTTCAGGCACAGTAAAAGCAGTCTGAGCTTCGGTGTCTGCTTAAGACCGGAGGGGTGGGGTTATTTAGGGGGGTCGGGTGGGGGCAACCGCTGACTGAAACGTGATGCAGGGTAGGGGCACAGATGGGACTACTTGGTGCTGAATCAGGGCTTGTTACCATCACAGGGCTCTTCTGGGACTGTGATGTCAGCCCCGGGACAGAGAGAGGAGGGGAGGCAAACAAAGGGATGAGGGGGAGGTGGAGGTGGGGTGGGGAGACCA
Source organism: Macquaria ambigua (assembly GCA_008360985.2). NCBI lineage: Eukaryota > Metazoa > Chordata > Actinopteri > Centrarchiformes > Percichthyidae > Macquaria > Macquaria ambigua. Next base: position 134,742 of record VMKM01000363.1, read on the forward strand.
CAGGGGGATTGACAAAGAAGACCTGAAGAGATGATCCACAGATGGCTGCTGAAAGCTGCAGGCTGGATATTAATGGAGAGCTACAAATCAGATTTTTGTCCCTTATGATGAAATTAGTTTTATGACTAGAATGATACGTGTTATTGATTTCTGCAGAATTACACTGATTGGCTTAATGAGGTGGTGCTAAAACATGTATATATATGTTACTGATTGGCCCAAACCTGGACTGTCTCACCCTTGGAAACGGACATGTTCACTGCTAGATTAGTTCTGAGGTATGGAGGGAACTCTGTTTGTGTGCTGGTGAGTGACAATCATAATCCCAATCTGGGCGATTAGTGTTATCCTGATATTATCATACCAACATCCACTCATACAAGCCAGATGTCTGCGTGTGAGGCTCAGCTCAGTTCATTTCGAAGTATTATCTCAGACTGTCCAAGTGTATGAGTCGCCCTCAGCTCTCAACTCTTAGACATGACACTGATCTCTTTAGTCATGTTATGAGATGAAAAGAATCCCATACAGCCTTCTGTAATCGATGTAACAAATGAAATAAAGATGTGGTAGGAGGAACTATTGTGGCCTTTGTTATCTCAACAGATAACAAACTAACTGACTGCGTCTTTTATGAGCATTTGCAATCAACTTTGGTTCCTACATGTCTCTGCGACATTCAGCAGATTAAGATATCTGGTTTAAATTTGAATAATCAAACAAAAAGCATTACAGCAAGGCATGACAGGTGAAATGGCAATAATGGATGTATTAGTACATTTTGAGATAAACCATCTACCATCAAAACCATCTATAAATTGGGATATAAAACACATCATATTATACCAGCTGTATAATGAGTACAAAAAGCATAAAATGTAAGCTTTAAACATTTCAGTGTTTCCATTCATCATATAACATTCACTTTGTATGTTGCTATATATATATTCTTAGCCAGGCTAGCTGCGGAACTCAAGGAATGGTAACGTTGGTCGGTCTAAAACTTTGGTCCAGGTTGAAATACCTCAGCTACTATTTGATGGATTAGCATGAAATCTGGTCTGAAATCTGGTCTGAGGACCTCATGGTCCTCAGAGGATGAATCCTCATGACTTTAGTGATCCCCTGACCTTTCCTCTAGCGCCACCATGGGGTTCACATTTCTGATTTTCAGTGAAATGTCTTAAATATTGGATGGATTGCTATGAAATTTGGTGCAGACATTCACGCATGTTAGCATGGTGTCGTTAGCATTTAGCTCAAAGCACTGTTGTGCCTAAGTATAACGCCACTTGCATGGCGATAGATTCTTCAGGCAAAAGTATACTCTTGTATCCAACTGCTTGTTGGATGGTTGGATGGATGATGGATGAGCTATATGGTTAAAGTCATGCCAGAGGTGGTAGCCGGATGAAGCCAAAAGAAACCGTCAGCCACTCATCTTTACATCCACAAACCCCCGACTGACATGCTCAGGCATGTTCAGGAACACTGTCTGGGCATTGAAAAGCATTTTGGGAAATGTAGGTACTTATTAACTTAAATAGATGTAGCCTAGGCAAGTTGAATTCCAACACTTTATCCCCAAATAGATCCTGGAGTACATTAGACGTCACAGATTTTTGATGTCCTGCAAGAGGGGTTTGTTGTTCCTTTGAGAGCCAGCTTTCTAACATTTAGATGACATAAATACAAACAATAAGTGCTAGTAGTTCAATGTGCTCTGCCCAACAAAGGTCTATAAAAGGCAGTCTGCAGAGCATAGCTAACAGTAAATCCACTGACCTATTACTGTGCAGGGATAATATTGATGAGATAGAGCAGGGACAGGGGCAGTCCTCCCTCTGAGGGTGCCGTTGAAGATCACCAATTAAGAGCAGACTTCAGCTGAAAGACAGAGGAGAGGTCAGGATTTGGGAGTGGGGAAAGTCTGTCCCTTTCATCTGAGTATATTTTTACCAAGAATATGCTGGAGAAAAGGAGGGAGATGGGCCAGGCATGTCAGACGACTGCAGAGATAGCACCACATACTGTTTGTGCAAAGTGACTTTGTCGTCCGTGAGAACCAGGTCAGGTTAATGCTCGTTTCATCTTATTGGGAGAGAGTGATGCCAAGCTGAGCTGTCTGACAGAGAGCTTATGGAGGGAGAGAAGTTGTGCTATCCCACTGTGTGTGTGTGTGTGTGTGTGTGTGTGTGTGTGATGCCAGGCTTACGCTGCCAGTCTCCGCCCCGTCACTGCTTGGGTGATGTCATATGTCTGTGTGTGTTTACAGCCTTGTGATCCATCGCTGGACAAAGAATGAAGCCACTGCCGAGCGTGGATGCAGTGGAAGGAAGGAAGAGGGGAGGCAAATTTGGAAAAAAGAAAATCTGACCTAATTTCTAGCACATTAGATCTGCTCAGTTTCAACCCCCCCTCTTTTCTTGACAGCCTTGATATCTTCCATACATTGAGGAGAGAGGATTAGAATGATTTAACTCGAGTGATGCTTGGCTACTGCTCAGCGGTCTGTTCATAGATTACACAGTGAGAAAGGTCTAATCGCTGTCTGCCAATCTGCTTAATTGTCAGGCACCAAATACTTTGACTTGATTTGTTTTCCACCTCACAGTTCATGTTCATTAAAGAATAAGCCTGTTATTGTATATTTGTCTTATTGTCATGAAATCCAATGAAAAGACCAAAACCAACAATGTGTTAGTCTGTCTCTCAACGCTTTCCGACTTTCCTACCGTGCCTGTGACCTCTAAAACCCTAAAAACCTTTAACAAATATATAGTTTCATTTTTACAAAAAGGCGCAGTAATTTACTAAAACAGCTGGGCACTGTAGTTCCTAGCAAACACAACTCAAGCAGGAGGAAATAATGCATTTGTCAGGGGACTATTTTCAGCTGCGGATAAATACGCAATTTTGAGACACAGACAGGTTAGGGAAATAAGAAAGTATTAACAGACTAAAGCATCATTGTTTTTTTAAACTTTTTCGTGGGATTTGTTGACAATAAGAAAAATATAGAAAAATGTCAGCCTTTTCCTTTAAGTTGATATGAGCAGGTGTGATGATTTTGGTGGTGAATCATAGCCTAGTAAATGCAACGACATTGCCATGGCTTAGGAGTTTTGTTGAATTGATGCTCCAGCAGCTCCTGTACCTCATGTTTTCTTTCTCCCCATCTCTTTCTCTGCCACTTGCTCTCTCTCTCTCTCATGTCTTACTTCTCTTTTTCTTCTCCGTCTTTCCTCCTGAGGCTCCTGTGTGTTGGAAATGGCACATTGACTTCCACGTGAAGGTTTTTCTATTCGCTGGGTTGCCCGCCTGCCTGCCTGTCTGCCTGCTCGCCTGCCTGCCTGCCTACCTTCCATGGCATCCTCTCTGTGACCTACGTCTGCATGGCCTCAGTGGCAGTCGTCTTATCCTCCACCCTCCCTCCCTTTCTCTATCTCTGTCTTTCTCTCTCTATACGCCTCTCTACACTCGCTGTCTCCTCCACAGCAGCTGGATCACTCACTCACTGGCCTGGTCATGGGGGTGGTGAGAGAGGAAGAGAGATAGAGATTGAAAAGAAGAGAGTAGCGGGGTACCTAAAGGCTGCAGCAGCGGTTCATTCACTTAGCTTCGATTGATAACTGAGCGTTTTGCTCTAACCTGTCTGCGAGAGGAACCACAGTGCATTTCTGTGATGGAAATTACACGACAATTTCCTTGAGGAAAGCCGATAGCTAACCGCTCATACCATGCTATTCAATTATGTAAGAAGACAGAGAGCTTTCCTCTCTGCTGCTCTTCTACTCTGTGGAATTAGAAACACACTTGTCTTGTTATTTCTGATTTGTAAAAGTGTGAACTGTCAGCTTCACAGTATTAGAGATTAATGTTAGCATTTAGGGCTTGCAATTTGCTACATCCAGTAGCTATTTTTAGATATTGCTTCCACATTGACTTCTTGTCATTTTGGTTTCTTTTCCTATTTTCTGTTATAATAATTAAAAACTCCCAGGTCAGATTTTGCACTCCCTTGCAGCTAACAGGGCCTCACACCTTGCCATACCCACATCATGCATATGCCTCCTGTCCTCATTGCAGCCAAAGCCTTTAAATATATTCTTCACCTTCCCTCGTGCTCTTAAAAAGCATGACTGCATACAGTATAATAAGGACCAGGCTTCTCTCAAGGCCAGGTTACCCTAGCAACAAGTCACAGAGAAACAGTCTGGGCGAAGGAGCTACCTCAGAGGAGAGGAGGATGCCTGAGAGTGGAGGTGGAGACTAACAGGGATACTTCAGCAAAAACAATAAGTCTCAAATGGGTTACATATTTCTATATATATTTTCTTCCTTGAATAAACGACATTAATACATAAATGCACCATATGCAGTAGAGCCACTGCTATGTATTTAATAAATCATGTTTCTGTTACATAATCTATGGGCCACAGCATCAGCTAACAAACATAATGCATTACACACAAGTGCTTTACTGTGGTTGTGTCTGCAGAGAGACAAAGAGCCCTTGGGTGTAGTGATGGTCTCATCTCCTGTCAGCAGGGATGCTGGGACGCAGCCAGACAACCAGCCAGACAAAAAGCCTGCACGATCACAAAGGTTCACTCATGGCTTCCAAACACATTGTGTACACACACACCCTTTATTACTAGGTTTAGGTTAGGAGCAGTATTTGGGAGGATTAAACCAAAACTAATTCAAAAAGTGTCAGTTTTCGTCGAATCTCTCCCTACTGCTGTATGAGCATCGAGACAACACTGGGTGTGTCCAAGTCAAACTCCTTACCGGCTTTAAACCTGAAAGTTATGTGCAGGAATGTGAAACCAGAGCCTCCAAATCATGATTTTGGTCACCATATTTATGTAACTTAAGGTATTGATATAAATATTGTAGTAAAAATTGTAATTCAGCCATTTTCTTTGTACCAGACATAACAAAGAAATTCTCCTGTCGGTGTAGGAGCATGATGTGGGGTGAATGATAATTTAGTGAATGACTCCATCTGCTGCACACCCACAGGAACTGCTGCATTATGTAACAGGAGTGTACTAACACGGCCATTCTGGAAGGAATGGAAAGAGTGCATGTGTTGCCTTGTGCGCCCTTCAAATGCACCTTATGCGCTCTTACTTTACACTTCAGGAGATGTAAAAAATGATTTTCAAGTGCCCTTCATCAAGGATGGTGGCTGTAATCAAATGGAATAGAGCTATGTAATACTTAGCAGATAAAGCAAAAGCAGGAGAGTGTATACTTTGTTTTTATTACCTCCAGCCATCGAACCACCACCACCATTATTATAGCTACATGAGCTACATCATAAAAAACTCAGGTTTTCCCCTTGTATTTACTGATTTAGTTGACTGTGCTTGTGTTATCAACCTGTAATTATATTTGCAGCAGCAGTAGTAGGCAGCATAGCGTTGATACTGTATAACATATGAAATCTGCATTAGCTACCTCTGCACTATTGCTAAAAAAGGGTGTGTCTGATCAGCTGATTCAGGTAAAAAAGTTAATATTGAATAATCACTTGTAATTAACATAAAAAGAAAGAAAGAAAAAAGAAATTCCATTGTCAGGCTTTCATCCACAAGATGCACCAAAATACAAAACGTCAGTGGAGTGTGAATGGGAAAGCTATAGAGTCAGCAAAATCAAAATGGTTCATCCTCTGAGACCATGAATATGCCACCTGTCTATATTGAGATATGTTGGGTTCAAAGTTAATGCTTTGGCCTGAGGCTGACGCTACAGAAAAACTCATGGAGAGTCCAAACTGAAACGGATTCATCCTCTGGGGAGCATGAAGCCTTTTATGGCAATTTGTCCATTAGATTGAAGTGACACTTAAAGCAAAGTTTTTGCTCCCTATTAAGTCTTATAGACATGTTCGTCGGATCATAAACTCTGACTGTGAAAGAACCCAAAAAACACAAGAACCCACACTGTCAACCGCTTGTACTCAGTCTATTTACAACATTTTGGTCCTCAGACCTTCATGAGGTAAAATCCATGGATTATAAATTTTACCTCATTTACCTGATGAAATCATGGATTCATGAATCTTATCTGAGGACCGAAAGGACGTAAATAAAGTGAGTAGAAGTGATCGACAGTGTGTCACATTTCTTTTTTGGTTCTTTTACTTGTGTGGAAGTGAAACATTTGGCCTGAAGGTGGTGCTCGGACCTGACAGCTGCATGACAGGAAAGGTCAGCGTGGTTTGCAAAAGTATTAGCAATCTCCATTAACATCCATATCAAATTTCATGTCAATCTGGCCAGGAATTATAAAGATATCTTGCTTTCACAGTATTGCATGTTGGACAGACTAGTCCTTCAGTGTTAGGCCCCTTCGCTTGCAGGGCTCAAACTGTATGTCATTAAAGCTGATATGGTATGGTTGATCATTATCATAATTAGAAAAAAGCAATCAAATACCATCATTATCATCACTGAACATGCAGCCAGCTTTCTCCTCCATAGCCTCAAATAGCGAAACTCAAACTAAATATTTTTAAATTCTACTCCACTGATTTATCATTGCACTCCAATAACATTGTCAGACTCATGATGGACAATTTTTAAAAAAGATTCAAAGCTGATGCAGCAGAACCAGACATGTCATCTTTTGTTTTCCACGCATTCTTCGTCCTTGTCAAAACCTGGCGCCTATGTTACCCACAATGCAACTCGACCAGCGACAGTTCGGTCAGAGAGTCGGATGTGTTATGCTAGTAGCGGCTAATGTAGCCTCAAGCAGAGATGAGGAGCGGGCTACAGAGGTCATGTAAGCTCACTTCTTGCTAGTAGTAGTAGCTAGCAGTAGGCTTTATCCTCTGGGGAACTTTAATGTCTGTACAAATTTCCATGGCAATCCATTCGATAGTTGTTGAGCTATTTGAGTCTGGACCCAAGTGGTGTACTAACCTTGCCCTCCACAGAGCCCTGTCGCTAGTGTGGCTAAAAGCACTCTAAATATTAAATGATATCATAATCATTTAAATAATGTCCTTATTTCCAACATGTCGTATGTATGCCAAAACGTAAAGGTCAACCGCTAGAATTGAGGGCCTTTCATAGAAATGACACTGTTCAACACACAGATATATATGTAAAGCTTGTGGGTTTAATATGGCAATTTCCACCACCAGATAGAATCAACATAAGGGATCCAATCCAGCAAAGTAAAAGTAAAATATATGCACCACTTTGAGATCAGGACACTACAAAACACACCTCTGATTCATCAACCCCCCAAAAAGTGTTGATCATACAGCTTTGGATAGACCATAAACACGTTCTCATCAGCATTAGTAGTAATACAGCATCAAAACAGGGGCTGGGCAGCAGCACACCAGGCTTTCCTCATTGCATTTGTGAAACATCCACATAAAGACACAGCCACCGGCAAAACATCTTCAAATAGAGACAATTACAGAACATCATTTCTTTGTGGGTACAGTATGTGAATAAAGTCAGGTAATCATACAGGCAGCATGTATGACACATGTTATACTACAATACAGTACAGTATATACACAGTAGCAGTGTGTGGCTAGCTGACAAATGTGGACTCTCGCTGTGTTTCTCACTCTCCGACTTGCATCCTATTCAAAGCTCTGCTTATGTGTTGATGAGTGTGAACAGACTTTTCTCCGTGCGGAGAGAGTGTGCTGCCATTTTCGGCACTCCAAACACATTGTGGCGGTGGTGTTGCTTGATGCTTGCTCCCGTGCCCAGTCAGCGGGCATATGCTGCCGTCGCTATAAGAAGCACGTGCGAGGAGCCTCGCGCTGCAAAAAAAAAAAGAAATGCCCTGCTGAAGTTTACATGAAACTGACTGAACGCTTTTCCTGACAGTATACAGCAGGAGTGTAGGATCTGCAGATGCAGGTCTGCAGAAGGTTACAAAAGTGTTATTTTTCTTTCATTTACAAGCAGTAAAGAGGTGTTATGATACCTCCTATTAAAACAGGAAATATCAGTAGCCCAAAATAGTCGATAACAGTACTTCACAGGGAAAGAACACAACACAGGTTTTCGGTTGTGAACTGCCACTAGGCACATTTTCAGAGGTTCAGAGGAAAATGAAGAGACTTTTAAAAGCAGCCTTGAGCAAAAAAACAAAAGGAAATCTCTGACTTTTCTCAGTATTATAATGAAGCAGGGTGTACATTGCTGGCAGTGGGACACTATTCTCTAAAGGAATGTCTCAAGATATGGACGGCTCCACATTATCACCTCCTAAAAGAATGGATCAAATCCCTGGTCGTTGTTGCTAGGGTCAAAACAGTCTTGTGATGAGGGGTAAAAACTGTACATTTACAATGTAGATATACTGTACAACAGCCTCACATTTGAAAACATACAGTAGATCATACACATTTAGTGTAAAAGCATAAGTGAGCAAGACAACACAAAGAGTTCCCAGTTTTCTTATGTCACATGTGCCATTTTGCATCCAGCTGGATTAAAAAGCTTTGAGCCACTACAGGCTGCAGTCAAACTGCCCCCTACTATTGTCAATGTAACACACATCACTATAAAACAAAAATCAGCAGGAAATGCAAGGAAATGGTACATATTACAGTTTGACTTACAAGAACCTGTTCTTTCTTTAGTTTTAAATAAATCATACAAAAATAGTAGTGTACAGTGTACAATCTATCATGGTCCCTTTGATTCTCAGTGTAGTGTCTGCAGTGAGTGTATAATTCACCTATACACACACACACTGGTTCATAACTAAGTGACGTCTGACTCTTTTCAGATAGTGCTGAGTGCCAAACAGTCCTAAGCTCCAGGCTCCAGTCCTTGGGGAGTCGGTCCCTCACTCTCCCTCCGTGGCTCAGCTGCTTCACAAACAGACTGACTCTACACAGATAATCACTCTTTCTCCCTCAGGTCACCCTCTATCTCGTTCCTCATCCCGTCTCTCAGGTTATCTTTGCAGGTCTCCGGGGAGGTAAATAAACGAGTCCCTACGATCCCTCTTTCCCCTCCGAGCTGTCCGGTGGCGCTGGTGGCTCCTCCGCCGTGGGTGACTGGGCCCCTCCCGGACCATCTGCGCACAAACCCAGAAAGACACAAGAAGAAAGATGCTGCAGTCACTTTCAAGGGCAAAAAGAAGGAATTAAGACTGTCCAAAGCTATTGCTGATCAATACCAACAACCTAATGATTATTACATCACTAGGTGCTGATATTTGTTGCTTTTGAGACATTTTATGGCTCTTGTTATGTGAAAAAAAACTGCAAAGCCAGTTTCAAAATCACCAAAAGTAGCATTTCACCAATTGCTTTAAAAATCAATTGCGTTTCTCATACATCTGGGACTAATTTAGAGCTATAGGAGGGAAATGCATGGTGTCCAGAACTCCAGGTTCATGGGGAAACAAGTAGGTGTATGCTTACTTTACTAGCTTGCACTTGCATACACACAATGTAACAGAGATAGGCTTGTAAGGATAGAACAAGAGTTAGCAAAGCCAGAATTGTACTTAATACATTTTTGGTGCATGCAAGACAAATTGCGTCATTATATTTCAATTGGTAGCATGCTCTTTTGCTTGCTACCCATGCAGCCAAAAATATTCAGCCCAACAGTGGTCTAAATTTGGCATGCCTGGTAGCCACACTCATGCCAGAGTCGTGATGAATGACTTGAGATGATTCTGGCATGGAATTGGCAAGTTAGAGCCAATTCCCAAGTGGCAATCAAAAACCAAAGCTGGCCCGAATGCTTCTAACTGGAACTGATTCTCAAGTCTTCAGCCCAGAACTCGGCCCGAAGGACCAAATGTCACAGCCGAGTGCGCTCCACTATCTGGGTAGCTAGCAGTGTCAGACCTGGGTTGAGTTTGAATTAGAGTCATGTTCAATTAGGCTATTTCCCAGTTTGTCCCATCATCTTTTCTTTGTCCAATAAACTTTAAGTATTAAAATTTATATTTATATATATATATATATATATATATATACACATCCCAACAACCAGATATGACCTGTTAAAGTTGGACCAAATTCATGGCAGGCAACCTTTCACATACTACAGTACTCAGAATCTAGCAAGATTGACAGATTTTGAACTGTGCATGATGTCAGGACTTGATTTACAAATTGATTACAGTTTGAATTCGCCTTGTGCTCAATATTATAATAATGAAAAAGAAAACATTGTGTACTTTACCTTTGAGGGACAGCTCAGCCAGCTTAAGAGGCAGGTCGCCAGGGTTCACGCCCGCAGGAGAGCCCAGGATGTCAGGCAGGGCATTTCTCCTCCCCGAGCGCCCCGAAGAGGCAAAGTCCAACACTGGCTCTACTTCCGTCATCTCAGGAGCCCTCTATGATAAAAAGAGGGACACAGTACGATGTTACATTTATGCCTGCCCTTGAAAATAGTGCTCTACAACAAGAAAGCAAGAGTACTCTTTGGATAGCTTAGCAGTTCTGTAACAGTAAGGACTAAAAGCACCCCCGGGGTTGTTACAATATGAAAACTTGTAAATTAGAGTAAAGGGTGTTTTATACATAACATATATTTCACAATAAATTCAGCAGATTTCTTTCTGTGCTAACATGCGATGGAAACATCATTAATTGAATATATTTTAATGTAAGTTATCTGTAATATTAGCTGAATTATCATTAGCTGTACAGTTACTACTGCTTCGTTTGCTTTGTTAGGTAGTTAGCTAGTTACCCGCTAACGGGTCTGTTGGACAGTTAGATAGCTAATAGCAAAGGAAACACAACTATAGTAATTACAGTACCACACATTGGCACAAATAAGACGAGGTTCGGAGTCTCTAACTCATAGCCATCAGTTAGCATGCATGGGAAAACCCATGTGTAGTAAAGTAACTAACATGTGAAGGAAACATCATTAATTGACAACAATGTAAATTAAAGTTATCCATGATATTAGCTGAATTATCATTAGCTGTACAATTACAATAGTTTTGTTTGCTTTGTTAGTTAGTTAGCTAGCTCTTCCCAACAAGTCTGTTGGACAGTAGCTAATAGCAAAGGAAGATGAGGTCTCTAACTCATAGCCAATTATTAAAAACTCATAGCCTCTAACTCAATTAGCATGGATGGGAAAACCCTAAAGTAACTAACAGTTACTCTTCCCAGTCTCCCTCTTGACTATATCTCAATGTAAATTAAAGTTATCCGTGCTATTAGCTGAATTATCATTAGCTGTACAGTTACAGTAGTTTTCTTTGCTTTGTTAGTTAGTGTAGTAAAGTAACTAAAGTAAAGTCAACTTAAAATTATTAACAGGTAAATTCTCAAAGTTATTCATGATATTAGCTGAATTAATATTAGCTTACAAGTTACAGTATTATTGGATTGTTTGCTTGGTTTGTCCAAAAGACTAATTACTGTAGCTAGAGCTAGCTAACTGATCTATTGGACAGTTGCTAATAACAAAAGAAGCAGACTTGTTGTAATGTTGCATAATCAAAATGTGCATTTTAGCCTGTTTTATAACAGACTGATATAAATTACACAAGCTTCAGGGTCTAATTTCTATGACCATCAAATAAGTGTGTTTTTGTCTTGTTAGCATGTATGGGGAAAGCCCCTGTACAGTACAGTAACTAAGTTCTACACCAACTACATTTTAAATTATCTTCCCTAAGCCGAGGTTTACCCTGGTCATTAGAATGACATTCTGATGATATTACGTTTGAAATTATTGATATTTTACATTTTGAGTAATACAGAGCACAGTAGTGGCCATTTATCTTGACATATCTCAGTAAACAAAATGTATCCAAATCTCTTTAGTGATTTGAGTGTCAAGAGAAAAGATTTATCATTGGAGCGGAGGATGTGTCTGTCTGGTCTCATGGCAACCAGCAGCTGGGGAACCAGCTCTAGGCTACACTGGTGACAGGCAGAATTACATCCCTTGTCACACACACACACACACACACAAATACAGCGAGCCGCTGTTGCCATGGCAACAATACAGAAGAAGCACCACTGGCAGGTAAACATATGACTAAAATCCATTCTCTCACTATCTCACTTTCTCTTCCCAGCCTCCCTCTTTTGTTGTGTTGCCTCGCTTTAAATAACCATACCATTCTGTGGAGCAAAATCCCATTTCCCATCGCTCTCTTATAACAAAGGAATGACGTGAGTTAATGCGTACTTGCAGCTATAAACTCACACACAGATACACACTTGCGCACACACACACACAATCTAGATGTCCAGAAAAAGGGCCACAGGTTGGCCATCTGTTAGCCTCAAGCGCTATTGTAGCTTAGCCATTGAGCTCATATAAGCCACAGTAGTGCATTGTAGCCTATTTTTTAAAAATAATTCCATGAGCATGAACATATTTCCTCCAACACTTTCACACAAACACATGTCGATCACTAAGCCCATGACTCTGTACATAGAGGGAGCTTTTGCGGTGCTTTGTTTGATTAAAGGTGACAGATGTAGCATTTTTGAACCTCAGTATATAACTACCAAATTAATTGTGCTGCCTTCGATAACCATAAATGATTGATAGTCTTTATTTAACAGCAGAAATAATGTTAGTATTTTGAAATCTATAACCACATTACTGATAAAGCCTATTGTCCACCCTCCCCCCTAAGTATCCTTGGCTTTACTGTACAGGATAAACATACAGTAAGATTCTAATAATTAATGCAGTAATGATTTACTGATGACAAATGCTGTTGCACATTTAATGTTGTGCCCTGTCGAACACCTTACAATAGTCCAATCAGGGCCATAGCCAGGATTTAAATACTGAGGCCATGAATCCTCCCTACGTACCCCCCCACCACCACCCTCACAATAATTTGACCAGAAACCAAAAAGAAGTTTGATATATATATTTTTCTAATTATTTGGATTTTTCATATTTTGTTTATTCAGTTAACCTTTCATTTTTATATATCCCAACATAAAGGTCTACACAGTGTTTCAAAGCCTTCTCCATTAGAAATACAATTCAGACGGAGTAATGCTGAAGCCTTATTCATTGATTATTTTGAAATGTACTGAGTCATAAAATATCCACCATAGGACTGTCACGTATTAAAAAATGTTTGAATGAATTTGAACTAACATCCAATTCATTGGAATGAATTAGAACGTGATCCATGTAGCCTAATCCTACACTACAACGTAGAATTGACCTTCCGTTCATTAGCAGAGTCAGAAAACAGCCTTCCATTTGTGCTTTCCAAACATCACTTCCTTGTGCTAGTTTACTCAATTTTTCGTGTGTTCTCAATTTGTGCAAGAACATTTTTAAAAAATGGTTCAATTGTTTGAGGTCTGAGTGGAGCTCTTTTAATTAGATCATCTCGTTGCGTCCTCTTCTTCTGCAATGTTTAATAGCACCCAACTGGAGAATTAGTGCCACCAACTGTTCATCTCCATGCACCAACTCCTAATTTTCGCAGTTTCTGCAAGTCATGAGTGGCTCAAACAGGTCAGACAGATACAGGTACAGCCTGTATTGTGAATACAGACAGATGATTATGGATCAAATATTTATTTTTTTCCCACTTTTAAACAGTGTTTTTGAATTTTGAATAAACAGTGACAGCCCTAATCCACAATGAGTACAATATAAACTTGCCCCATGTTGCTAAACACCCCCAATTCACATAAAAATACAGAGGACGTTGTCGCTCTCTATTGAACCATTCTGTAGTTGCAGTACTAAACTTGGCCTTTCAGTTGGATCTTACTGTAGGCGTTCTGGGATGCCAGAATATTGTTCCAGTTTTCCTTTTCTGGCCCCGCATGTCAAAACTGCTCTTTGTCCTCGATCAGAGGCCACAGTTAAACCAAAAGTCCGACAATAGGAGTCTAATCAGGACACTTGGCACAGCTCGTCTCTCCTTCCTGCTTCAGTCTATCTGAAAGGCTGATTATCAATGGAAAGCTAGGATTTGTCTGGTATTCTAGGTAATTAAAGCTAGACTTTGGCTGAGATATTGATTTTCTGTAATGTCAGGTCCATATTGACTTTCTATTTAATACCAAATACTGGCCACAATCACCCACTGCTGATGTGACAGCTTTCCAGTGCGATGTGGGAGAATTTTCCTCAGTAGCTTCAGGATTTTTAGTCTGGGAAGATGCCTCAATCCACCTTAAGAAGCTATTTCCCCTGCTAAAAAAATATTGTTAGCTTTGTTTTAGCATTTAAATGTAGTTTAGAGGTTTTTCCCATACAAAAAGTACTTTCAGTAGCTTGAATCCATAACTATCAGTGTCAATAACAGCCTCCACCATTAGTCCAGTCCTAATTAGAACATCTGTTTAGTAACTTTCATTAAGCCGTCGGCTTAAACATTGAACAGGTTTATTTTAGTTGATAATCCAACAACAGTTTAGATGGAATTATCTTGTCAGGAAAATTGACCTAGATAACTATGATGGCCGCTCCGGCTCAGTCAGACACAGGAACAAGCCGCAGGTATGTTACGCAACAGGGTAGAGTTATAAAAGCCTTTTGATTTAAGAACTGTCAGAGGTCAAGGGTTGTTTACAGAGATGGTGCAAAGATTCTGAGTAAAAAGAAAAAGAGAACATAACAGCATACAACAACAACAACATAACTTTTCTTTAAAACTGCGAACATGTGACGGCTCTGCAATTAAATACGAGCTCATTAATGCTGCAAATTGCTACCTGGGCTATTTCTAAACACAGTGACCTCTATAATTTAGCAACAAATTATACAGTGTGTACTTGAAACATCCTCTATCTTGCAGGGCCACTATGTAAATAATGATGCAGCTAAAAGTATCCTCTCATATCTTGTCAGTTGGACATGTGCAAATTAAAAAAAGCCCTTGCATCCATGTCTTCTTCCATGTGTTCAATTACAAAGCAGGTCTGCTGTGTCTCTGAGCTTAAACAGCCCATCACATCCAATGTTGAAGGGTCATTTTGACCAGCACAGGGTATTGTCTCCAATCAAACCTCATAGTGCTCTTGACGCCAGCGAAAGCGGCTCTATTCAGAAGAAGCCCTGCTGGCTTCTGGAGAGAGCGCCTGCTTTTCTAAATGGAAATACAAGTCCAAGGACCCTGAGCAAGAAAGCTTGTCTCAACAGACACTGACAATAAATGGAGTGCTTTCAGCACCACGGACAGAGCAAGAGAGAGAGAGAGCGACAAACAGGAAGAGATGCTGAGAGTTCGATAACTTGGACTTTGTGCATCAATGCAACCAACACCAACATATTGCCCCTTCTGTTGTGTGTAGAAAATGTCAAAACCAAACTCTTTTCAGGCAAGTAAATATTCCTTTGGTATCGACAAATGCTTCATATCTTGTAGAGCTTGACTGGAGACCTTTCAGAAACAGTCAGGATCCTCTCCTCAACTCAGTGTACAGCTAATCCCAAGAAGCTCTTTTGACAGCTTTTAGAACTGGTTTGGTGGTCATTCCCGCTAACTTCTACCACCAAAACACACCATGTAGAACAGCAGCAATATGCTTCAATTTACCAGAAGTTCTCGATCATTTCTAAAAGACCAAAGTGAGTGCATGTAATCATTTGGCAATACTGACACCAATGCAATACATGGATTTTAGTACCAGTACCAAAATACAAACTTTTTTTCAATACATTACTTTAAGGAATATAAATGGCATTTTTTTCTTTTGACAAAATTAGCCACGGTTCCCAAATGTTAATTGTTGTCTAAACACAAGCAGTTGTACAGTAACTTTGCCTGAATACAGTCTAAATTTGGTAAAATTATTAATTTAAATCAGAAACTTTCTGATCAAAGAATAAGTAAAGAATAGTACAAATCTGAGTAGTCAATGCCAGGTTTTGATACTTGACAAAAACATTTTGGTTTGTACCAAAAAAGTATTGAGGTTCAATACCTAGCCCTTATAACAATTCACTGTAACATGAAATTATTAATACTCTTGATTCATAGTGAATCAGTTCCTGGTGCATTTTGTTAGACCTGATTTAATTGATTTTTTGGCCACTTGGAGGCAGCAAAACAAGCTGTAAACACAGTCAAAAACGACTGACATATTATCAGTTGATCACTAACGTGTTAGCAAACAGTTTATTATTTAAACATCCAGCAGACACAGAGTAACATTAGCATTTATTTGGAGCAGTGTTTCTGTCCACCTGATGAATGTGAGTCCAATATCCACTCTCCTTTTAGCTCTGTTTTGGTCTCCACCAAAAATCTGTCTCTTTAACTAGCTAAATGCGCCATTATGTTCACCAACTAGTTGCTAACTTTGTGTGTCTGCTGTTTGGTGCTGAGCAGCTTTTTTTTTTTCCAAGCTTTTTCACTGAAAAAAGCTGCCTGCTGCGGCTGAAGATGACACCAAGGGAAACTTTAAGTGTGAACCAAAAAAATAGTTTTGGATGTAATACCAAAACAATGAGCTAAAACGCTTTGTAAAGCTGAGGGAAACTGCAGTCGGGTGAAAATTCTCTCTGGGTTTGTCACTATGAGTGACCCCCTTTAACAATACACATAGTCATTTGATCCATTACTAACATAAGAATATTGATTAGAGCAGCTTTAACATGTTGTTGTCTATACTATACACACTGAAACTTACCGGTTTCAGGTTTGAAAAATATATCATCAGTAATCAGGAAATATATCAAAACTATAATTCAATTTATGGGTCATTTCTGACACATGGATGGTTCAGTTACATAAAAGAAGCTTTTAAGGATCCAACTGGTATACAAAAAAAATGCATGAATGAAGGTGTTTGAAAATGTCATGTCCATTACAGTCAGTGGTTATGTCAGAATAAATGTGACATGTTTTCTGCATACACAGCATTGTGTTTTAGCAATAAACCAGGACAAAGCGCTGACAAAAAACACTCTCTAAATGGGTCAGGAAAACTCCAATGTCTGATTCTCAAGTCTCAGATATTACATCTTTATACTATATACTAGTGACTTGAAAGTAGATTAGCTCGTGACACCAGTGAAACATACTGAATCAAACCATAAATCCTGTGAATGTTTTATACCTTGACACTTATGTATAAGGTGTGCATGTTGGCTGATAATCAAGGAGTGACCATCTCATTAGGGTTTACACTGATAACCCATTATTTGCTCACAGATTTACTGTTTTTAATCATATCATATCGTGCACTGACTCTCCAGGCTACACTAGGAATCAATTGGAAGTGTACCACATGACTACTGTCTCTATTTACCCTGTAATTTGCTCAAAATAATAGAGTTCTTTCCAGGAAACAAAATGTTAAATGATTCAGAAATGACAGAACAGTAAATTTTAGTGTCATAAGATCTAAGTGTTTCAGAGGCTATTTAAATTAAATAGTACTTTTCTGAATTTGTTTTGGGCGTTCAAATGCTCATAAACCGTTTATACATATAAAATACTAGCACAAAATAGAAGCAACAGTATTGGCAGCTTCATGTACCAAAATATCATCACTGGTACTGGCCTTTAAAAAGCCATATCCCTCAAAGCTTTGTTCTCTCCAAACAAGAGACAATGATAGATATCAGTTCTCCGAGCCAAGCAGCCTGGCCCTGCCTGCTGCCTGAGGCTGACCTCTATTCTGCTTCTCATCAGTCTAACACTCGCAGTGTGACAGCCTCCGAGAAGCAGTCAGCGCACACACTACAGCTTCACCATAGTCCATACATTACAAATCAGTGCATATAACACATGAACTGGCAGTGATTCAATTAAACATTATCGCATTTTCTGGTCGTGTATGGCATCATTTAGAGAAACGTGTAATTACAAATTGGCAAGCTGTCACTGTGGATGTTTTTTTTTAGTGACAAAGCAATAGTTTTGTGCTCATTTCACTCTGTATTATGCAGTCCAGCTCTTAACTCTCATGCTTTATCTAATAATAAGGAAGTAGGAATAGTAATATATTGCTTGCAATAATCCAGAACCGCTTTGCCTCACCAGACAGCTTCACCACAACAAATCCAACCCCTATATGTCCATCCAGAGTGTGTTGTCTTTGTGTTGCGACAGTATCCCTCCCTCTCCTCTAGTCATGGTATTAGTCAGTCAGTAAGACTGTGGGGGTTTAGGTCAGAAAACGACCTGCCCGCCCGACGAGGAACTGCACGAGAAATGATGTTTACACAGCTGGCGCAGACACGAGAAGTTTTAGATGAATAAATAATGCCTGGGATTAAGTCCCTCGCTATTTTTACTCCCTCATACCCTGTGATTATTCCCTGTCCTTCTCCCCACTTTTTTTCACTGTTATCCTAAAGCTTAACATGCTCTAGCTGCCATGGAAACGGCACCATTGTTATAAAGGCAGCTATATAGTGGAGGAGGGGAGCCAAGGAAGAAGCAGACTATCTTTATACGGCTTTGGTATTGTTTTTTTCTGCTCATGGAGATGTCTTCTGTTATGATAAACTCAGATTTGATGTTGACATTAAGTTTGGGAAACTGGGATTGTTGCTGCAGGTATAAACAAAGAAAATAATGCAGAAACAATAAAAACGGTTAAGAATGTGGTATGTGGGAATGTATAATTAAATAAATCACTATTAAAACTGATTAAATAGAAAAAGATTTATGAAAAATGCAGCATTTATAATGTGAAAATATAATGAGATGAGACATATGCAGTGCAAAATACAGCACCTGAGAAAAGATATGACGAAGGGAATTGGGCTTTGCTCATCATATTCACATTAACAGGTGCACAGGAGGTCATACATATGCACAAAAGCTGGGAGGTGAAGCACGACTCTGATATCAGCAGCAGCAAAAAAGCTGTGTTTTTTTCCCTGAGAAGCAGCAGTAGAGAGAGAGAGAGAGAGAGAGAGAGAGAAGCAGAGAGTTGAGACTGATCTAATGAGACAGTGTGATCACAGCCTCCCTTCAGATCTTGCAAACATCCTGGGCAGATCCTCCCATCTTTTCTGCTGATCCGCACAGCCCTTTTTCTCACTATGGCTGCCTGCTTTCATGTTTCAGAAGCCAAGACTCACAGACAAAAACGCATCAGTGCAGGGTTTTACTTTGTAGATAATTTGCTTTGGGGGAGACTCTTTTGAGAGAGAAATCGTCAAGGTCTTGTGCTACAGGTCTGTACATGTACAGTATAACCCAGAGGATTCTCTTGGTGGGCGAAATGTCTCGAAAACATTTTTTTTTCTAGGTCATTTATTAGAAATCGACCAGTCAATACCACCTATTTCTCAAAGAATCTGATGGATGGCTATTTTCTTATCATTGTTATTATCAAAATTTTTACTTTTGGTGTCCTGTGGTAGTATAAATTTTCCATCCGAATATGAATTAAATTATGGGGGAATCACTCAATTGGCCGTTTGCTAAACACCTTCCCCCGATCAGCAATTTTCCAAACCTAGCTTAGCAACCGTAAACTAGGCTCCACAGGTCCTTCAAGGTCCTTCAATTTTCCACATATCAAAGTATGACTTTGCAGGGTGGTGTTTTTAACCTTTCCAAAAGCAAAAACACAAGAGCATAATTGTAAAGAATGCGCTTGGTCAAGGTATGTTTGAAAAGTTAGCATGTCAAGCTAACTCTTACTACCTACAGTAATGACCTAGCATTACCAAAGCAAAGGAGCATATCATTTGCTAACTACATACATTTGTTGGGTTTCAGGTTATGTTAGAAAAAGCTTGGTTCAGGACTGGAGCCTCCACCTCGTGGGAGCCAATGCTGCTATGTCAGTTTAAGCTAACGTTAGCTGCTTTATCCTGCTCTTTATTTGTTTTGATGAAGTTTATACCCTAGCAAATCTGGCCAAACCCGTTACCTACTCTAGCATTACGTCTGACAAATTAATCCGTGTCAAATCCTTTTCTCTTGTAAAGCTGAAACAAATTATTTGAAAATATAAACTATAAAGCAAAAATCAGTCAGCCTGGAGTTTTCAGCCAACTCTTGGATTTAGCCTTAATTAGCTAGCTAGCTACAGCTGATAAACTCTGCCAGCAACAGTTGTCGTTTCAGCCGACAAAATCGATGGTCAAGGATTAGAAATGAGAAGCCTGCTTTTGTTTACTTCTGTGTGATACTGAAAATGTATTGTTTCAAAAATTACTACGAATTTCAAGTGGTAAATCTGCCATTGTTATCATTGTAAACTGCATATGTGCTGTGCTAGATTGGAACATTTGACAGTGTAGCAGATTTAGCGACTGGTCAATCTTGTCTTTTTTTAATTCTAAAAGACAATAAAAAATACAATGAATATCAATATCACAGTTATCAGCTCTCAGCTTCAATCAGCTGAATACAGGCATTGTTATTGAATTTCAAAACCAGTTTCAGAAACTAAACACGAAAAAGGAAGGTAGAAGCACTCACATATCATTCAGCTAAATATTGTTTACTGGTGCACACAGGTCCAAAGAGCACCTCCTGTTGCAGTCCTTCAAATAGCACCTGAAAGCAAACCGCCCTCTCTGTAATTAACTGTGTTTAATGTGCAATAATAACAACAAGCCATTATATGAAATGAGGCCGACAAAGTGCCCTCCACGTTGCCAAATATGAGACAGATTGAGCAGCTTTTCATAAGGGTCAATCACAACAACAGAACACCCAGCTATTTACAGCAATTAGCACACTTGACAGAGAGCCGTAAAGGACGGCTGGCAGGCAGCGCTGGCAAAAGCCTCAGGAATGATCGGAAGAACAGAACATGACGAGCAAGAACAGACTGTTTTGGGAGATGTACGACTTTTGCACCTCATGTTCTGCTTCAGCTCTATCAACTAATCCTGACCATACACCAGTGGCCCTCCAATTTGCTCCATTAGAAAAGGTCAAACATGAGAAAACCACATTGTCCTAACCCTACAGAATGTCCTGTTTTTTTGCCTGGTGGTGGCTGCACCCCAGTGCAGCCATTGATGTATCAGTCTAATTAGATTGAGTGAAAGTGAGCATAGATTGGTGGCCTCTGACGCCAATCTTTACCTGTTTGGTTCAATCACAGTACTTTACAGGGGAACTCCACCGATTTTACACGCCAGTTTACTAGGAGTACTACTCAGCCTGTGAAAACAGTTGTATAATGTTGGGCTCTGCAGGAGCTTTGCTATTGGAGAAAATAACCCTGATGATGCCTGATGGGCTTGGAGGCTGTTTACTAGGCAGGGAGGGTCTAACATAATGACACTATTGAGTTGCATTATGGGAAGTGTAGGGCACAGCTTTATTGGAGCTTGACCCATAGCAGGAACTGAAAGTCTACCTTTGCTGCATCAATTTGGCCATTCTTTTTTTTTTTTTTCATCTGTCTCTTGCCAGTTCCCCAACTTTGTGGAAGTGCAATACTAAATCACTGGAGTACTCTTTTAACACCAGAGTGATGCAACTATCAATCATTTAGACTGCGACTTTAATTTTTGCAAAGAATAATAAATTAGAGATGAGACACTGCTATAAAACTCTTGTAAAAAGGGAAGTTCAAACTATACATATTAGACATACAATGTTAGTTTTTTTGTGTCTTTACATACTGTATTTATTATTTAATTAATTAATCAGTTGTCTATATGGAGGTACTTACCTAACCTACATTTATTCTCATGTACTTTTTCATCACAGTTCACACAAGCATGCATGAAGAGCCTGTAATATCACTATTATTGTTAGGAGTTGTGGTACAGGCAGAAGCGTTTTGGTATCCTATGGAAAGGTTTTCCAAACTGACAAAAATAAACACTCAGTACTTGTATTTATTGTAAACTTTGTCAAATGAAAATCTTAAAAAATGTTGAAGATCAGTTAGCAAAAGTTTCAATCTAGGGCTGCAAAGGCTTTGGTACTGTTTTTTGACATTGTTGAAGATATGATACCTAAGTTTAGGTACTGATACCAAATCAATAGTTTTTTAGATACATTATTTTGAAAAATATAAACGTATTTTTCTCCGAAACACTTTTTTTCATTCATGAAAAGAAGCCACAGTTCCTAAAATGTTAAATGTTGTCAAAACACAAGCAGCTGTACAAGAACTTTGCCTAAAAAACTGGCAACGTTTTAACTGATTTAAAATCAGGAGCGATGCGATCAAAGAATTACAAACTAACAAGAATCATTAAAGAAATTACCAGCTACCTATTACCTGCTTATTGGGAAATAGCGGAATTTAGTTATTAAATAATGTTGGGGTAATATACAAGAAATTTTGAGGTAAATGTTGGGGTAATTTGGGGGGTAATTTCAAATACGTTACTTGCTAATTATCACCTACTACAAATTTGCGAACCTGTAAAATGAAATGTTACCCAATTATTTAAATTTTTTCATTACCAATTAATCTGACAATTAATTGTTTTGTCTAAAAGAGGTTACATCTTTGAAGAGCTAATGTGTCTGACCAACAGTCCAAAACACAAAGATATTGAATTTACTTTGGAGAAGCTGCAAGCAGAGAATGTTTGGCATCAAAAATGTATATTTTATCTAAATTTTGACTTTTTTTTTTTTTAAGTTAGTGCAAAGTCCACACTAAATGAAACATTGAAACAAGTTAATTTGATACTAAAGCTGTGTTGATGTTTGGTTGCACCACGGAGACGTAAGGTTCATCTTAGCTGCTCTGGTGTAAAGTCCACACTAACCAAAATACTAATGTTTTCGCTTCCTGTGGCCAGTAACAGCCCTGTGTTGACTCTCGTGCCCAATTGCTACACAATAGATAAGAGGCTAATAGCTAAAAATAGGTATGTTGCAAGTCTGCTGCCAGCAGGTCAGTTATCCTCTGTATCTTCGCTTGTGGAAAACGAAAGCGCGAGAATTTATCAAAGTCATCATAAATGTCCAAGGAGTGTAATCTATCATGGAGAACGCGTTGCCAGCGCAAAACAGCCGGTATAATTCGCTCTTCCTCATCCTCCAAGTTTTCCTACCTTTCAAAACGATGCACCATGCCAACTGCTTTACACCTACTAAGGGCTAGGTGTAAGATTTAAGTTGTAATTTATCCCTACGTTGGATCTATTTCAGCTGGTGCAACCCTTAAAATGTTAGTAGTCCGTAAACTCCGACCTAAGTTAGCTAAGTTATTACATTCAAACTAGGCTACGTTTGAACTTAACGCATAGCTGGTGCAGCCCAGTGCAGCAGAATAAATCTACTGTACGTGTCACACACGTACGATACATGTGTGACACCGGGAGGACAGTGTGAGCTGCCATCACATCAATATTTCAGCACAAAGCCCATTGTTTTAAAGAGTGTAACCGAGGCTGTCCTCCACCCCGGGTGCTCTCCGGACTAGACCAAGCAGCGATGCGGCCTGGGTGACTTCAGCTGCACGTGCTGCTCCTGCACGCTGGCTACCACTCATGGGCCTCAAGCACTCGCTGACAACTCGCTGTGCAAATAGGGCCTCAGCTGAGACACACACACACACACACACAGCCACCCTGCATCATCAGAAATGTCAAGCTCTTGTGTTGTGTTTGTGTTTGTGATTAAAGCTGTGCTCAGCAATGGGGATAAAAGAGGAGCTGCAAAAGAAGAGGATTTCATCTCCACCAGTAGAATTTCCACTCATCTATTCATCCTGCCATCTTCCAACATTTATACAGGTCCACAATTAACAGAGAACGACTGACATCCACTTCCCAAACATTTCCTTCAGCTCGTCCTGGAAAATCCCAAGCTATTCCCAGACCAGACAGGACATATAGTCCCACCTGCATGTTCTGGGACAAAACCCACCAACATCAGATCTCCTGCCTGTATCAAACTTTATCGCACCGTGGGCAGCAACTATTAGTTTGTTTCAGCTGTAATCGTATAACCATCATGCAGAGTTGCCTAGTAGTGCACCTTTATAGATGCATTATTTGATTTTTGGACATTTGGTGGCAGCAGAACAAGTTAAAAAAACACAACATCTCACCTTGTTATGGCAAACGTGTTAGCTAACAGTTGCCCATTTACACATCCAGCAGACTTGGGAGCAACATTAGCATTCCTTTGGAGTCATATGTCTGTCCACCTGACAGATCTCCTTTTGGCTCTGCTTTGGTCTCCCCAAAGCAAGAGAAAAATATCTGTTGTTTTTAGTAGCTAAATGCTCCACTACTAGCTAGTTACTAACTTTGTCTGTCTGCCGTTTGGTGCTGGGCAGGAACCGTACGGTGGGTTTATCAGAGCTTTTTCACTCTTCAGATTATGTGAGAACAGCTGTGTGCTGCTGCTGGACATCACGTGATGAAAACAGAGTTGCGGGCCAGAAAACCATAACAATGAGCTAAAAGAGACTGAAAAGCTTCCTAGGGGTCAAAGAAACTAGAACTGGGTGATAAGTCTCTGTGGGTTTGTCATTATTAAGGACACCATTCACATTGCGCATAGTCATTTGATTCATTGTTGATATAAAAATATTGATTAGTGCAGCTTTAAGTTCAGCCACAGTATATTAGCGTGTTGAAGCCACCAAAGCTCTTCTCTACTCCTTCCAGACAAATCAACAGTAAATCTGACTTGGATGAAGACTGAAGACAAGATTATTTTGATTTCTAGCTGATGATACTCAAAATTTCAAAAACATTTCCCTCTTGCTGCCATTTGAAGATGCAAATGTGTTAAAATGAGTTGCAAGGTGCAGCTGTAGAAAGGCTTCTTCAGTGAAAAACGCGTTTGATGGTGCCCATTGAAATGCATTTCAAACAGCAATTGCACCTCTCACCCTCTTACAGCCTCTCCATTTGCCAATCAGCAGAATGAGCTCTTCAGAGGTTTGATGTCTGACAAACTGTTCTGAGATGCCGTGCCTGTTTCTAGGGCAGATGGAATTCCACGCGGTAATTACGGGGGAAAACAGAGCGGCTGATTCTATTGTGTGGTCTGATACACTGAAAAGGTCACTGATCTGTGGACTGAATGGATGCCTTGGGAATTACAATAAACCCTTTGTCTCCACGGAAGAACCATCCCATCTCACCTACTGTTCCCTTCCCATCTAATCAGTATGGAAAGGCTGGCAGCAAGAGAGATGACATTGACAAACCACAGTCCTTTCCCATAGAGCCGGGCAGAGGCATGCTGGGGGAAGTCTATTGAGTTATGCTACCACCCCCCTGCCTCTCGCCAGGCCGGGCTGCTGGGAAAATGGGCACAGAGAGGTTGAGGTCAGAACAGTCTAACACAGCTTCTTAGGAAACAGGTCCCCTCTGTTCCTATTATCATCCTCCGTCCGATACATCTCTACAAAACATGTCCGCCGTCTTATGTGTCCTCCAGACCCAGGTGGAGAAAGAATTGACTGACGAGTTTTAATGGCAGAAAGATAAAAGTAGCTGTAGCCAAATGGCAGCCAGCCATAGGTCACAGTAAAGGGCAATGGGCTTTACAGAAGCACTGGCTCAGACTAAACTCTTATAGGTCACTGGTCAATACAGAGGAATAATGAATGACTAGAATACAGCCGGCAAATTACTGTTTCCATCCTCAAAGAGGCAAGGCCAACAATCAATGGGAATTAAATTTGGAGCCGGGTGGTAAAATTGTAAGTGACAGACGACGCTTGGCTCTCGTTTATCTTGCAGCAAAGAGACTTTCTTTCCTTCAATGGCAATTTTATGGTGGACAGCAGACATAAAAAAGGCCCAAAACAACATCTGTTCCTCCACTTTTCATCTCAAACACTACAAGTCTGCAGCAGGGATGAGTAGAGCTGAATATGATTTGAAATGTAGCCCCAATACCTGAGTTCTGGAAATGCTACAGTTTCTGCACCTTACTTTGAGGGATATAAAGATGGTTTTCCACAAATCCTGTTTTTTTCATTAAACAAAAGAAGAAGAAGCCAAACTTGGTTTTTACAATATTGTCTGAACACAAGCTGCTGTGCAAGAATTTCACTGAAATAAAATACAGTCTCAAAGGAGCAAAATTATGGCCTGATGACTAAATTGTCAGTTGTTTTTTTTTTGTTTTGGACGCGTTATTTGCCCCAACCAATCAGCATTCAGCAGTGATTGACGTATCCAATCGCCTACGTCATTTTCCCTTGACAGGGAAGGTGCTGTGTCAGTTGCTAGGAGCAGTAAACTTTGATCACAGAAATATGTGATTTAAGAGTTATAGTTGTTTCTGTTATGTTGAACTTACAACAACCTGTAAATCTCATCCAAGCTTGTCGCCATTTTCATGGCCATTTGTTTGTTGCTATCTTTCTAGCTCTGGCACGTGAAGATGACATTTTTAATTCTGCTTACACAGCTCTGGTTGGGTTGGTTAGGTACCCAAAAAAACTACTGAAGTTCAATAACCAGCCTGGTAGTATTTTGGTTAAAACCGTCAACTGTAGACTGAATTGTGTTTTACAGAATTTTTATATTTTTAATATTTTAGAAAATAGTGGAAAATGCTCATCCTAATTACCCAAAGCCTATTGTGATGGTTTCACATTGCCTGTTTTGCCTGTCTAAAGGTGTGTTAAGACTGCGCAGGTTCAAAATATTAAATAACATATAAAATAAATTTTACTTGAGCGAAAAAATTTACGCCAGTCCCGAGGCTGTATGACTTTAAGACAAGGAGAATAGGAAAGGGGTCTGGAGACAAATAGGGCTGCAACTAATAATTAGTTTCCTTATTGATTAATCTACCGATTATTTTCACGATTAATCGTTTAGTCAATTTTAACAAAATGTGAAAAAATGCTCATCACAATTTCCCAGAGCCCAAAGTGACGTCTTCAAATTGCTTCTCTTGTCCGACCAACAGTCCAAAACCCAAATACTCTTCGTTTACTGTCATAAATGACAAAGAAAAGCAGCAAATCCTCACATTTAAGAAGCTGGA
The DNA here is from genome assembly GCA_008360985.2 of Macquaria ambigua. Classification (NCBI taxonomy): domain Eukaryota; kingdom Metazoa; phylum Chordata; class Actinopteri; order Centrarchiformes; family Percichthyidae; genus Macquaria; species Macquaria ambigua. The sequence goes on from VMKM01000363.1 coordinate 161,586, forward strand.
ACCAGCAAATGGTTGACAAAATGATTGAAACGATTAATCCATTATCAAAACAGTTGGCAATTCATTTTATTTCGATCGACTAATGAATTAATTGATTAATCGTTGCAGCTCTAAAGAGAAACAACCAAAAGAACTGAAGTTACCACACAAACAGCACAGGCAAACTCCACACACACACGGTTGGTGTCTACATTGCTAGCTAGCTACAGCTAACCTCTATACAATCTGTACATTGGCTATTTGTGGTGAATAAACACAGACTGCACCATCAGTTCCGCGGTCAAATTCATGCTAATAACGCGAAACAACATTTCGCTTAGTTTGTGCTCAGTCTGAACACACCTTTACAGTGCAAAACCCAAAGATACTCAAGTTATAATGATTTTTCATCTTATCAATTAATCAACTATATTTCAGCACCAAAGTTGTTTTAAGGAAGCTTTTTAAGCTTATTTTATATGCAAATAGGTGTTGTATTGAAATATCAGCATTTGACAGCTTCAGTCCAAAAATATCTGTATCACCTTTACATGCATATTGGTCAAACTCTACTTGAACACACAGTTTATGTGTCGATCTTGGCTCTTTAATGAAGGAAAGTGTTAGACAGGGGAAGAAGATAAGCTGCTCAGCAGTGCTGAGGCCACTGGAGATTAAACAGATTTTATAGGTAAAGCAGTTACCTGTTTACTGATTACTGATTACAGTGGCAGCCTTTGTTCCTTGTTAAAGATAAAGGTAAGGCCGACTGGGGCTGTTCAGGAGGTTAGTGATAAAGGATTGAGCAGCGTCTGGCACCTCCTGGTAATCCAGAATCGGAATGGGTGGGCGGAGAGCGCGCAGTGCGATGTCATCATCTGTCTGCCATCATCTGCGTTAACACACAGTGACACGAAGCCTGATTTCCAAGAAAAAGCAGGATGCGGAAGGAGAACAGATGATAGGAAGTCAGATGATTCACCCAGCGCGACAGAACAGAGCAGGCTGCCTGCGACGACGGTGTGAGCAAAGTACCTTCACTTCCCATGACAAAGTATTAACTAAGGGAGTTTAAATATGACTAGGACTGACTGCATTCCCATGGCTACAATACTGCTGCTCCCCCGTGCACCATCAAAACAGTTACACAGGCACATCTGAAAGATTTCCAATCTTTAGCTTATGTCTATATTGTAGCTTGCCAACCTTAGAGCTAATTGGGTCCCTATTTATCTAGAAGTCTTATATAATACATTTGTAATATATTGTAGGTCAACTTAAAGCTGCACTAATCATTATTTTTTGCTAACAATGGATCAAGTTATTATGTGTAATGTGAAAGGTGACGCTCAAAGTGACAAACCAGATAATTATCACCCAACTCCACAGTTCCCTACAGCTCTATGAAGCTTTTTTAGCCTCTTTTAGCTAATTGTTTTGGTTTGCCCACCGCTAAATTTACGCTTGTGGTTTACTCTCACCGCTCTCATTAGCCGTCATTTCCAGCAGCAGCAGGAAGCTGTTTTCAGCAGAAAGGCTCTGATAAACCCACTGTGCATTACACGTCCAGCACCAAACAGCAGGCAGAGTTAGCATTTAGCTGCTAAAGAGCCAGATGTTTTTCTCAGGGGTTGGAGGAGACCAAAAACAGGACTAAAGGAAAAGTTAATATTGGACTACTATTCTTCAGGTGGCCAGAAACATAACTTCAAATGAATGCTAATGTTGCTTTGTGTCTGATAGATGTGTAAATAGCCAAGACATTTGCCATAATAACTATTATGGTAATAATACAGTATGTTAATGTTGTTTTCACAGCTTGTTTTACTGCCCCCAAGTGGACAAAAAAAATATTTAATGCAGCTTTAAAGTAATACATTTTTATTACATTAAATGTTGGTACTGTATGTCTAATTGATGTAAAAAAAAAAAAATTGTGATTGAACCTACAGCCAGTTTATAAGAGCGTTTACATTTATTTTTCTAACAGTTTTTCTAGTAGGTATTTCCTATGAAAAATCACAGGATGTGATATGCCATATGATCCCAGTTTTTTGTAAATAAACAAAAGAACTCAGAGGTTAGCATGAGCAGTGAGAGCCTGCATAGCCGAACGGAAGAGCCACCAAACCAAGACACACAAATTTCAGCAACCCCAAAAAAATAAGAGGGAAATTAAGTCCTAGTATTGCCCATGCTGTTTGATTGACAGGTGATCACTGCATCACAGAGCATTAACACCACGGCAGCCAGCCACTGAACCAAGACCAAGAAATGAGACTGGTTTCCAAAAATGACCTCATGGTTATGTAATTAACATAGGGTGAAATCATAAAATTAATGGAAGTGCCTTGGAGCTAAAATGAAAATTAAAAACAGGGAGGAGCTGCTGGTCCTTCAGCAGACCCAGGCTTCAGTTTCCCTACTTGACACTGTGCATCATGTTGATGATTCACAAAAGAGCACATTCAAGAAGACCAGGATTATAACAATGACACAAAGACAGACGCCCTAACTTAACAGTGCTTTAAATTCTGGGCTTAGAAACATTTTCTGCTCCACATTCAACAAAGCATAAAGGCTGAGGCTTGTTCAAGGGCCTTTGCACACATGGAACTGGCACTCTGCTTTTTCGTACGGATAAGGACCTGAAAGGCTAAAACACGTACTCACACTCACGTACAGTTTACCATTTTGTATTTCAGGGACAGTTTCTTTAAAGAGTTTAGCAGATTTAAGGGTTTGCCAATAATGCCCTTATATCATATATCAGGCATTTAAGGTTAGCAAATATTATTTTCATTACAGGTTTTAGTTTTTCAGCATCTCATGATGGTCTAAGTGGTAAATGATGTCTATTTTTTAGGAATGCAGAGTGGTAAAACACTGAATACTGGCACACAATACATCTGGCCTTCAAAAACTGATTCTGACTCAACCAACTTTTTAACTCTTATTTTAGATTCTATAAACTCATATGGGGCGATTTAGTGTGAATAATAAGCAAGAGTATGCTTTTCTGATGTAATTACAGATTCTTCTTGGTTTTTACAAATATTAAATATGTTAGTTTTAGATAAGAAGAATTCTGACCACAGTTCACCATATGTGATCATCATCTGAAGGTCACGGTTTACGCACCTTTGAATAAACCAGCTGCCATAAAGCTCTCTGTTGGGAGCCAGTGGCATTTTCATTGAACAGTTGATAATCACAATACTGTGACCCCATATGGAGGTGACAGGTAGGCTGCTGGAGCTGACTGTAGCCTATACTGTTGCTAAAGTGTTCAATTTGAACAAGCCTGCAGCTGATGGATGCTAGATAGGATGGTGTTGGCAGATAAGTTGATCACATGAGGATTTGTTGTTTCAGCTCCTGTTGTTGTTGTTTTGATCAGTTTTAGTGCAGATCATGGCACCAGCATGCCTCATTGATCCTTCCCTGCATGCCTATAATCTATTATAACCAGCAGCTTCTTCTCCAGCAGTCATCCCCCTGCCTGCTTTGGAGGTGTTAGAGCACAGAAGCAGAAGCCAGTCTGGAGTCCAACCTGTGGAGCGGCAGAACAGGTGACAGCTGTATGTGCGCAACGGCGGACACTCACCAACTGATTTCAGTGCTCTTCGCCAAGGAAAAAAACCCAAGGAGTCCGAAGTTGGAACTAGCCGCCAGCCACCATCTTCTGCAGGGACGAAGAAGAGAAAGTGCGGGGTGTCACGGGGTCCGTCCGGTACGACACATTACACTGCTTCATTACAGCCGACACCGCTGAACCCACGGCATAGTGGACTACACGGCGCTGACAGGATACCGCACGGACAGCCGAGGACTACACTGTGCGCTCATTCCCAGCAGCAACAGGGAGGAGCGTCAAGGTACACACACTAAGCCTGGAGGATACAGGAAGAGAAGGGATTTGGCCTTCAAAGTAAAATCAGAACCGACGTCGGGGGGGGGTGCACAGGAAACAAAATATAAATAAGTCATACCAAAAACATGACATTTACAGCAAAAAAAAAAAAAAAAAAGAATCTAATATTAGTGATGAGAATATTTAGCTCAGACCTACAGACTATGGAATATATTGATTTCAAAATCCATTTTATTGGTGTCTTTTCTGTCTGGCCAAAGCTCTCACTGTGTAGTGTTAATAACGATACTATTACAGTTAAACATTTTATTTTATTATTTTATTATTTTTAAACTGATATGTGTCTGATATAAAGTTAAATTGAAACAGAACATAAAGTGTCTGTACCATTCAGCACAATACAAGATAATGCTTTGATTATACCATTTTACACGTTTTAATTCACTAATTCAGTAACTCAGTGTAGATGATAGATTTATTGTAGCCTATTATATGGTACTATTATTATTATTATTATTATTAACATCATTACTATTAATAGCAGTAGTAGGCTTAGTATCACTAGTGACGGTGCAGATAGTATTTTGTTTTTTTCAATTTTCAAGTATTTTGTTTTATTTTATTTTTGAAGTCACAGAGGTATCGTTTCCGGTGTAGTTCTCGCTAACTCTGCCTGTTTTGTCTCGCCGCTGCTGCTCAAAGGTTTGTACCATTGTCTTTTTAGTAAGGGGTGCACCGTATCTACACGCTCAAATATTAAGAAATGGAATCGCCCTTTCACCTGTCATTTAATAGAATCCAATCACTCAGTATCCCAATTTGTCCTCAGTCCTGAGTTATATGGACAATGTATTTTATCTCTCCTTATCTCCCTCCTATTAAACGGATAATAAAACCAAGGCACGTGTATTGTAACATACCACCAGTTTAAAATAGAAACACTGGTCCAGTAATAGCGAAGTCAACTGTGTTTGTTTCAGTCAACAGGCTTTTTTACATTCTCCATATTTTGTTTTGTGCATCTCACATGTGTAGCGAACCACTGAACCGCTGATAAACCTGTCACACGAGTGACCTCACTGCCACCAACAGGCTTAAGAGCCACAGGACAATGACGGGGAACATATTGTGATGATAATACTATTCACTACTGAATAGCCTCATAAGCAGACACATATGGTCCTGGGATTATTATAAAAATATCAAAAATAAAGAAGAGAACGGTGGTCTCTTTAATCAATGCCACTTCCTCTAGGAATGTCGGTTGACATTGTAACAAAGCTCAAATTAATTCGACTATATCCATGCATCAATGTGAACCATGATTCTGGTTTCCTGCTGCTCTTTAGACTGGAGGAAAACAATAGGGCAGAGAAGTAGAGGCTTTATCTTTCCACTGATTATTCACAGGTGAACTCCTTCACTGTATTTATGAAGGTCAACACACAAACAGATGGAGGTTTGCCCCCCTGCTGCTTTAAACTCCCTGTCTGACCTTCAGTGTCACACCCGTTTACTCACTGCGTGCTGCTTCTGGGGGAACTCGTTCAGCATCATTCCTGTTTGCTTGTGACTTTGCAGCGGCCTTATTGTGCATGCGGGCTATTAGTGTGTTTCCCTTTAATTTTCCTTCGGTAGAAAAATCTAAATATGTCCTCATACATATTACTTAATTTAATTATTGTTCAGCTGTGATGTGTGTACACTATACTATTGCATTCTGCAAATACAAATCTTATCTACAAAACACAAGTTGTTTATGCAATCATAGAATAGAAGAGAACAGAAGAGAAGTTAAGTTAAGAGGAAATTTGTAGAGCAACTTTCCTTTACAGAAAACATTTGACACCTCATTCTGACTCTTCTGATTATGTCAGTTGATTCAAATGGAGCACATAACTCATTATGTCACTTTGAATCAAGTTTTTTCCTCTCTTCTTTTTTACTCAATAGTTAGAGACATAGTTACAAAGTCCACTGAATGGCAGGTCCTGAAATGACAGGAGAGCTTAAAACAGTACTCAACTGATTTAGCATTGCACTCCTATAACATTGTCGGACTCACAATGGACAGTTTTTAAAAAGGATCAAAGTCGATGCAACAGAACCAGAGATATTGTCTTTGTCTTTATTGTTTTTTTTACTTCCTTGTCAAAACCTGGCACCTACATTACCCACAATGCAACTCAACTGCCAATCGTTCGGTCAGAGATTCAGGTGTGTTATGCTAATAACAGCTAATGTAGCCTCAAGCCGCTCCACACCCCCAGATTTCTTTTCATTTTCAAACTAGAGTCTTCAGCCCCAACCGATGCTGACTCAAGTGACATCACTTGAGGACATTTATAAGATTTCATGCAGCTCCCCCTGGAGACACAAAAGGGTTCACACAACTTTTTTCACATATACTGTAGCACTCCCCAACACCTGAAAACACACTTTGAGGTGTACAATCAATGGAGTGCCTGTTTAATAACTGGCAGACTGACAATACAGCAAAAGATGCAATAAAAGGTTATGAACCAACCACACTGAACAGAGTCAGATTTAAATGGAAAACCCCACTGGTATCCTAAGTGTCACACTGTTGTATTTATTTATTTAAAAAGAAGGTATATAAAATGGTTAGAACTTTGTGCAACAGTGCTGATGAGCAGGACTGCATGGCTTCCTCCATGGTTCTGGTCCTTCAGCATTCTCTAGTCTTCCTCTTGTCTTGTTTCCCATACATATCCACAGAAAGGATCTTAGATTTAGGATTTTATATTTTTAGGCACAGAATACAAAATAATGCACAAACGTCATTGGCTCAGCATGGTTATTTTAGGATATAAAGTTTCAATATAAAAAGTTTCAAGTTATGAAAAAGAACAGTAACAACATATAGTATCTCCAGAGGGGAGAAAATACATCAGTAGCACACTGGCTGATTTGTATTTCTTTGATAAAGCCACAATAATCACCACAAACACACTGTAAGACCTTATAAGGAATGTTAAAGGGATAGCAGTGGAAATGAAATATCAACAATGAAATTAGTAATAAATAAAATAAATGTCAATATGATTGCAATTGACATTGATTACAACAGATATGCCATGCGATGTAATAAGGCATAATGGGTTTTCATACAGTAAAATAGCAAAACTTTTGTTGTAAAAAACACTGGCAATTAATAAAACCATATAACATTGAGCTTTTTTCCGTTTTGTTGGTTGGTTTAAAATGAATTACTTTTGCCTTCTTTTAGTAGGTCACATAAACACAGCCAGTTTAGTGAAAGATGTGGTTTTAAAATGAAATATAATAAACATAGCCTTGAATTTACCTTTTTTACATGAATTCCGTAAAACGTATTTGACGTTGAATTGTAGTTTAGTGGTTAAGGTGGTAAATGATAAAGGGATGGTTTCTCTTTTGCGCATTAATATCCAATTGGTCAAATTTTTGAAATGACGACTGACTAAGCCAATCACAGTCTGATTACAGAAGGAGAAACCGGTTAACTACAACGCCCTATGACGAGTAGATTCATATCTCCGAATTTACCCAATGTCGGAAGTAGGTTACAGTGAATTTGCCATAAAAAAAAATAAAACTTAGAACGTCAACGTAGACGGTGTGTACAACACATTTCATAATACTCCGCAGATGTGTTGTATTCCACATGGATATTTACCCACAAATACTTGAATAAACGAAATGAAATAATGTCATATTCCGTTATTTTACATGCATACGCATGTATACATAACATAAAGCTTTTATTTTGAAGGAAGCAGACGGATTTCTGTCTGTTCTTTTTAACTGACTTGACATCGTAATTTTGACTCCGTTTCTTCCTGAACTTTTTAAGCTTTTACGACTTTCATCGGAATTGTGACTCAAAAACCAACATGGGTGCTTGTTTGGCATTGAGTTCCCTTGCCAGTTGTGTGAGTATACATTTACCGGTTGTGGTGTTGCTACATGATATACGTAAACTCACAATTTGTTGACTAATTTAGGTTAGATTTACGAGTGTTTAGCCAAGACAACATGCCGTCATGTGAACATATTTTACTGCTGCCTATCGGCAGACATATATACATGTCTCATGTGACATTATATTTGGTCTGAATAGTTGACTACTGTTTACTAGTTAAATTCGGCATACATCCTATAAACCAGTCTATGAGGTAGCCTAAGACATTACATACATTTGTACTGATGTTTTTAGACCGAGTTGTGAAATGTTTTAGCAAAATGGCGTTCTTTGAGGCGATACAATTTACCGATATACAAGGAGGCAATGAATTACCAGATTTCTGAATAGAGAGCAGGGACGTCTTTGTGCTGTCCTCTATTTTATAGGGTAATTGGCCTGTCAGTGTTTTGGAATTACTGCAGTCAACGAGTAATATGAACAAAATGTAGGCCTAACGCTAAACTGTGTCTTTTAGATCTGCAAGGTGTTTTCTGAATAGGCGCAATTTCCGGCTTTTACTACGTCGTTTTCTTTGCGTCACTGTTTTGTTTCTCGTTGATTGTTTATTATCAATGGTTGCGGCCATCATAACCATACCGGTAGATCCTCTTGTTGTATATTCAGCCCCATTTGACTTTTGAACGTTTTATTTTTCAGCAACATAGAATCACAGTATAAATATTTGATATTTTCGACACTGACAAAAGACTTTACAGATTGATATAAATTAAGAAGAAGCGTAAAAAAACCCAACCCTTTAATAATAAAAGAAAATGACCCAACTAACCGGTGAAGAGCTAAGTAAAAATCTGAATGGAGATGATCTGTTTGTAAACAATGTGTGACAATGAGTGATTTTAGGTCAAATGCACCTATATCTGGAAGATCCAGCTGCTGCTAAGTCAACTTTCAATCAAAAGCTGCATAATGAAGATAAAGGAAAATCCCAAACAAATAGGTTGTTATCATGTACCAAACGGGAAGGATACAATTTCTAAGACACTGAATACTCCTCAGTACTGTACTAATAAAAGATGGAGGAAAGTGTGGCACAGTTGTAAATCTACTTCAAGCAGGCAGATTTTGATCAATTTCTAGAGATTTATTTTCATTTTGACATTTTCTGTGTATGCTGGGGGGTGGGGGTTTCCATTAGTCATTTATGTTACTATAATGTAATTTTGGTTATTTGTTTTTAATGCATAACTGTAATTTCAATAAACATTTGATCGCAAAAAGACATTTTCTGAGTGCCGTCACAATATCCTAGTTCCAGTACTGAATCTAAGATGTTTTTTTTGTTTGTTTTGTTTTTTGATGCCTTACTTTGAGAACTATAGACATGTTTTTCTCCAATTTCACAAAAAAAACAAAAAAAAAACAGTTAAACGTTGTCCAGACACAAGCAGCCCTAAAGTTCCTGTACGAATTGGCATCAGATGCCACTTTTCAGTCCTTGTTGACTGCTTTTGATACTTTGTTTGATTCATTCACAAAAGTATGGAGGTGTGATACCCAGCCCTTTTCAGTTTAAGGCACTTAAGTAAACTAGGAGTTTTGTTTTGGTATTTGTGTAGTTTTCCTGTTGACTGTTTTAGGATTAGAGTTACATGTAAGAGTTGTTTGTTGCAGGTGCAGTATGGCATAGGCCAGTCTGAACCATGGAAACTGGATTCTTCCTATCTCAGCAGCAGTGTTTAGACCCAAGGCTTGTGTACTCTGGTGTCTAGTCATATTTAGTGAAGGATGGCCAATCTCAGTTACAGTCTCCGCCTCAGTGCATCAGACACCTCTCAGCAGTCTGCATCTGAATCATGCAGGAGTCCTCTGTGATCCTGTTCAGAGCGCTGGATAAGAAACAGAGGGGTGGGGGGGTTGTTATGGCGGCCGCTCTAATCACAGGCCTGATTACTGCCACAATCATCATTTGTCTCTGCTTTTCTGGAAGCATGCAGAAGAAGGAGAGGGATGGTTACCCCGACAGCAGACACAGTGTTATTTTTGTTTTTTCCTCCCAACGTCGACAGTCGTTGCAAGCCATGCATGCATTATCCCTGATTATCCCACACCCCCTCAGAGCCCTGTCCCTGAGTTTCATAATATATGAGTCTGCATGAAGGCCTCGCTAATTCTCTCCCTCGTCTCTTCTCCAGGCGTCCTGTTTGTGCGGCTCGGCCCCCTGCCTCCTGTCATCATGCTGCCCGTCAACGTACAACTCCACAGTGAGCCGGCTGGCCTTCTCCTTCCTGCTGCTGCTTGGGACTCTGGTGTCTGTCATTATGATTCTCCCAGGCATGGAGGAACATCTTAAAAAGGTACATCAGATAAGACCAGATTAGATCAAATGTAATGGTCCACGCCAGCATGTTGCATCAGGCTCTCTAATCCTTTCATAAGGCCCAATTACATTTTCTCAACCCACATGTCATTTCCAATTCAAGAAAAAAAGTAGGAAAATAATTCAAATTGGTTTCATAAGGCTGTAACCCAGCAACAGTGATACTATAGAGCGGCTGGACAGGATAATGTGTTTGTTATCAGTAGTCTCAGAAGAAGTGCAAATTTTTTATGATATTCCAACATCAAGAAGCGTTTCAGTTGACCAGATTGAATCCATGCCTGTCTTCCACCCATTACTTCCTCCTTTGTGTGTTTTCACACCGTCAGATTCCAGGTTTCTGTGTTGGGGGCACAACCATACCCGGGTTAGAGAACAAGGTGAACTGTGACATCATCGTCGGCTACAAGTCAGTGTACCGCATGTGCTTCGCCATGGCCTGCTTCTTCTTCCTTTTCTCCATCATCATGATCCGAGTGCGCAGCAGCAAGGACCCCCGGGCCGCCATCCAAAATGGGTTCGTCCCGTGCACTGCCACTTCAGTACCGCAGATGGATGATGAAAGCATGCTGCACTCTGGTGGCCAAACATGGGGACTGCACCTCTTAAGATTTTATTAACGCTGAGATAAAAACACACTTGTTCTGTATACTTTAAACAACTCTTTCTTTTTTCTTCTCAGTTTCTGGTTCTTCAAGTTCCTGGTGCTGGTCGGTATAACTGTGGGAGCTTTCTTCATCCCAGATGGCATGTTTAATACAGGTATGAAGCCCAGAGCTGTGTATTAGTGTCTTAGCCAGAGTGGGGCCGTTTTTTAAATTTTCTTTTGATTTAAAACCTCCAGCTGCTCATACACCGTCAGACACAGGAGATGCTGCACTGTGTAGTTCCAGTGCAAACTCAGATTCTTGAGTCTAAATTGGCACTTGATATTGAGCCTCAATAGTTCACCAAGATATGTTCGGAAACTGTCAAGAACTGGACACTGGCAATGAATGCTTTCTCACATTTCTACAGTTTTTCTTTGATCAGAAAGTCTGTGATTTAAATCATAACTTTCAATTGTGTGAAAAAAAAGTGAAAAAAAGGGGGGTTTCTAAAGGAAAAAAATGCTTGTATTCCTCAAAGTAAGACATTTTTAAAAAAGCATAATTTACGTATAGGTACCTAAACTTAGGTATCATATCTGTTCTAGTATCAAAAATTTCAAATGATACCCAGCCTTAGTCACAGCCTTCTTGTGGGTCAGTGTCTGTGCTGTGGAGGAGGTGGTTAGTGTGTTGTTCTGCGTTTCTTCCTTTCCAGAAAGGCTTATTGACAGTTTGTGTTCGTTACTAATTACTAGAAACGTTGAAGAACTTGTCAATTCCGATGTTCATTGTTCATAAATAAGCTCAACATCAGTTTATATAGAAACCAGAACTGATAAATGTTGACCCACAATGGTGCACATACTGTACTGAGAGTCTCCTGCTTTATGCTTTAGTTCTGTAACTTAAGGCCTCTGTCATCGCACAGCCTAATAACCTTCTAAACAAAAGTCCTGGATCTTTTTCTGTCTGCTCTCAGTGTGGTATTACTTTGGTATGGTGGGCTCTTTCGCCTTCATCATCATCCAACTCATCCTGCTGGTGGACTTTGCGCATTCCTGGAACCAGTCCTGGTTGGAGAAGGCAGAGAATGGGAACCTCAAGTGCTGGTTTGCAGGTATAGAAGGGCAACACACTCTCCATTTAACAATTAAACTGTTATGTTTTTTATGTTTAGGTTTTTGACATTTTTGAGTCACTTTTCACTTGTCACTTGCAGTTTTTATTTCCAAAAATCACATGTCAGGGTGAAAAAGTCATAGTTTAAACCATTGAACAATAAAATCACTAAAACCAGAATAAAATTAATTTGACTGCTGCAAGTATATTCATGCATATGTGGTTGGAACATTGCGTAGGAATGAATTCAGGTCTGTTTACCAGTGTAGTAGTGATCAGTCAAACTACAACAACTGCACCGTGTCAGAACTAGATGACACTGACTGGACTACATTTAAGGTTTCATGTGATCGTCCAGTGACTTTACCCTTTGCCCATGCTTTCCTCGCAGCGCTGCTGTCCTTCACCATCTTCAACTTTGCCTTTGCGTTCGCTGCTGTCGTGCTCTTCTATGTGTTCTACACCCAACCGGACGACTGCACAGAGCACAAGGTCTTCATCAGCCTCAACTTCATATTCTGCATCATTGTGTCCATCGTGGCCATTCTGCCCAAAGTTCAGGTAATGCAGAGACTTTAGAACAGTGATTCCCAACCAGGGGTACTTGTACCCCAGGGGGTGCTTCTGCACTTGCCAGGGGTTATGTGGAAAGATTGCAAAGTAGCTCAACTAATTGATGATGATGAACTAATGAAAAAATAGAAATTATGATTTGATTAAAAGAATATATCCACGTATTAAGGCAGCTGTACACCTGTTGCAATTATGTTAAATGAAAACTAGTTAGCAAGCGAGCACAGAAGTCTAAACAGGTGGCTAAAAGTGGATAAATGGTTGAAATAGTTAGCTAAAAGCAATGACTAAACAGTTAAAATAATTTGCTAAAAGCAATGACTAAACAGTTAAAATAATTTGCTAAAAGTAATGGATAAACAGTTGAAATAGTTAGCTAAAAGCAATGACTAAACAGTAAAAATAATTTGCCAAAAGCAATGACTAAACAGTAAAAATAATTTGCCAAAAGCAATGACTAAACAGTTAAAATAATTTGCTAAAAGTAATGGATAAACAGTTGAAATAGTTAGCTAAAAGTAATGGATAAAAGGCTGGATCATTCAGTTTCACTCTTAGTGGTAGTAGTACAATTGCTGAGCAAAACAACCTAAATACTGACACTTCAGTTGTATGAAAAGATTATTGTAACAATATCCACTTTTATATAATCAATAGTGTTATGCATTTGGAACATGATAGACGGCAATCGATGAAGACAGACAATAATATGGGTATTTATGGACTGAAGCTACTAAATGTTGATATATTTTGTGCCCTAATCCTTCATGTAATACTCTCACGAGAAATTAGGATATCTGCCATTTGATGCCTAATCTAGAAGACAAGCTAATATGGAATTAACATTTGTCTTAGCCATGACCTTTGAGGACAAAAGAGAGTTTAGTTTAACCAGCATAATGATTTCTTTTCTGACTCATCCCATGCCATGTCTCCACAGGAGGCTCAGCCTAGCTCAGGCCTGCTCCAGGCCTCCCTCATCTCCCTCTACACCATGTATGTGACCTGGTCAGCCATGACCAACAACCCCAGTAAGTCCAAGGAACAAAGTCAGTCACAAAACATTTGTATTTTATTCAGAACTTGAACCAGGATAGCTGACTTTGGGAAGGAGTAGAAAGAAATGTGTCACCCCACCGCCACCCCCAAGCCCCTGTAGCTGTAATAATTACTAGTTGTCATATTGTCAGCTGTTTACTTTGTTTTCTGTGTTTCCGACCTCAGACCGGCAGTGTAACCCTAGTCTGTTGAGTTTGGTCCAGCCCGTCAGTCCGACTCCAGCGCCAGGACCTGCTCTTCCTACTGCTGCCCCTTCAGTCCAGTGGTGGGATGCACAGGGCATCGTGGGATTGGTCATTTTCTTGTTCTGTACTCTTTATGCCAGGTATTTTACTGTTATTGCTGGTGGTTTCAGGTTTCATGTCATCATGATTTCCCTTTACAAGACGATTGTAGACATTTTTAGAAACAACTTAAAAACACTTTTAAGTCATACATACAACATTGTTGCATATTTTTCGTGGGCGGCTGTGGCTCAGGAAGAGGAGTGGGCCATCCATTAATCCCAGAGTTGGCGGTTCGATCCCCAATCCTTGGACACTGAACCCTAAGCCAGGGTTTAGGCACCTTGCATGGCAGCTCTGTTGCCATCAGTGTGCGAATGGGTGAATGAAGCCATTCTGTAAAGCACTTTATAAGTGAAGTTCATTCACCATTTAACCATTTCTCCTGTTGTCAGAAACCGCACATTACCAGAAGAGGTGTGAGGTTAGTTTAGCTTACTGCTTTTGTCAGTGCAGTCGTGGAAAACAGCAGAAGAAAAGCTCAAGAACACAATTTTACATATAAATGCACCAGAAAGATGCAGCATTCAAACTCCAGTCAAACAAATCTCCTGCAGCATAAAGAAGGTCCACGAGTAGACCTAAGCATCCAGGATCAAGGTCAACCTGGAAACACACGGAGTATATAATCAGCATGCAGAATAAGACGGAAGTCAGAATGTGTCTGACGCAAATATTCCAGACTTCTTGTGCTCTCGCCGTCACAGTATCCGCTCCTCCAACAACACCCAGGTGAACAAGCTGATGCGGACTGGGGAGGGCCAGGGTCTGACCGCTGACTACGAGGCCGCGACAGACGAGGACGGAGTCCGACGGGCCATGGACAACGAAGAGGAGGGAGTCACCTACAGCTACTCCTTCTTCCACTTCAGCCTCTTCCTGGCCTCCCTCTACATCATGATGACCCTCACCAACTGGTACATGTAAGTATCTCCTATTTGACATTCTTGGCGAGCTCCTTCTTGCAACACTGACTCCTCTCTGACTTTGTTCTTGGCTTTGTTCTTTGTTCCAGGCCTGACACCGACTACCAGGTCATGCAGAGCTCCATGCCGGCCGTGTGGGTGAAGATCAGCTCCAGCTGGCTCGGCTTGGCCATCTACCTGTGGACCCTGGTGGCCCCGCTGGTGCTCCCCGACAGAGACTTCAGCTAAAAACGGTGAAGTCTGTCAACACGTGGCCGCTAGCCTTTTGCTATTTGCACCTTGAAGAAAGATAGCTTTAGCTACAAATTGATCTGCTTGATTGTTTGATTTGCTTGCAACTTCACATTTAATATGGAAAATGAAACGGTAATAAGCTTTTGTTTTTGACACCAAGCCATTGCATTTATTACCTGAATGTTGGTTTTTGTGCCTCGAGTTGAAGTTTGCAGTTTTGGAACATGGCATTGTTTGAGTTAAGCTTCACACATTCCAGTTTTTCCAACTCAGGTCAGGGTTTCAAATGTTCCCTCCGTTGTTACAAATAGTCTGATTGAGAGCACTACATGCCTTTTATAGGATAAGACCAAATTAAATGTGTTGATGTTTTGGCTTTCATTCACTACATTTACATTTGTACTTTTTTTTATCATTATCTTTAAACCAGTTTGATTTCATGGAGGTGTCCACATTTTTGAGATTTACTGTTTTTCTAGTTCTGCATTTTTATTGCACAGCTTTGTTCTAGCACCCAGTTTTATAATAACAGTGCCTTTATTATATTTTTCACACAAGTTATCCAGAGGGACTATTTTAATATCTTTTAAAAATGGGCTATCACTTATTAGTGTAAAGTTGCTTTCTCAATATACTGTATGTTCACTTTTCATTATAATCAATAAAGTTGACATTCTGTGTAATGTCTTTAATCAGAGTGTAGGAAACACTTCTGTCCTGTAGGTGGGGCTGTTGTCCGACCTACTGAATTAGACTGTTCCTTTGTAGGAGACATGCTGGATTTCATTATGCAGAATCAATTTGGACGTACAGTATGTGGCGCAAGATTTCTAAACCTGTTTGATGACCTGTTCGTTTTGTACACACGACTTTGTGAATCGGCCCGTGTTTTCCTCAGATACGGCAAACACAATGTCATCAAGTCGGGCCAGCAGTGATTTCCAGATGCTTCACTGCCCTCCCTCCTTCCCTTACTCACATGATCCTGCTAAAATGTGATTTATTGTGTTCCTCCGTTGCAGGAATCCCCAGTGCAACACACACACACACACACACACACACACACACACACACACACACACACACACACACACACACACACACACACACACACACACACACTCTTGGCAAGTAATGTAGGGGGAATGTGTTTTTTCCCTATCACAAGATCAGCATGAGCAGGGGGGCTGAACACAACACTTCATTATACTTCACAATATTCATT
Organism: Macquaria ambigua; assembly: GCA_008360985.2. NCBI lineage: Eukaryota > Metazoa > Chordata > Actinopteri > Centrarchiformes > Percichthyidae > Macquaria > Macquaria ambigua. Next base: position 177,754 of record VMKM01000363.1, read on the forward strand.
CAAGGCTTGTGTTGGGGCAGAACGACAAATGGCCGCCCTCTGAAGTCTTGGGCATCTGGTCTTAGATGCTGTACCTGCAACATTACTCTGCACATTTCTGCCCACACAGACGGTCATAATATAATATTTTCTTAAACATGTGATACCCTGTAGGACTTCTCCTATTTGTGCCTTTCATATTACAAATAAAACCAGTTTACGTGCATTATGAGCCATTACTGTACAACCAGATTATAGTCCCTTCAGAAGCTTAGATAAACTGACAGTATATGCGTCAGATATGTTTTTGCAGTTATTTATGGCATGGTCTAATGAATGAAATGCATTTGCAATACTTGCATGCGACTTGCAATGCACCACATAAACCACATCGATGGGTTAAAGTTGGGAGACTCACACAAGAGAAAGATAAAATAGAGATTATCAAAATCAAAGCAGCAGAGACTGAAATATCCTGATTTTTAGTCCTTGGTATAGGCCACACTCCAAAAACACTGGATACTATATTTCCCATAATGCAACCAGCAGTATCTTTTCATTAGACCCTCACTACTTCATAAATGCTAATGTCTTTCAACTTCCACATGTCCAGTTTGGGACGCAGCCTTCCCTCAAAAACGTTGAAGTCTCCAAGCCTAATCAAAATATTTCATCCAATATTTCAATCCAAACAAAATTGTTTTTTTTTTTGTTTTTTTTGTAGAGTTGGCCTGATCATCGGTCTGAACTGCTAGTTTCAGTTCACTTCATCGTTCAGTCTGTCATCACGTTCATCTTAGCCATTTTCTATTTGGGATATCCAAGATTGGATTGGCTGTATCGAAATAAGGATCCATCTACGTAGACGTGGAATTAATGTCAAAAAATGTCAAATGTAAATTTCTCCCTTTATGGTTTCTCAGTTTTTCTCAAAGAACACAATATAGTACAAGTGATTAACAGAGCAGATATGTATGACGCAGAAAATAAAAATAATTCAGTTGGACTTACTAATAAATAACAAAGATGTTTGTTAACTTAGTCATAAATATATTATGCTATAAAGAAATAGCTTATATCATAAATACCTTTGACTTGTGAGAAATAGTTTGGTTGGTTAGTGAATATGATGGCCTTATTTTAGTCCAGTTTGATCTTGTTATTTTTTTTATCATAACCAAATAAAGGCACCAGGAATCAGTCTGAGCCAGTGTTCCCTCTAAGCTGATAGGTTTGTTGACATACAGAACATGAAGCAGGCTAATTTAGCACAGTGACCTGTTATGTCAGTAATCTCTCCTTGGTCCAATTTCTCTCCGGAAATTCAGCCTGCTCATGTACATTGCACCTAACATTTGGTGGTGAATGACAGTAGATGCAGGGGCGCTGACACGTGTGCTACACCTTGGACACTCAGACCATCTATAAACAGTAGATGCATCCCTAAAGTTGTGATTTGACCCACATTGTTATGGTGTGGTAGTGACAGTGGTAGTCCCCGGCCCAGCTGTGAGCAGCAGGCCGACCTAATGCTGTTATATAATGCTGAATGAGGCTCTGATCAGTTGCATAAGCCAGTTATAGGATCATGCTCTCATTGGGGGCTCTCACCACGCTCCTCTGCCTGTTGTGGTTTGGTATTCTGGGCCCTGCCCTGGGGGACCTTCATCATCATGATTGTCATCATCATCATTACCACTTTCAACAGCAATCACACCCCTCCTCCTTGGGGGGGTTCGAAGCACCTGGCAACCAGGTAGAAAAACAAGCAAAATGGAGCCCTGAAGGTGTTTAACGGGCAGCCCCAGTAGTCTTCATTAGACGGCTGCATGATGTTCATCTCTTGTAATCGCAGCTTTAAGAGTGTGAGGACAAAATGATGTCAGGATTGCACATTCCTGGAATATGATGTGGGTGTGATGAGATATTACAAGGAAATATTTTACATTTTAAGTTTTAATATTAAAATCAATAAAAAAAATCATAGAATCAAATATTTGTTGAATAATTGATGAGTACTAATCTTGATGAGTCTGAGACCACATTAAAAATGAGATCATGTTCAGCTGATAAAAAAAAAAAAAACTAATTGTTTTTGTGATTTATCTTCTACTTGCGCTACATCTTTCACATATTATTTTTTGTTTCATTAGACCGTTTTAGTCTCCTGGTGCTTTAAATGCGGTTTAAGAGACGCTCCCACACTGACAAAGTCAAAATGTTGTGTGAAAAACAATAGATAACCTAATAGTAATAATAATAATAATAAAATGTATAAATGACTAAAGCAAATACGTTTATACCTGTTAAACTTTTAAGGCAGCGCAAAGATTTTAAGGTTTTCCATTTATTTGTATTTCTGTTACTGTAAGGGGGCGGAGTCTCGCGGTAGTGCGCGTGGGTTTTAGACACGCGTGTGTCTCGCGCTCCAGCTGTGGCGGGATGATGGCAGTGTCAAGTTAACCTGAATAAGACACACACAAACCGGAATTCAGGTGATTTTATCTTCAGTATAATTGCGCACAAATGTGACAATGGACAGCGTTTGATCACTTTTTATTAACATACCTGCCTTTATTCATTCTCATATGATTTGAGACATTATGAAACGTTAATAATCATTGAGAATTACCTGAGCTTTGTAGCTATTTTGTCTATTATTTCTCGTTTTGTATGTATGTCGCCCCACGCACGTTTGTATTTTATTAAATGCAGTAAAGGGCGTTGTTTTTATTGACCACTAATGCCTCCTACTTTTATTTTCACAATTGAAGGCTACGTAGCTACGTTCACTGACTTTTGTTGAAAAAGTTGTGCCCGGAAATGCTATGTTTTCTGTTTACCGTACATTGACGATGATGATGCTAGCGCGGTTGCAAATTGCAGCATCAACTTTCAGGAGGATTCATTCGTCCCGCTACCTCCAGAGCATCTGGACTGGACCACTCACGTTATTAGCCGGTAACAATTAAGCTACTTCTCTGTAACAGTCTTGATATGAAGCCATAGACCTGTGATGACAGGTTAGGGAGATATCAGCAGCAGGAGGTGTTATGAGGAATTAGCATAATTACTCTTAATCTGGGGTACTGTATAAAGTGTTGCTGAACATGCCAGTATCAATGTCGCTAAAATGAAATAGGGCGTTTCCGGTCTAAAGTGTAACCTTTGGCTATGAAAACACGACGCACTGAACGAAGCTCTGACCGACAACAGTTGTATGTGGTTGTGTTAACAACAGAAGTTAAAGCTACATGTAAGTTTTCAAGTGAACTTAAAAGACAGGGATACCTTGCTTTAGTATTTGAGCTCCACTCCACTTAGCGATGCGCTTTTTGTCAACACCCCTTCGCTTGAAGCTTTCCGCTTTTATTTTGAACGCCATATCTGGAAGCTTCCTGTTTCGTCTCGACGAAGCTCGGCTGACTTGACGCAACTTGTGAATCCGTGGCCGCACCGCAGAGAAGTGAAGTTGAGCATCCTGCAGGTAATGTAAACTCATGCGTGGTGTCAGTGGCGCGTTGTTGTAAATATTACCATGTATTTTGTAGCTTTGTGTTGTTGTAACAGTTTACATGCTGTGGCAGGACGGGTATTATTATTTAGCATGTTTTTCTTATAGCTATTTCTTCGGAATGGTAAGATAAAGGTAGCAAACGTTAAGATGGACAGCGTAACCTGAGCTAAGAGGAAATGTTTCGAGTTCCTGTAATGTTTTTGGCTAACATGTTAGACGGGTGTTAAGCCACCTGAACTGGTCCTGGGCTTGTCCATTCCCCAAACTGGCTTCATTCATTGTCTGTGAGAGGGAGGAGGAGGTGGTGAGCTGCAGCAAGTCAGCCAGAATTGGACTTAACGAGACAGGAAGTATAGTGACTTCATGTTCAAAATAAACGTCTTGAATTTATCTCGTGTAGTAAAATAGTTACAGTACGTAGTTGCTTGTGTAGAACAGCTGGGTTGGTGTTAAAATAATATAATAAAATATGTTAAAATACAGAGCGGACCCATTGCTGAATCACCGGCATGAGTAGAATTGCTTGGTTTTGTGATGTCGTTTTATTTTGAAAACACCGTATTCGGAGGCTTTGTTATTCCTGTTAGCTTGACGCTGATTGTAGTAGCAGAACTGCATGGTTTGGTCTGTGGCACTACGTAGAAAAACTGGAGTAGTCTACCTCAAGTGTTTTGTAAATCGATATTGCATAGTACTGCTACTGCTGTTGCTTCAAAACACCGTGGTGCAGGTATTTTGTGTGTCAAATAATTGGAGCTACCGCCAGTTACCCAGTTACACCATTTTAAAATCCCCAAAAGAGATTGTTTTACGCAGGTGTGTATCATCTTTTGTCATGGCTTGTGGTTATTGGCTGTTTCATTCGGCAGCACGTTACAGTATGTTGCACTGGTCTACATCACCGCTGAGCGCCCCGTTTATAGCAAACCAACCTCCATTCAAGAAAATCTGACACCTTGATATATTTATATTTATTTCGTCTGCAAGCGCGCATGCCCGTTAAGAACATGCCGTTTTATAAATTATTGGTATTTTTTGCAAATATATCATCCACCAACCAGCACTTCTTTTTACCAGTTTTTATTTAGTCAAGCCCCCACTGTCTACATTTTTTTGGTGGAAGATCATTGTGAGAGCCAGTGCCAAAGGTCCACATTTATTGAATTTGTGAATGCCGAATTCACAAATACACCTTCAGTATTTAGAAAATACTATCATTTGTGTTCTTTAATGTATGTATCTTGTTGAGAAGCATATTTAGACTAATATGTGTCATTCATTTAACGGAATTTGGCGTTGCCGTTTACCCACATGCAACAGAAAGCGAAACCTATCGGCTCCAACGGTGCCTGGGTGATGCCTCGCTACTGCTCGGACATTTCTGCATAACCTGCATGCAAGGAATCCAACATGACATCATGCGTGAGAAACAGTAGGCTAGCACTCGGGGCGGATTTTTTTTTTTTTTTGTGGCCGCGGGATCAAATCGCCGATAATATTACATAATCACAACTGAGCTTAAATTGGTGGGTTGATTTGGATGTCAGTGTAGTGGCCAAGTGGATAAGCTTTAACGTCCCATGTTACAGTGGATTTCGGCAACCCCCGTGGTGGTTCTACTAAATCTATCTGAAATAAAAAACAAATATGCGGGATGATGTGGCTACAAAGAGCAAGAAAACGACCTACTACTGTACAGATCAACGCTGCAGCTCTAAAACACTCCTCATTGCAATAATGCCCACTGGATTAGAGGGCATCTGAGGACAGCCCTGGCTTGCTCTGCTGCAAAAACACTTGATATAACAGGGCCTCTTTTTTAATTTCCTCCATGTGAATGTGATTGGTTTATCACAAGATTTAGAATAAGCTAATTCTCCAAAGGCAAGCTTAACACACAGCATTTCTTGACACAAAGTGGAGCTACATCAGTCTGGGTGTACAGTATGATAAATTGTCTATTAGCATGCTACCAGCTTGGGAGGGCGGTACCATTAGTTCTGAATAAGGCTGCAAATGATGATTATTGTCATTATCGATTAATCTATTGATTCACTGGGATCACGTCTTCAGCTTCTTTTTTCTAACCAACAATCTAAAACCCAAATGTTATTAAATTTACAATGATATAAACAGAAGAAAGCAGCAAAACATTAGATTAAAAAAGCTGGAGTCAGGGAATATTTCCCAATTTTACCTTGATAAATGACTGAAATTATTAATCAGTTATCAAAATTTTGTTGATTGACTTTTCTGTCAATTGACTAATAGATTCATTGACTTGATATGAGTTTTGATTGATCGTTGTTAGCTTGTTTAGTGTGACATATTCCATACACAGCTGATGTCTGTTTTTTATATGAAGTGTAACATGTGGATAGGAAGTAACAGTGCATCACTATGGCAGAGTATTGCTGCCACCATGACAAAAAAAATTTGCTCAATTCCTCGTTATAACGAGAAACTTCTCTCATTTTTACATTATCCTTTTCACGTTATAACGACATTTTTCATGTTATTGTGACTGATTTTTTTACTAGATACCAAATGATTAATTCTTTGCTATACTGATTTTTACAATAAACGTTTCAATTTATCTTGTTATATCACAAAACTACCTAAAGTCAACATCACCCCTTAAAACAAACTTATCTCATTATAACATGTTAAGTTGGTATGGTGTTATAACAAGAAACTTCTAAATGTCATAACAAGAAAAGTTTTTTCTAATGAGATACATTCGTTTCGTCGCATAACGAGAACGTTTTGTGATATAACAAGATAAAGTGATATCTTGTTATAACAAGAAGAAAGAAAAGTTTGTCATAACAAGAAACTGAGAAAATATTTTATCGTCATGGTGGCAGCAGTATTCTGCTGTAAGTCACAGAGTGAAGTGGTTTCTCTATCACTGCATTTTTACAGTAGAGTCTCAGTGTTTGCAGTATGTGTAGCGCTCTCATCCTTTAACCTGAGGCTGCCTGTCAGTGTGTCATGTTGTCCTGCTGTCTCACTCCGCAGTGAAGGGGTCAGATTTTTGGCATTCTTTTGTCAGACTGCGTACTCGACAGGGAATTTCTTTCCCCAAAGGCTCCATGGAAAAGCCAGTGGCTGTGGCTGCGGTTGTTTATTATCATTTTTCTCTCCCCAGAGTTGTCCTTCACCTCAGGAAGGATGTGCAGGGGAGGGGACATAACAAGACACTACTGTATGTTCCAGCAGTCAGGTTTGATGCTGTGTACCTGCATCAGTCACTCACCCAGATGATGAACAGGAGGCAGCTCCTGTCATTCGTTGTTGTAGGATGGCCGGTCAGGGAAACATTGACCTTATGTATCTTTTCAAAAGCACAACACAACATTTTGGAAACAGAATACATTCTTTATGTCATAAATCTGTCTATTGTGACCATGAATATACACATATTTGAAGGAGGACTCCACCGATTTGACACGCCATGAGGAGTACCACTCAGCCTCAGAACTTGAAAGACGTAGGCATTTACCAGTCAGAGAGGGTCTGACAAATGATGCTATCGAGTTGCATTATAGATGAGAGCAGCACATCCGGGTACTTTGCCCGTCCATCATGCCACCGCCCCTTTTTGGGTGAAAGCAGCTCCTCTAATTTGAGTTGCGGTAAATTCAAATTCTGAGGTCTTTGCCCATTTAATAGCATAAAATAAGAATACCATATTGCTCTTTAGCTATTCGGAGCCCAAATCCTATGGCCAGTCAGGCAAACAATTATGGTATGTCGTTGCCAATCAACTATCAGCGTCGTTTAATAGAAAAAATGAAAGAAATAGGGGTTGATGAGTATCCTTTCAGTCTGCCTCCACCAAAGTGGACGAACGACCCCACCCATTGGCCCGGAGGTGTCATATTCTGACATATACTAAACTACCTATACTGCTATACTTCCTTATTGAATCTCCAGGTAATGTATTTCTAACATCTGTCACTTTTTCTGTCATTAAGACACTTTATTTTGCTGTTGTGGTAGTCTGTCCAGTGTGATGTTACTGTAAACTAATTACATCACTAACATTAACGTGCTTAAGAGGGGTTTAGCAAGCTAACCAGCACCTGGCAACAGATGTACTGACTGGCCGGGTCCCACAGTTGACCATTTTCATCCTTTCTGCGGATGACCTGAAGCCACAGATCTATTTTTTCTCTGTCACTGTCACCTGGGGAAGTAAAGAAAATCAAAAAAAATCTATTTTTTTTATTGTTTGACGTGCAAAATGCGACGCAGCAGCTTTTAGGCATGGTGCCACTAGTTTTTTCCATTTGTTGCCTGCACTTTTACAGCGCTTGTTTTCACCCAAAAGACCAGACATCAAGTGTTTAAAACAGCCATTAGAAAATCTTGTGAACAAGATAGAGGTCGATGAAGGCTGCATCTTACGATTCTTTTTGTTATCGATAAATGTGTAGATCGTTTTCTTGATAAAAAATAGCAAAGTGAAGATTTATTTGCAAGAAAAATATTGTTGACGCCTGCTGTAATGCATTATGTAAGCACTTTTATCCAGAACAACTTACCAAGCTCTTGATGTGTCTTCCAGTGTATCAAGCGTAAACAAAACCATCATCATCATCATCATGGCCATTATCTACGCTGAGTTCCTGTTAGTTTGTTATGGATCCCTGTAGGTTAGAGTTGCCTCCATCAGTCCTGATGTTTCATGGGTGCTAAAGTGGGAGCATAATGGCCTTATTGTGGCACAGATAGGCCCGAAGCCCAAATGGCTTTCTCTGTTTGCCACTGGAGCCAGAATGGTGCGTGTGGTTTCTTGACACTGGACATGAGCAGCAGGGCTAAAAAGGCAACCAGTCTCAGAGTTAACCCTGCCCTGCTCTTAACACATACAGTGGTGGTATGGTAAACATTTATGCGGTGTGCAGAGTCCCAGAGTGTGTCCTGAAGTCCCACGGCGTGCTGTTGCATTATGAAATGGTATAAGCTCTCGGTTTTTGCCACGGCCCTGTCAAAGGTCCCTCTGTTCGGCCAAGGGCAGTAGAGCCGAAGAGGACAACATTGATATTCATGCAGCTCGTTCTTATGGAGTCACCAGTGGGCGCCTCATCCCTCAAATGTCAGTCATTACAGTGTCGTTGGTAGCAGGTGAGATGCCAGGGCACTTGTATCTCTAGAGCTTTGCTGATGTTGTCCATATCACTCGTCCAGGCACTTAGTGAAGGGAGGAAACGCCAAGCATTGAAACATAAAGTGAACAGTCTTCCAGGTGAGGGAGTGGAAATGTATTTACCCAGGAGAAAAAGTGGAATCGTCCTTCATAACCGTGCCAGTCTGAACCACTCTGTCTGAGTCACTTTATTCAAATATCAACCACGTCAAAGTTAGGGCTGGGTATCCTTAGTTCGAAGTTTTATGTCACTTGTGCCAATATGTTTCAGTACGATACCAAAAATTATACTTTTTGGCAATAGCTTAAGGGTTCAGTATGCTTCAAATGAAGTGCTTGTAAATCAAACTATCTGTTGACAGAATAAGTTAACAAGAATAGGAATCTGGACAGGTACCCATTCCAAGAAGCAGGTTTCCTTCATTAACTGCATAACTTTGCTGAGTAAAACCTGAATTAGGTGTTCATAAACAGTCCATGTTTCCCATTTCCAGGTTTAACCAGCAACGTTATCTAGATAACTTTTGGTATTTTACAGTTTTTAATACTCTATGGAAGGGCTTTAACTAACGATTATTTTCATTAGCGATTAATCTGCCGGTTAATTTTTCAATTATTTGATTCATAGTTTTGTTTCTTATATGTCAGAAACTAGTGAAAATGCCCAAATTGACATATTTAACTTTCTTTTTTTGTCTGACCAGCAGTCCAAAACTCAAATAAATTCAGTTTATTATCATAGAAGACGAAGGAAATGATAACCTGGAAACGGATTTTTTTTGGCAGTTTGGCTTCTTATAGAGCTCTTCTCTATGGATACATATGGTCCTTGGTACCAAAGGAATATTGAGGTTCAGTACACAGTGTGAACATATAAACTATAGTGTTCTAATGTTCATATCAGTAAACAAAGTCGATGGCTATGTGTCTAAGCATCCTCTGGGTCTTAAGGAGTCAGTTCAGGACATCACAACATTCACTCTGACCATCCACTACACTTTACAGTTTAAATAGGAAGTAGGAAATGACCACTCACCATTCCCTACAGTGGTGACTGTACATAATGCTGAACTTGCATTACTCTTATTGGAACAAATCTCTTCCCAATGCAATTTATCATCAAACTCCATGTTCTTGCCTTCGAACCTGGAAAATACAATTTTTTAACTCTAAGCGACTACAGCAGTAATAAATCATAGATTCCTTGCGCAAAGCCTTGTGTTTATGATTTAAGATGTGTCATGTAACCGGCACTCACATGCGAGTTAGGATGTATAGTGCACAGACACACATAGATAACGGTGACAACATTCCAGCAAGTCATGCAGCAGAGGACCCAAGGGTGGCCCTGGTCATCAATCATTAGGACTTCCCCCAGCCGCAGAGACACAAGCTTAAATGTCAAAACTGCTGTAAGCAAACAGATTTCCTCCCCGCCGGTAACCGGCCTAAGACAACGGGAGCGGAAATTGACTCTCATCCTTGTTAATGAAAGGATACACTCGCATGTGTGTGTTTCTGTGTGTGTTTACATCCTTGCCTACGCATTTGCTTGCCCAAGCGCGTGTGCACAGGAAAACGTGTTGGCACAAAAGCTTGCACGTGTGCTTTGTGAACACCGTATGCTCGGGTGTTAAGTGTTGTGTTTACATGCAGTGCATGTGTGAGTGTGTGTGTGTGTGTGTGTGTGTGTGTGTAGAGATGCATGGGAATCAGAGCATGTGTGCACTCGCTGCGAGTTGTTAGGCCCTTGGCTGAGCTGCAGCCCTTTCTGCTGGAAGGGGTTGGATGCCGTCAGTGACCCTGGAGGCGAGCGTATGGACCCAGCTTGGGTTGCTCTGCGAGGTGGAAGGGCCTCTGGTTTCTGCGACCCCCGTGGAGAGAGCAGCCTGTCAGGCAGAAGGCCTGTCAGCTGCAGTTCTCATTCACAAATCACCTAGTGGACGCACGCACACACACACACACACACACACGCACGCACGCACATGCACACACACGCACACACATGCCACACGATGTACCCACATTCTTGTCAAATGCTGCCCCTGCTCTCTGGAAACATGTAATTCACACAATGTTAAGATTGTGTTTGGTCGTCATTATTACAAAGCCAGTATGTTCTAGTCAGATTGAACAGAAATATTGCTCCTACATATTCTTCTCATTGGTAATAATATCTTTGTGTGCCCTTTTTCACAACAGACATTTTGACGTTGTTGCAGGAAACACAAAGGTGGTGTAACTAATAACATTAATAATGGCTACATTCCATATAGCTGAACTGGTTCCAGAGTTCTGGTATCGTGTGTGAAGACTCACTGGAATGACTTACTGGGACACTTAATGGAACGGAGCATAATTAATATTATTAGTGAGACCTGTGCTTTTCCTGCAATGACAATGTCAAAATGTCTGTTGGGAAAAATGTTATCCATATCCAATATGGCTGCAGCTAACTATTATTTTCATTATCGATTAATCTGTTCATTATTTTTTTATTAATTATTTAGTCTATAAAATGTCAAACATTTCCCACAAGCCCCAAGTCATGTCTGACAAACAGTCCAAAAAAGATATTAATTTTACAGGTATATAAAACAGAGAAAGGAAGCAACTCCTCACATTTGACAAGCTGGAACCAGTAAATATATGGCATTTTTGACTTAAATGACTAAAAGCATGATCATAATCAGAGTTGTTGGCTATTAATTTTCTGTCAGTCAACTAATTGACTAATGGAGTAATTGTTTCAACACTCCATGTATTATATTTTCAAGAGATTAGATGCAACTCCGAATGATTATATAAAATGGTTCTATATTTCTGACACATTGCATTAATTTTACTTTTCAAAATATATCAAACAAATATCAGTCTTAATAAATCTCATGAAGTCTTAGAGGAAATAGTTGGAATATTGACTAGATGTCATTTTCAGGAATTTTAGGGTTGAAAATGGACAAATTTAAACATACTGAATGGTATCTGCTGTCACGTTCTTATAGAAGTGAAACCTTGATTCACACTTGAAAGTTTCATTCATAATTCTTTGTTAAAGCAGCATTCAAAGATTTTTTTTTGGCCGTTTTGGTGCATGCAACAAGCTGCAAACACAACACTGACAATTTATTAACTTATAAAGTTAGTGCTGGCGAGCAGTTGCCTATTTACATATCCAACAGACACGGAGCATTAATTTTCATTTGGAGTCGTGTGTGTGTTCACATGATGAATGTAAGTCCAATATTCACTCTCTTTTAGCTCTGTTTTTGGTCTCCACCAACTCCTGAGGGAAATATCTGGCTCTGTAGCTGCTATATGCTCCACTATGTTCATCAGCTAGTCGCTAACAGCGTTTGCTGTTTGGTACTGAGTAGGTGACTCACAATTATCAGAGCTTTTTCACTGAAAAGGAAGGTTGATGAGAGTGAATACACGACACGCCTCAACACGACATGAGCTGAATGACGCAGTGGCAGGGCCAGACCATTTTCGGTAGGTAGTTTGGGGTGGCACGGAAGTGCGTATCTTGTTAAGTTTTTCCTGCATGGTATGGCACTGTACAGAGGTTAGATTATGATGTTTGAAAATGAACAGTCGAGTCCTTAGAATTCTTTTTTAATACAACAGAAAGCCTCTATCCTGATTGACAGGTCGCCATGGTAGTGACTTGTCAATCATAAGCTGGCCATGCCCTAAAGCATACCCTTCTTTATCACCTATTTTACTCTAAATGGGACCATAATTTACAAAATGATCATCATGCTCCATTGAAGAAGACTTGAAACTAGTGATTTAGACCATAAACTCATTAGGAAAATGTTTACTGAGGTAATAAATCAAGTGAGAAGTAGGGTCATTTTCTCATAGACCTCTACAGTCAGACTTCTTTTTGCAACCAGTGGAGTCGCCCCCTGCTGGCCATTACAAAGAATTTAAGGCACTTCCGCATTGGCTTCACTTTTTAGACCCGGAGGTTGGTTGGTGCTTGATGTGAAATAAGCCCTGATACTCTGTGGGTTTGTCATTAAGAGTGACACCTTTCACATTGCGCATAGTCATTTTGATCCATTGTTTATATGAAAGTATTGATTATAGCAGCTTTAATGAAGTGTGGGTGCATCTATAGTGTACTTTCTGAGGAGACAGTATTATAGAGTGCAAGGAAACTGACTGGAGTGCATCACACTGACGTCCACACCACACTGCGTGTCCCCTCCTCTCCTCTGCTTGCTCCTGTTGACATTGTCGTCATCGATCAAGGTCGTGTTTTCTCTGAGCCGAGGAGAGGACTATATGGTACTCACCTGCGGGCTTTTGTGTTATGTAACAGCAGTTGTGTCTATTTTTCTGGATTTGTCCCACAGTAGCTCTTTTGTCCATGATCCTCCTGTGATAGAGACTGCAGCACTGGTAGATTGCTGGCTTCACGCAGAGCTACTGCTGACTCAGCTGGTACCTACAGGTAGACCTGGGTATCATTGGCAGCCACGTCCCAATTATCTTGCTTTGCATCGTGAGTGTATGTCAAAATATTACAGCTGCCTACAGTAACACTAGCTTCTCTCTGGCTCTCTGCGTGGAAGATATAGATTCCTGGACAGGCAGGCTCTTTGGCAGACTGCCTCATCATCCCTGTCTGTTGATTCTACTGTTGGTGAAATAACAGAACATATGGCGGCTCTCTCGCTCTCCCTGCATTACATCACCTTGAGATTCAAGCATTTACAGCCCAGCTCAAGAAAGAATAAAGCTCATTGTATTCGGATTTTATCCGAGCTTTGTTTTCCATAACAATTGGCATGCTGGCCTCTGAAATGCACTGCGTCTTAATGAAGTAGGTGCACAAAAGGTCAGCGACTATTTTTTTTTGTTGTTGCTTGAAATAAAAGCAGGTTGGGATGTACTGTTTTGTACTCCGTATCCTGCTTAACCCAGCGCACAGCTCAGCCAGATGCATCAGGCTCAACAGTGTTAGTATTGATCCATCCGAGTTATATCACATCGTGCAGAGTTACTGCCCGCTGCACGCGTTCAGGCTCCTGTGAAGACTTTGAATGTGGTCGTTATCAGCCATTCACTGGATTCCATTAGCTTCCTGATTTGGCTTTTCTCTCTGGCTCTTTTCATGCACTGATGCACCATGCACTCTCACTGCTCTGATATTGGTAGTGATTTGGTTTGAAACATCTTTATGGCATCTCAACCTCAGACACTGTCTCTTCTTACTAAGGCCAAACCACTGTCCATTATATATTTATTTTGAGTTGTAGAACTGAAGTATCACTTGGGCTGGGTATGGAAGCGCAATACTTTCTTTTGGTACAGACCAAAATATCAAAAACGGTCAAGTACCGAAATCTTTGCTCTTTTATCAGATAGTGCCTGATTTTAATCCTAATTTAGCCAAAGTTTTTTTGTCTAACATTTGAGAATGAAAGTTAATTGTTGACCTTGTAGTTTGAAAAAACAACTCAAGATTCACTTATTAGCATTTTCCAGAGCTTTCAACATGGATGAAACATCCTAAAAGTGTTATGTATGAAATCATGTCAGCTACTAGGGCTTTTTGAAATTCAAACTTATGTTTGAACGTGGGAAATAACTGTGACCTGTTTAAATTTGAAGTTTTCCAGTCTATTAGCACAACAGATTGTTTAAAGTAGTTTGCCTTGTGGTCCAGTAGAGGCGCTCTTAAACTTCAGCTTGACCTATTGCGTGCCTTGTTGACCTATCCTTAAACAAAGCTAATAAATAAAATGGAGAAGGACGATTGCGAGCAAAGCCGTGGTGATCACAACACTGAAGCATCTGAGAAGCAAAGTGTGGAAGTATTCTAGGTTCTACACCACAGCCAGCAAAATGACCAGCAAAGATTAGACAGTTTGACTACTTTGTAAAAAGCAGCTGCCTTACTCTACGACGACTACAAATCTGAGGACTCACCTGCTAGCTGCAACCCAAGTGAGGCAGCGAAAGCTACAGAAACAAGTGGGGCAACGCCACCCGTATAAGCTGGTCTGACGGCCTACTTTTCACTGTATGAGTTGTTAGTTTTCATTCATTGGAACTTGACCTTTTGAAAAAGTGACAGCCCTAACAAGCTGCTGAGTCAGCCGATCCATCTCTATGACAGCTGAGCGAACTCCATCCACTGATAAAGACCGTGGTGCAGTCAAATCTCAGGAAAAAGCTGATAAGTGGACTAGAGCTGCAACGATTAGTCGATTAATCGATTAGTCGACTGAAAGAAAATGAATTGCCAACTCTTTTGATAATCGATTAATCGTTTCAGCCATTTTTCAAACAAAAGTGTCAAACATTTGCTGGTTCCAGCTTCTTAAATGTGAGAATTTGCTGCTTTTCTTTGTCATTTCTGACAGTAAATGAAGAATCTTTGGCTTTTGGACTGTTGGTTGGACAAAAGAAGCAATTTGAAATGGGAAACTGTGATGAGCATTTTTCACAATTTTTTGACATTTTGAAGACTAAACAATTAATCATGAAAATAATTGGCAGATTAATCAACCTTGACGGACCTTAAGTTGTGATTTTTTAAAACAACATTTTAGATGGTTGTTAAATGAAAAAAGCGTTCTGTAGAGATACGTGTTTGTATTTCATAAAGTAAGGAATCTTAAAAAGATTAATAATGATTTGTATGATTCATAGGCATCACATCTGTCCCAATGTCCCAGTATCCCTAGAGCCACTTCCTGTATAAACCACTTTTGTTAGATTTTCAATATCACAGTTTAGGTTTAGATTATTTTCTCGATTCATTGGATTTGTCTTATAAAATATCAGGAAAAGTGAAAAATGATTTCCCAGAGCCAACAGAGATGTATTTAAATACCTTGTTTTATTCGACCAACACTCTAAAATCCAAAGATATTCAGTTAGCTACCATATATGACGAAGGAATTCTTCACATTTGAAAAGCTGGAAGTATCAAATGTATGGCATTTTTGCTTGAAAAATGATGAAAGTGATTATCAAAATATAGTTGCAATGAATTTTCTATTGGTCGTGTCATTGATTAATCGACTAATGATTGCAGATCTATCATAGTTGTATTAAAGGTTTGTTGTCCCTGTATTTTGGTGGTCAAGTAGACATTTTGGAGAGAGCGTCGGTGATGATTTGCTGCTAAAGAACTGCTTTTGAATGAACATGAATTCTTTTAGTTCAGGTTTAGTTCAAGTAGGTGGAATTCCGTATGTCACCAGGTAGTCCGAATCTTACGCGTTAGCTTTCTGTCTCCAAGAATCAAGTCCAGAAATATTGATTCACGCAGTTTTACGGGATGTTGGCTATTCATTTGGCTGCAGATGTAGCCTTTAGCCTATATTCTTTTGTCATCATGATGGTGATGATGAGTGTGCGTGTGCAAACAAGTGTCACAGTTTCAGTCAGCAGCCTTACCGAAACCCCACACTCACACCCTGAAACAACAAACGCTCGCAGAAACAGCCTAACTTAGATGTGGGGACAAATATAGCAAGTGGCTGGTCATTTTCCTATATTTAGCATTTCCTCTATTTTCAACTTGTTTTCTCTTTGCTTGCACAGTGCCTCCCATTCTATGGTGCTTTGTGCCTCTTTCCTTATTCCTGATTTGGCATGCTGCTGCTCCAAATAGATGCTTTCCCCACCTTTCTGTAAATGAACCTGTTGTCAGTGAGTCTCTGTCTGTAAATATCAATTTAACACTATTTTTATTTATAGAGTGATTACCCTTGGTTTAGCTATAGGATACACTCTGGGTTTAATGCAGTTTAAAGAGCAGAAAAGGAATCTCCAGTATTTCTATGAATGTTGTCAAACAGAAATGTGTCACTGTTTGGAAGTCATAAGCACAGCATGTGACTGGTTATTCCAATCCTTTCCTCTGGTGTTTTTATAATTTAAGGCCACAAAGTATCGACTTTTATCAGCCTGCTGCGTTGCTGACCAAGGAACTGCAGCAGCATCAGCCAGCGTCTGGCACAGCTTCCAGTGGCTGTAAGCAGGGTTTTTCCTGGCTCAAAATAGGGCTTCGGTGGTGGACCACCCGTGCGGATCAGTATGCGGAGCATGATTGACTGAAACTGTTAAGGGATTGGTTAACGCTTTGGTGGTCCATGCTGCACATCTGTCAGTGCACATCAGCTTCCTGTAAATATTGACAAGGACAATGAAGCCTTTATCAGGATTTATTTCTGATACTAAGGCATGTGGTTGAAAATAAAGTGCACAGAATAACAATGAAAGCATCAATAAAAATAAAATGCAGAACATATTACTGACAGAACTCTGAGTCACGTCAGACAACTGATCACAGTTTCACTGGCAGGCGATTAGTTTGCAGCTCTCAGACGTTGCTTTGTCTAGAAACTATGAGGAAATGGCAGTATTGCTTATGTGTGTCACTGACACTCAGATGATCTAATCGAAACAAAAATCCAAAGATGATAAAATAACTGCCAGATACAACAAAACATCAATTAAGAGTTCATAATTACTGATTACTTCACATGTATGCTTTGACACTAAAAAGTTCCTGCCCAAGTGACCAGGCAACAAAATTTTAAAAATGATGATATATTGTAGTGTTAAATATATATATATAAATTGATCGTGTTGACAGCTCGGCATGTTTCCTTTGGCTGTTATAAGTTGCTGCTCAGCCCTGAAAGAAAATCTCAAATAACATGATTAAGATATTGATATTTCGATATAATAATATATTAAGTGATGTGCTTCAAAGTAAAACTGAGGGATTCCAACTATTGGCTAGCGTTAGCTACTTAGTACTTTACTGCTGTTTGATATCTCTGCTGCTGTTTTTGAACAGCAAAAAGCAAAAAAGAATGCACTTACTCACTTAGATGAGAAGATCTATACCACTTTTATATTTGTCCCTTTGATATCAAGCTGGAGCAGAAGACGCTTAGCTTAGCATAAAGACTGCAAAAAGCTAGCAGCCACTGTATCTATAGCTAGCCAAAAACAGCTAGCATGGCTCTGTCCAAAGTTAAAGATCGGAACAAACTCTCTATATTGTGAAAATACATTATGACTGACCTTTAATCTCATGTATTTGGTTTCAATTTCCCTTTAGTGAGTAGTTTGTAGTAGACAGATGACAGATGAAAAAGTATTATGAAGCATGCTATGTAGAATTGGGAGTTTCTTGAAAAGGCAGTGGGCTGGTAGGTGTATTATGGTCACGATGCTGTGGTGCACAGTAAAAATCTTCATTATTACACCTTGAGTACACACACAGCCCTTTTTGGTCCATAAAGGTACATTTGTACATACATGAAATTAGTATGTTATTGGAACATTTGGTAGTAGGGTTTGAACCGGCACCACCCACCACAGCTGAGCTCTGCACATCTGTCAACATGGTCTACTGTTGGGAAGTCAGGTCGTCCAGCAAGCGGAGCCTTTTCCTTTTTTTGTTCGGACACTTTTTAGAGCTCAGCTGGCTATTTCTCTCCGTGGACTCCGTAGCCTACCACGTGTTGGTCACACTGCTGTTTTCTGTGGCCGTGAGGGCAGGTTGAGGTTGAGAGGGGCAACTGTTCCGTTCTGGTTAGAGGTTGTATTGTGGAGGGGGGGTCTCTGGTCTGACTGTGGCTGGGCGTCTGGAGGGAGGCAAGGGGACCTGTGGTTACGGTTATATGTGGGGATTTACTGGTTAGGTTTACACACATATGCATGCACATCAACCTTCTAGATCCAGACATACTGTTATTTATATAGCCATGTACACACGCTGTACATGAAAAAGGCCCTTTTCTTCTTTGCTTTCTACACTCTGAACTACAGTGTGCACTGACACTCCCACAGACGTGTTCTACATCAAACATGCAGTCCCACATTTTCAAGAGACTGTGATAATGCATTTCAGAGGTCATTAAGTACTACAGGCTGACTTGGTAAAGACCACCCAGTACTGTAGGAGGCAGCGGCAGTGACAGATTCTGCTGTCTTGGTGGTGTGTAAAGGCCATATGTGAAGCCCTGGACCGCTGGGATGCTGAGGAGGACACTGCCTGTGTTTTCTCTCCTCTGACAGGTGGCACAGTGCCCAGAAACTCCCTCTGTGGCACTGCAGGATGGAGCCAGCACTGTCCTAAGCTCGTACGCTGCTGCTGACACTCCGCCACAAACCAACCAGGGTCGGACCGATATATGCGTTTGCCAATATTGGCTTTTTAGGTAAAATCAGATATTTCATGGAGATTCGTCCCTGACCACAGCAAGTCAGTCAGACTAAGCAGAGAAACGATTTCATTGATTTCATTGTGCGGTTGTTGGGTTGATCAGCTGCATGCAGATGTTCCAAAAACAACAGGAAGTTAGTTGTTGTAGTTTAGCTCACTGATTTGGCAGCAGTAGCAGTGGTTGTGACTAGAGTGCGGCTCGGGCTGCATATTTCTGTCCGAACCCGACCCGAATCCAAGAGAGTAGTAACCAAGCTCGACCCAAACCCGACAGGCATTCTGTTTTTTATGTCCGAACCCGACCTGAGCCCGACACAGTTAATGTAAGCTGAAGCAAATCGAAATGCCTCCATAACGTTGGTTGCAGGGTTTTCGGCAGTTTTAAACTTCCCCGATGATAGATTTTTTTTGACGTCCTCCATCCTGGTGTAGCTAGGTTACATGAATATTTACCGCCTGTGTGTTGCGTTCATGTGTTCTCACGTAAATAACAAACCCCAGGACTGAACAGGAAACACCATGACAAGTAGGCTAGCCCAGCCGACGTGACCGAACCCAACCCAAACCCGAACATCATTTCTAAATTTCTACCCGGCCCAACCTGTTGGGTAGTGACGGGTCCCGTCGGGCTCAGGTTTGGTGAACACCCTCTAGTTGTGACACACAGCTCATGAAGGTAATTAAGGTACTATTTCTTCTCAGCAACTCAGTCGAATCTGAACACACAGACATGATACACATATTTTTAGATTCAATGTGGCTTACACTTTCCAAGGATATATTGTCTCTGATGTCCATCGTGAATAAACATCGATTAATCTGCTTAGAAGTCATAGAAAAAACGCACTCCTTATGATTCCAGAACCTGCCGGAGAATTATCGTGTTAAGTTTTTGTCAGTAACAAAGTAATCCGGTGATAGTTGTCTGTACATCCATGGGTACACTGCAAACAGGAGCTGCTAATAGCTAGCTTAATTCAGCATACTTTTAATGGCTCCGATTTGCCAAAATGTGAAAAAAGTCAGTTGTCTTGATTTTGTCTGAGGGAAGGCCCACAGTGTCAGACTTTGAAAATCCCCGCTTTAGACCATCCCTGTGTGGTAAACACATTTTTCAAACTCCACATCCCTAGTAGTTTGTAACACAGGCTTTCTGGTACACATGTATGGTCTCTAAGCCGAGATACTCAGGTAATGTCGCTCCAGTAATTTCCTCCGACACACAAACCAGGGACTGCCACATTAAAATTGCACACCACCAGGTGATAGCCTTGATGCCCTTCTTGAGCATATAGCAGCCATGTATGAGTAATAGAACAAGTATTCCACTAGCATGTATTTAGTGTTTCTTCATCCAGCCAGAGGCATTACCGGCCTGATTTGCCCCCAGGGTTTTACTTGAATCCTGCGCTCCGTTAGGCTGAAGGTTATCTCTGCTAAAGTCTGTTCTAATGTAGATCTCTGTTAGAGATCCCGCTTGATGAGATGGACAATATAAAATGAAAACACAAGGTAACTGTAAAGCAGTGTTGAGAGAGGTGAAGTGCTTGGCCTGTTTTAAGTGTGACCTTCCATAAATGGTGATTTTTACATACACACATGCTTTTGTCATGTTGCGGTTTTATATTAGTTCACACAATAGCCAGTGATGCCAGTGGTAAATACAGAGATGGATTAAGTAGGATCTCTTGTTGGAGATTATTACACAGTAAGTCCAAAAACTACAATACAAACAAAACCCTTTCAATTTCAGAAAAGCATTAGTGTGTGCTTTTTCCCTTAAAAGACCCTTTCTTCTTAGCCACAGGTTTATGTCCGCTTTAGAAACGCTATTCTGCAAATAAAATGGTGGCTGAACTGAAATTTGGCAGATTTACCCTCTACATCTGCATCTTTAAAAATAGCCCATCATTTCTATTCAGCCACTGCTAAATGTTAATGTATTGTATAGCTTGAGGTACAAAATGAATTCACAACATTCGGTTTAGCGAAAAAGAGGACAGCATTGTGAGACCTTATCTTTTGTTTCCATCCCTTCCTCGTCCTACAGTCCTAACAAAAAGAAAGATTCCTGTTGAGGAAATGTGTTTGATGATGTTCACACTGTGACAAGGCCACCCAGACAAGCCCCAGCTGCACGGAGGCAAACCTCCCCTGTGAAAGAGCTCAACACTGGCAGCTCTGTCACCTTCAGAAAGGCTGACAAGTGGAGTAAGACTGATTTACTGACCCAATATTAGCCTTCATGTCATACTCAAATAATATGACAACAAACCAAAATATGTTGAAAGCAAAAACCACCTTTATTTTCAGCAGATTTAGGCCTCAGTAAACAGTAATTTGTCATAAATGGCAAATTAAGGATCTTCTTGCCATGCAAAAGTTAAATGTTCTGTGTTTTACACATCCTACCATTTGCTGTGAATGACCGGGGATATGCAAAGTGTTCACTATGCAACTTGCATTCAATTATTTTATTGCAGCAAAAACATTTTTCTGTATCACTTATGTCTGTTACAAAACGTTTCTACCATATTGCTGAGACGTATTAGCGTTGATATACATAGAAGTGCAGTTAGTCCCAAATCCAACATTGAACAGGGATTTTCAGGATTCAGTAATCAGAATAAAAAAATATTTCTTGCCAGGTTTATGTATTAAGAAACAGTTCTCAGTACCCAACCCTACCTCCGATATGATGGGTGTTTCTTCGTACAGTAGTCACAGCTATTAACCGGCATGTTTATTTCTGTCCTTGTGTCAAATGTTAGAACAGATAGTCGAATCGAATGTGGGAAGAGTTTACCACCCAGGGTTGGAAGCAGAGTTGCCAGGTGTTGCCAAAAAACAAATAATTCTAAAATCCAGAATGATCGTATTTTTGGACAAACTATAGTACACTAATCCAGACCTTGGCCACCCGGAATTGTGCCCTGGTTCACAATGCATCAGACCAAGTTGACTGCAATGAGCTCTTACTACAGGCCAGCATTTGTTATGCAGTCTACATGAAGGACAAGCTATGCATCCTAGCATGTAAGTAAATAGGTTACAGCTGAAACATTTTGTACCATAAACCATGCCAAACTGAACTTGAGGATAACTATAGTAGAGCTGCAACAATTAGTCGATTAATTGATTAGTCGATTGATAGAAAATAACCCTCAACTATCTTGTTATCTAGTTATTTTTCAAGCAAAAATGCAAAACATTGTCTGGTTCCAGATTTTCACCTGTTTGATGTGATAGCAAACCGACTATCTGTGGGTTTTGGACCGTTGGTCTAACAAAACAAGACATTTGAAGACATCACCGTGGGCTTTAGGATATTGTAATGGACATTTTTCACTTTTTTCTGATATCTTATAGTCCAAACGATTAATCAGTTAATCAGTCGATAATGAAAATAATCATTAGTTGCAGCCCTAACCCATACCAAACAAAACAGTCTGACACTTAAACCATACCAAACGACTGTTGTGAAATACAGTCAGAAGAAGTTTAGAAGAGGTTGTGAGTGGCGACACTGGCTGTCTCACGAGATCTCAACAGAGATGTGAATGGATAATTTATGGCAGATCCAGGGTCAGTTTTCCATAATGCATAATTGACATAGTTATCGTTTCACCATATGGACCCACCTCAAAACATACAGTAACGTGAGAAGCTATCAGGTGGACAATAGAGATCTGGCTTGGATAGTTATCTCGTTGGCACAGTATCAGTAGATGCTAGCAATATATAAAATTAGCAACATTTACAGTATCAGCATAGCAAATACACATCATTACATTACATTGCTGGTCATAAACAGACACTACATATGTAGAAACACGTCATTTTCTTTTTTCCCTTTCGGGGGTTTATCTTTTCAGCCATTAGCACCAACAGCTAGCTTGCAGATGTAAGCACACAGGAAGTGCAGTTGTGGTTGACAATGGAGTACTTTGGAAAGATTTCTTCAGTGATAAACCAACAAGAATGCTAGAGCAGCTGACAATGACTTAACAAGCCCAACACTGTTAAATAATGTTACTTGCTGTGATTGCTAAAAGAAGCTAGTATGACATTAGCTTCCTGTTTCCACTGTCCCTGCAAAACAAAAGTAGCATTGTTCACTTGTCCTGTGTTGCAATTTATATTGGTTTGGATATTGGATATATATGTCATGCAAGAAAAGCCGGTCTTCTACAGGGTCAGCAATGTATGAATGTAATTAGCTGTGGTTGCTAAAAGTAGCTAGTGTAACATTAGCTGCTAACTGTAACTAATGCAGGAACTATAGCTTGCTAGAATATTAGCCACAGTTGCGTTGGCTGCGGGTGTGAAGCTGGATAGTGCCTGCTGCCTTTGTGTCATATCGTACCGACTGGGAAAAACATTCACGTCAGCCTCTAAGTTGCGATTCCAAGTCGGAAATATCAGGAATTTCTGATAGCTACAATAGTTCCCACAAAAGTGCCAACAGGTGGCATATCGCTGGCAGTTACATCCAAGTAAAATCCAATATTAACACTAACATTTAACCCAGCAAATTAAAATGGAGCTATACACTGTTTATTCGTATCTGCTTCCACTTGTTAACAAACCATACAAGTATGTAACATGATGAAAATAGCTAATTTAGGCTTAACTCCATTTATCTGGTGTGACTACAAGGCCAGCAATGGGAGTAACAGTTAGAACTTCACTATACACACAACAATGGCTTTGTCTTGGCCAGTAGCGAAGTTTTCATCCCAATCTATCGTAAAGTTTGAACAAAATTCCAGAAAATCTGCAAAAGAAAATGCAAATGAATGTGCGTTTCCATCCACTGCTGTTGTGCAAATATTAGGAGTTGGTTCTTCAAGATAAACAGTTGGTGGCGCTAATTCTCCAGTCGGGTGCCATTAAATCATTGTAGAAGAAGAGGACGCAACAAGATGACATAATTGAAAGAGTGCCAGTAAAACCGAATGAACGAATGAAAACGATGTGGCATTTATGTTTGTTTCATGTTTTAATATGGGCCGCAATTTTTCGTCTCTCCAGTGGAGCAGAAGCTTCAGTGGAAATTTTAGTCACATGCTTCATGTATGTCATTATATACTCGCCGTTTCCATTGCACTTTGTCGCATTTTGTTTTATTGATACAGCAACATTTCCACCTCAGCCGATCATAAACTGTGATTGGAATTATATCCAAAACTGATGATGGCCAAGTGACTCTGCTTCAAAAGTGACTTTTAGGGTCAGGTAATGGTCTAAATCCTGTTTCAAATGCTTTATTGACAAGAATAAAATTGGCTATCAGCAGCCTTAATCCAGAAATTTCTGTGTCAGAGCTGGGCTTCATATACCATTTTCAAATTTGGAGCCTGAGTCACAAGGACTCTCTGTTGCCTGGTGCAGCCGGAGGGACAACCTGGGCTCTCTTCCATTCCCCTCTCAGCTTCCCCTTTTCACGCACGGCCAGATGAGTGGCTGACCGCCTGCCCTGATCCCACCGGCTGGTATTCCCTCAATGCTCCACATGTCTTTCAGCCTGCTGAAAAAAAAATCAGTTGGCATGGTGGTGGGGATTCATGGCATAAAAGAGCGGAGAGTGATGTCAGAGCTGCCTGGACTCGTTTCAGCTGGACCCCTGGCAGGAGCATGAACGCTGTGCTGTGGTGTGTGGACATTCTCCAGAGCTGCTCTTAAAAACTGGATCCTTTTTTTCTTTTTTCCATGCGGGGTCCTTATATGTTTTCAAATTTTCCAGGGTTTTCTCAGAATGCAGCATCAATAGCTCTCCACCTATGCTGGAAAATGAGACCTGAATGGGGAAACTGTGTTTTAAAAATATAAAGTAACCCCCTTCACCCCCCTCACCCAGTCAAATTAAAACACCGTCCCACTCACCCTGCCCCTCTACCTCTCACCGCTCTGCCAGCTGTGCAGCCCGAGACCGCTGCCAAAAGAAACACAAGCTTACGTCAACTTCCAAATAAGGAGCTGCTACTTCACTTTGACCTGAAAGAGAGACACTAGGGGGAGGGGGGGGAGGTGTATGAAAGAGGTGGAGATAGACAGGGAGAGAGTGTCCCCTCCTCCTCATTCATACGCATAATATACTCAGCTACCTGTTTGTTAGCCCAGTGCACGTAGAGCGGAGACTCGATTACCCCTCTTACTTCGCCGTCACTCTCATTCATCCTTTCGCTCTCACTCGCTCTCTCTCTCTCTCTCCTTCCCTTCACCTCTCTCTGGCTCTCTCTCCGCTCTCCCCGTTTCCACTCATTCACAACCGGAGGACAATACCACCTGCTACCAGGTAAAAAAAAAGAAAAGCCATTGATATCCTTTTTTCTTTGTCATCTGCAGTGATTTTGATGTGTGTGAGGTGAGGTGATGTGAGTGACGTGATGTGATGTGAGGACTAGGGGGATTTTCTCCATTCAGGTCTTTGTTATTGCAAGAGGCTGCTAACATCAATGAGCCAGTGAGTGGTGGAAAAAACCAAGAAATCATTTGTGGAATCATACTCTGAGAGATTTGAAATGAGCTGAATATTTTTGCCGTTTTAAACATGCAGACAGTGCAGCTTCTGCAGTGAGGGTGTTTGTGTGTGTGTGTGTGTGTGTGTGTGTGTGTGTGTGTGTGTGTGTGTGTCTGTGTGTGAATGAAGGAGAGGGAGAGTGCATGTAGTGAGTGGTTCGTGGGCTGTGTATGCATTAAAGCTCACAGCTCAGACTGGAAGTGAATGAGCTCCCTGTGTTGTGCATCCAACCTCCTATGCTTGGCATGTCCTCATGTGGACTGGGGAGCGCTCCCGAGAACCACGCGCATACACACACACACACGCACAGAGGAGCAGTTGTGTACGCACTGACTCCCAGAGGGCTCTGCTCTGTCCCTAGAGAGCGCCGCTATCAGGCCGCTGATGGAGCTGCGCTTTCCGACTTGACAGCATTGCTAATGCTCAGCTGACATTGTGGTGGAAACACAACAACAGATGAGGGCATTCACGGTGTCGCTTAGTTCAGATGAGTCTGCAAGATGATGATTTAGGAAGACAGTGAAATGAGTCCAAATTAGCATGCTGTTTTCATTGTGTTTCATCAGAAAAAGAAAGTCCTACTTTTTGCCTCAACATTCGGATGCTTTGATTGTCATTGTTTCAGTTGGAACCTAATTTTAGAAATCGCTTATTAAGAAGCTTATAATCAAGCCAATTTGTACACATACATCTGTTGTATTTGCCTTTTGGAATACTGCACCTTTTTCACTTAAAATTTTCCCTTTTTAGGTCAACCATAATAGGAAAAAAAAAACAAAAGGGTTTAAAATTGTTGAATTGTTCAGAATAATGTAGCTTAGTTTTTCATGGAGACTGGTCCAGTGTTCTTTGTCCTCCCCATGTACAGTATGCACTTTCCTTTCTGGTTCCTCCCGAAAGAATGGAGGAGTATTAGTCTAGTATGAATTCAAGACTCCCAAAGTATTGATTTTCTTTTGAGATGTGTACCGTTCTCTCCTCAAAAAGCCGTAGCTTCAAGGAGGAAGGCACCTTCGCCTGCCTGCCTCGCTCTCTCCCTCTCTCTGTACTCGGTGAGGATGCTGGAAGATAAATTTAGCCCTCCAGCTCTCCTTCCATCTGCTACCACATGGTTTAGGGCCGTTACCATAGGAACCACCGCTGGGTGCCCATTAGTGTGAGAAGAGGAAATTTTCAAGATTTTTAAAAAGCCATTTATACAATATTATCTTTCTGCGTGCTGCGTGAATGGACGCAGCATTTCACAAATTTATATAAGAGAGTTTTTTTTTTTTTTTACTTGAGGCGATATAGTTTCAGTACCTGCAGATTTTGAGTGCACTCTGCAGATTGTAACTGCAACTGTATGCCCACACGGCAAATATATGTACACTGCAACCATTAGACAAAGATCAGAAAATAACTTTTATATTGTGTCATTATACTGTAGTAGCCCATTTACAGTACTAAATACAGTATATATTTATATTGCACACATTGCTCATATCCCTGCCTAATGCCTTATGAGAACCAGTCAACTTTTTTTCCTCACAATAGGCTCTATAGGCTGGCTATAAGCTAATGTTCATGGTGGCCATTAGCAGGAAAAGCCCAGGTGGGATTATTATTAATGATGGTTGCATTACATTAAGGTGTGCCAGTTCTATGAACTTGGTGTTGTGCACCCTGACTCACTGGTATGGCTTACTGGAACACATAAATGGAACAAAGCCATGAATTGTACAAGATATGTCAAAATGTCTGCTGAGAAAAAGGACTATTGCTTTTTGGAAAGGATGTCTGACAGTAGCTGAAAGGACACTCAAGCATTCCACTCCTATAACATTGTTATACTCAAAAAAAGGGTCAAAAGCGATGCAGCAGTACCAGAGATATTGTCTTTTTTATTCCACGCATTTACCCACAATGAAACTTGACTGCCGACAGTTCGGGTGTGTCATGCTAGTAGTGGCTAATGTAGCTTTAAGCAGAAATGAGGAGCGGGCTACAGAGGTCTGGTATGCTCACTTCTTTCTTACTCCACACCCCCAGATTTTTTTTCACTTTCAAACTTGTAGTCTTCAGCCCCAAACGACGCTGACTCAAGTGACATCACTTGAGACAATTTATCAGATTCAGTACACCTCCTTGTGAAGCCACAAAAAAAGGCTAAACACTTTTTTCACATATGCAGTAGTACTCCAAGACCCGTAAACAGACTTGGATGTGCAAAAATCGGTCGAGTTCCCCTTTAAGGATGTATTGAATTTTGATGGAATGTTGCTATAGAAGTTGATATTCAGTTTTTACTAAATGTGTAGTAATTTGCCCTAGCAAACAGTTGACAACATCACACCTAGATGTGTGTTTTCTAGCAGAGCCTTGCAACGGTTCACCCAGAGAGAATCGCAGAGGCTGAGAGCCAAGGACACGGGGGAAAACAGGATACATGTGGAGAGAAGGGTTGAAGAAAAAAAACTGCCTGCTAGGTTCATTTGCACCAAGAGAGGTGCAAATGAACAGTCTTTAGTTAACTCTGGAATAAGTGTGACACATGCAAGTGTAAATGAGTAGATGCATTGCGTGATTTTAAAAATGCCACTTGGTTTTAGCTGCCAGTTCTGCACTGCCAAGTGCTCCATCTGAAATTTATTTCACTCCAGTCATTGTCACCCTCATGCAGAGTATGCGGGTGTTCTGAACGTCTCACAGTCTGAGCTCTGAGGTGTTATTTTCAGTCTGACTCTCCTCCAAAAGCTCTTAGTCCAGTTACACTACCTGTCTGACCTACATTTAGCATTTACTAGTCTCACTGAAAGAGATTTAGGCCTATGACATCTGAATGGTCTTCTGCAAAGTACAGATATAATATACCTATGCAGTATGCCTGTTTTTTATTATAAAGAAAAGCAATGTTGGTTCAATATTCATCCCATACTGGAATGTATACTCTTCCCACAAGTTAAACCAAAGATGGCTATCAACCTGTTATCAGTAATTTGGATATAATCCAGCAGCTTTGCCGTCTTCCACCAGAACGTGGGTGTAGAAACCAGCTGGTCAGTGTGTGGGATGCCTTGTTTACTGTTTCAGTATGCTGGCACAAAAAAACATTGGGAGTTTTCTTCAGTATCTCCACTGAGTCACCTTGTGTATGCACTCGCAGCTAACAGCCATCCCTTGCCTTCATTTGGCCTGGCCTTTTTAAGTATCTAAAATCAGATGAAATTATCCATAAAATACTCAATAAAGTAATGAAGCAGGTAGAGCCATTCACATGCGCTCTGTACTGTAGCACTGTCTTATGCTCCTGATTTTAAAGGAAGCGTAGTCTGCTACTGGACAACATAACATGTCAAATATGCAGCATTAATTAGAGCATGTTGAGACACACTCTCAGGTTCATGTGCCACAGTCCCTTAGTTAATCCCAGTGTAATTAATTATGCAAAGAAACACATTTTAATATGAGTAACTCCCTCCTCAACCAGGAAGATTTTGTATGTCCTTGTGAAAATGACAAATCTTCTTTGGGTATCATTTTTTTGCTCTGTCTTGCAGCAGGAAGATCTGAGTCATTTTATGGGAGTGGGTGGGATATGTAATGTTGTCCGACAGAAAGATATTGTTGTCCACTATTTTGAAATAAGTAATGCGTGGTTGATTAGAAATCATTGAAGGCCATGGCAAATTCAAATTATGCAGTTATTGTTCCTGTCACAGTCATTGGACATATTGCCTCTCTCTGGGAATGTCAGCAGAATCATCATTCTTACTTGCTGCATGCTGATATATTTTTATGCAAAAATATTACATAAACCATTGTAATTCTAAAAGTATTCAGCAGCCAGGGGAAAGCGAAAGCTGAATGTTATGACACATACAGTGATTATGTAACACATGAAACATAAATATCCATACATGGCAAGCGGAGGGTCAGAGTGTTGTGTCTCAAAGTTGAATTGTATGCACTATTCTATATAATGAGTTGTTTGTCTTCACAGATCTTTATGTTGAGAAGACAGAAGAATCACATATTCAACTGAGTTGACTGAGCATCAGTGTGTGGCAACAAGACTGGCTGAGTTCTTCATGATGGGATACTTTAGGTCAGCATGGCAGAGGACTTCCTCCACAGCACATGACATATCACAGCTGCATTCTTTGATGCCGCCGTTCTACATTTGATGGCATCATTCTGCCGTCAATAAATAAAGTTTGAGCAAAACAAGTGAAAATGATGAAGCCTGTCAGTCAACTAAAGTGGATATAATTTGATAGAATTCACTCATATTAAACCCATTATCCAGTTAATGATTTGGCTTGAACTCTGTAGCCTGGCACAGGCAGACACATCCCACTTGTCTACCTGAGGCTGTCCTTCCATTTTATGGAGGCCTTGCATAGTCGCCTGACGACTGGGGAGCAGTCCGGAGGTCAAGAGCATTGTCAACCAGAGTCTCCTCCCAGAGGCCCACCTAAGTCTCCCTCCCAGTCCCGTCAGCAACAGCAAACTGAGTCCCTGAAGCCCCATGGCACACAGCAGCAACCAAAACAGTCCAGAAGACAGCATCCTGAGCGTAAACGTCTCAGGCACCAGCGGCAGAGCGCTGACTCAGATACAGTGCTGGAACACAAACATGAGGCAACAAAAGCAACTACAGTTTCTAGTTTGTCACCAGGAGTCCCACCTTCCTCAGCCAGTGGCCCCACCCAGTCTAAACCAGAAACCCAGGAAGGCACCCCAAAACAGAAACGTGAGCGTAAGCCTCAGAGACCAGGCAAATATGTCTGCACATACTGTGGCCGTGCATGTGCAAAGCCTAGTGTCCTACAGAAACATATTCGCTCCCACACAGGTGAAAGACCCTATCCCTGTGCCCCATGTGGCTTCTCTTTTAAGACCAAGAGTAACCTGTACAAACACCGCAAATCGCATACACACAGGGTGAAGGCAGGTCTGGTACTTGGGGAGCCGAGATCTTTAGAGGAGCAAGTCACTGAGTCAGAAGATGAAACCCGACAGCTTTCATCAGCATCTTCCCATGCAGAAAGACAAGGCAGTGAAGCCTCAGTCAAAAGTCATGAAACAGACAGGGCCAAAGATTGCACTGGAGGAAAAGATGACTCCTACGCAGTGAAAAAAAGATTGGCCTTGCGTCTAAGTAGAGGAAAACAGGGTCCTCGAGACTCATCCGATGAAAAGACCTCATCTCTAATTTTAGGGAGTAAAGGCAGCACAGAATCTGGCTATTTCTCTCGCTCTGAGAGTACTGAGCAGTCACAGGACAGCCCTCCGAACACAAGTGCCAAAAGCTATGCAGAGATCATCCTCGGCAAGTATGGACGTCTCGGACACCTACAGAGGATGTCTCGGCACCATAACCAGCAGCCCTCTGGTCAGGAGGACAAAAGCATCCCATTCACAGTCCCTAAGAAGCAGGTCATTGACCATATCACCAAACTCATCACTATCAACGAGGCAGTGGTGGACACCAGTAAAATTGACAGTGTAAAACCAAGGAGATTCTCACTCTCCAGAAAGAATAGTTCAGAGTCTCAAAAGAGTTCATCTATGAAAGAACCGCTTATTCATAGCCC
This sequence comes from Macquaria ambigua, assembly GCA_008360985.2. Classification (NCBI taxonomy): domain Eukaryota; kingdom Metazoa; phylum Chordata; class Actinopteri; order Centrarchiformes; family Percichthyidae; genus Macquaria; species Macquaria ambigua. Next base: position 208,720 of record VMKM01000363.1, read on the forward strand.
TAAAGCTGGAGATATGAGCTATAAAAACAGTGGCTCCATCACCATGGGAGTTCCATGTGAAAAATTTCATCATCCATCCCTAAATGTGGAGCAGCCAGCTGGCCAAACATCCACTGCCCCTCTGGTGAGAAGTCACTCAATGCCATCTGCAGCTAGTTCATTTGACGCCTCCAGTGGTGGCCTCAGTAAATTCCGCCTAAGTCAGTCCTTTGATGAACGTCAGCCTTCCGAAACGCAGGCATCCCGTCGTTATAGGATGCTAAGACGGCAGCCAGCTATTGAAATCCCACTTGGTGCCGAACTTACAAAAGAGGAACATGAGGTTTCTCATTCATTTTACCCTGACAGCATAACCACTGTGCCTGACCACAAGCAAAGTCAACCGCAGCCATATGAGTGTGAGGCCTGTGGCACTGGATGCAATGATTGGGAAGGTTATAAGAAACACAGGCAAAGCTTGTGCTTAGCACATCATCCCAGAAATGAGGTGGTAATTAGTCAAATGGAGTGCTCACAGTTAATTAACCATGCAGTCAGAGCAGGAGCTTCAGCAATGCGCAAGAGAAGGAAAGAGGAGAGTTTTGAATTTGATGACCCCTCTTCTCCTTCATTACCCTCTCCTGACCTCTTGTCAGGACAGTGTAAAGATAAAAGCAGTTTAGCTTATGATGGCCCCAGAAGACCTACACTGCAAACCTGTTCAGTAATTCAACATACTAGTTCATTTGAAAAACAAGAATCTTTGTGCAATGAGAATCAAAGCACTGAGGCAACAAAAAACTCTCCACCTCATGAAGAATATCAACTGGTGCCTCAGAAACAACCCCAACAACAGTCGACAAACTCAGCAACCCAAAAGCTGGTCCGCCAGCACAATGTGCTGGTTCCAGAAATACTGGTCACAGAGGATTCCAACATGAGCACAGAGACCTCGATAGAGCCAGCCTCCACAGCAAAACATTCTGAGAAACCTGATGAATTTCAGTGGCCACAGAGAAGCCCCTCTCTGGCCCAGCTCCCTATTGAAAAGCTTCCTCCAAAGAAGAAGCGCTTACGTCTAGCCGAGGTTGCCCAGTCATCAGGGGAATCCAGTTTTGACTCTATATCCCTGCCCCGCAGCCCTAGTCAGGACAGTAGTGCATCTTATGCATCCAGTCGTTCCACATCCTTTGAAGAGTCAAATAGACCTGACATGGAAATAGCAACATCGACACCACTGAGGAGATCAAGAGCTCCTCACATGTTGACAGTGCCTGGGGTGCATCAGCACAGAGAGATGAGGCGATCTGCATCTGAGCAGGCGCCTCATGACCCACAACCAAGTGTCCTAATGGCTGAGACCCGCAGTAAGTCTTTTGACTACAGTTGTCTGTCCCCTGAACGCTCTGCAGTTGGCTGGAGGGAAAGAAGAAAATGTCTCCTTATGAGACACACTGCTATCAGAGATCCAGATGAGGAGGAGGAGGAGCGGTGTGCCATACCGGGCCGTAGTCCTGAACATGTCAGCCCTAGTACATCTTCTCAAGCAAGCCCAACTTCTGTGTACTGCAGTAGGTCCCCTGCTTCTCCTTTATCAGGTGACACAGACTTGCATAATCCAGTAAAATTACAATGCAAAGAGATCTTCTCTCAGTGGAAACTCAGTCAAAATATTCAGTTGACAGGCAGCACAGAACTGTCCCTTACTCTCTGCCCATCTGTAGATCCTGTAAAAGAGGTCTCACACATCCATACAGGGCAGCTCCCTCCTCAAGCACCACAGCCCTATCCTAAACATGGACCATCAGGGGCAGCCAGAGCTCGCTACCTCCCCATGTCTACAGGGCTAAAGCTAGAGATTCCCTTACTACATGATGATTATTCAGAGGTTCGAGTAAGTCACTCCCACAGCCAGCACTCTGTCCCTCACATCACTTCCAGCCTGGAATTACTGAGGCCAGTCACATCTCCAGCAGTAGCAGTGCGTCTCCAAACAGACACCCTCACACTAGCATGTGCCATATACACCACATTGTCTCAGTCCACCTCCCCTAGGCCCCAGGAGAAGGTTGATGCTGTTTCACACAATATAGGTATCCCAACAGCTGAATACAGAAACCATAGGAACATAAGTCCAGACCTTCAATTGTGGTCTGACGATGGCCTGCGGATATCAGGCTCAGGGGGCAACAAGCGCATGCTTTCCCCTTCAAACAGTATAGAGATCCCCCCTGAGTCACAGCAGCAGCAGAAACGAGTAAAAGAAGAAGAAGAGAGGGAGGTGGGATGTGTTGACAAGGCATTGGTGGACACATGCAATCAGGAAATCAAAGGGGAGAATCAGTCATGTCTACCCAGTGTTAGCTCTCCCAACACACATGTTGGTCCATCATTCCCCAGTCTGCTGTCCAGCACCTGTAATAGCTGGTGCTATTTGAACTACATTAAACCAAACCCTTCTACTCTGGATGAACAGAAGCCCTCAGTGTATTCATCGTGGTCCACTAGCGGCTATGACCCCAATCCACCTGGCCTCTCTAGCAAGACAGCTCTCTCTCTGCTGCACTGTAAGCAGAGGCTCAGTCCCTCCATCTACACTGTATCCCCCATGTCAGTCAGGACAACTGAGTCAATGGAGCAAGAGGACAACAAAAGACCATGCTCCACTGAGGTAATTACAACACTTATCACTGATTACAATTGTCTGTAAAAGTACGATAGCACTGTATGTAAAAATTGACCACCACAAGAGAATTTCTGGGAATTTCACATTTATTAGGCCGATCAAAATGTAGAAGGACATGGAAGTCTGAGAGAAGGTAGATGACATGCAATAAAGGGTGTGAGTCACATTTGAAACCAAGATACCACATTTAGATGGTTGGTTCCCAAAGTTAAGGAATCCTGTAGACCCATAATTCAGGTTAAATTGATTCAAGGGTCTACCTGGCATGTTTTACCTTCTTGGTAGGTTAGCATAGCAAGCCTCTTTGCTTTCCCCTCTGGTGTACTAAGTACAAGGTGCAGCAAAGGGTGAGTAAACATTGCAAGGTATCTTTGCAATTCTTATGTAACCTCTATCCCCAAAAAGGCAGGAAGATACTGGCAGCTAACTCTGCCAGCACCAACAATCATGTTGATGACATGAGTATGGAAATCTTTACGATGACACCCAAAGGAAAAAAATATATATGTGCTTTAACAAATGCTTTTAAACACAACGTTCAATGAAAATTCCCAATTTTTGTCTCCCTGGGCATGCTGGAGCAGAGTTGGTGAATTTGCCCATGTCTCTTTCGAGTGTAGGTCTACAACAGGCAGCCGTACTGCAGAGACCGTGAGGGAACAAGGAAGGGGCAGCAGTCAGCAGATGACAACAAGTCAAACAGAAAAGAGGAGAGGGAGGAAGAGAAGAAGAGGGAGGAGGAAGTACAGTCATGCTCCAGAAATAAACAACCGCCTGAAGTTTGGATCTCTGAGAGAGGGTGAGTATGAAGTTATGACAGCTCAGCACTGTGTCAGATGCATAAGAACATTAGCTAATAACGTAAAGTTTACTGGTGACATATTGTCTATATTTACAGCGTTAAATCTGATGTGCCTCATTACTCGTGTACCTCATTAGTGTTGAGGGCTTGCGTCACATATTGCGGTATGTTGTGGAAACTGTTGTCTGTCCACCATGTTGGAGAGGCTAAGGCTTGGCTGTCTGCACCAACAGAGCCCGTCTGTTGAGGGGCTGAAGCCAGGAAACTACTTAGCTTCCTTTGCTCCTGCAGAGATTCATTTACACCAACCATTCACATGGAGCGGCAGCACGTTTCATTCTCTTAGACTCACACCAAAGGAATGAGCAGAAAATATACAGTACGTACATCTCCATACATAGCATTAGGCATTAAAGGGAGCCTGCCATACTGAATGGAACTGGGCAGAAAAACAGACAAAGGGTATAAAAAGAAAGTGCTGGGGTCTAAGGATGTGCTGAGAGAACATATAAAGAGGATTTGAAAATGCAGGGAGGTTAAAGGATAGGTTATCATTTTTTTAACAATTTCAAGTCTGTCTTAAAACGATAGTCAGGTGCCCATATGAACATTGAAACAGGTTTTGCTTTCTGTAATCATTCCTCCTGCTCATACTGGCCATTGAAAGATCTCTTCCTAAGTCACTTTCAATGTAAGTGATGAGGGACAAAATCCACAGTCCTCATTATGTGCAAAAATATACTCCAAAGTATATCTAAAGCTTATATGAGGCTTCAACAGACTGTGTTAGACAAATCAAGTGGATATCTTCCAAAGTTAGTCTTTTCAGTACAAAATTACTATCCCTCCACTGCAGCTCAAACGGGAAAACACAAAGAGGGAATTTTATGGTTTTAAGACAGAAAAAAAAAATTGTGAACCTATCCGTTAATACAGTGTACATGATGCCATTTCTTTTTTTTTCTTTTTTTTAAATAAGCAAAGGCTAAATGGGTTGGAATGGACTCCGACAGTGTTGCAATGTTAACATTTGAGGTAGAACAAGGTTTGATTTGGGAATTTTTGGCCCTGACTTTGGCCTGTCAGGCTTAACAGGGTTATTAGGCTTAGTAGACTTATGTAGGTGGTTCTAAGTAGTAAACTCAAACTCATGGATCCCTCTGTTATTATTTCAAAAATGTATTTGCATGAACACAGTCTGACTATAAATGGGCAGAAAGTCTTAATTTTTTTTTATGTCATTGCCATGGAAAATACCTTTTTCTGATTAGCTGGCAGGTGTCTATTAAAACTGTATAACAGGACACCTCAAACAAACAGTTGACCACTGTTCTAAATGAGTTTACAATACAGTACATCAAATGTTATATTAAAATGCGAGTAACCATAGCAACAATACTTCTGCTTAATGCTCTCTTTCCAGATAATAACACTCACTGAAATGGACCTAATAGTGTGTTAAAACTAACTATGAACAACTTTGAAAAATGGTTTATGATGTTGTTATCCTTTGGTAAGTGGCAATAGCATAAGCATGGTTACACACACCGAGGTGTCCTGATACAGAAACTAATGGACTCAGCGGAGGAAATGCCACTTTGCTTTGTGTTTTTTGCCCTAGCATTAGGGTTCAGGACACCTTGCTGTGTATTATCCCTAAACCAGACGCGCTCAGTACTTCAGATACCCATCAGAAATAAAAAACTGCTGCGATGCGATGCAGAGGAGTGCAGAGATGTGCCATCTGCGTGTCTCGTTTTGGTTTGGGACTGTGTCTGTGAACAAATCCCTGTTGTGACTCATGTTGACGCTCATCACAGCCTTCCTAAAAGAGTGAGTCATTCTCACGCCTGCTCGCTTTCTCCTTCTCTGTCAGTTCAGTCTGTCTGAGGGACAAAAAGAAAAAACTGAGGCAGCAAGGCAGTCGAACATTGCAGTTTTCTTGTTGGCATGGGGGAAGGCAAAGGCACCTGGACTCAAATCTTGGGTGTAAATATGTGCTGCATGAAAAGCCTATGGATAGAGCTGCTTTAGTGTAGAGGTGTAGTGTCCCGGCATGACGGCGGCAGAGTGTTTCTCTTTCATTAACTTGAAAGTTTTTCAAGACTGTAAAAGCCACCGTTTATGATACCTGCGGAGTTTATCCAGCCGTGAAGCCTGTAGTGAAAATAGAAGAAAAAACAGCCGATTATAATCAGAACGATTGTTTGTCATAGGAATGTGTTTTCATTTTCTGTGTTTTTTCATGCTTATTTGGAGCAGCAGCTGGTCTGGGCCAGGGTTTCCCTCCCTCTCTGGCCTGTTTTTATTGGCCGGCTGCAGCAAACCCCGGACCTTGGGCCACATCGCAGGCTCCCCCTTGTTTGGACTTGGTGGTGGTGTGAGCTGTGATGGGGTTATAAGGCAGTGGGAAGGGGGGGGGTCTGGTTTTGGCTTATGAAAGCTGCTCTGTTGAAGCTGAAGTGGGTGCCTCGCTGAGGGACCCTCAGTGTACATGGAGGGGTGGACCCGGGCCCAGCTGCCACAGTGTGAGCTCCCTGTGTAGCAGAGGCCAAAGAGATAGCGTACTTACACTGGATAAATACAGGCACTAAAAAGCTGCTTACAGGTGCTAAAGGGCCTGCAGCCTGCCGTCAGCTGCAGTTACACTCATATTGATTGTGACTATCATCCTGAGAGGAACGGCATCAATAGACAACTGACGGGGAAATGCTCTGAGGACCAAACTGAAACCTCTTGCTCTCTTCACACCTACAGATCAAATAAGAAGTATGCTGTCGTGCACAGTGGAGGTGGAGGGAAGTGCCAAAGTGAGGATTGTGGATTCCACCTTAAGAATACCAGTGTGCTGCAAAAGTACACCCATCACATCACAGAATCCCCGCCATATAACTGCAAACACTGTAATGTTTCTTTCAAAGCCAAAGGTAAGGATAGACAATGACGTTGAAGTTTGCGATGTTCACTGTGCATCCAGTATGAGCTCAGCCTTTCTTTTGTCTTTTACAGGAAGCCTCACTGAACACCTGATATCTGAGGCACATGGGCAAGAAACCTGTTACCCAGATGGCATAGATGAAGGTATGTGTTGTTCATTTTTATGACTGTGCTTGATAAGTTGTTTTTCAAACTAGTAAGAAAGTGCCAGTGCTGATATTTTTGGACTGAATATACTAATAACTAGTATTTTCTGATATATATGTATATATATATATATATATATATATATATATATATATATATATATATGTTTAAGTCCAACTGAATTTTAATTGCATGTTTTTGTTTCTAATACAGAATGGATTAGTAAATGATCCAATCCAATTTTTTTTTGTACTGATTTTGCCATATTAGCTTTCCATTAACACCCACATTAGCTTTATAGCACATTAGCTTTCTGGTTAAAGTGTAATTACATCCTCAGATTCTGCTAGAACCCTCTCTCCCAGCAAATTTAAAAAATGCAATGAGTGAGGGAACAACAGCTGTTAGGAGGCGTGGCCTCAAGGCTACGTAGTGTGGGTCAGGGGACACGGGGGAGACTGACTGACACTGATTAGAATCTTGTTCTTATATAAATTTCATGACGTAGACAGGTCCCAACCGGTCGACTCTTCAGGGCTGATTTAAAACAGTAGATGGCATGTTGAACCATTTTCAACCCATGAAATGCAGATTTTTATGCATTTGGTAAGAAATGCCAATATTAACAGCAGCATTGATGTGTTTCATCACAGTACAGTCATATCGTTTAGTTTACAGCTCAAAAAACATGTGTGTAGTACCTATCTCCTTATCTATGAGCATGGACACGCCTTGTGTTGCACCTTACTTTGTTGATTGAGCAACCAACCAAATATCCACTGGGGGAAAATGTTTGCAGGCTACATAGCTAACTAGCTGTACATAGCTATCATTCAGCTGTAGCACATTGAACAGCTGACCTTATGCTTTTCAGCAACAAGGAAGTGCTCCGACGCCGTTGATTTGTCTTTTAGCTTCCTGTCTTCCTGCCGGACATGGGAATGTGTCGCATTGTGCAGATTGACATCTGCTGCTTGTGATCGCCTTGCACCTACATTTGATCAAATATCTGAGCAGTTTTTTTTTTATATCATCTAACGTGCAGCATGAAGGCCTGACAGAGCTGGAAGAAAATGCTTCTCTACAGCAGTTTGACAAACATCGACTGATATTTACATAGCATTGCTAATTAGATCACTTCTCCACCCACACAGCACCAGGATTAGCTGTCAGCAGTCACGTTACTGTTGTAGTCAATATGATATTATAACAGAAGTTGTCTGAGCGTTAATGCAGTTTTTCTCCAAGAAAAACACAGTCACAGTGAAGACTCATTTGGTTAGTTACATTATTACACACAGTCCAGTTTTCCATAACATGAGCTCTTGAAAATGTTCACCATAGGAACATAAAGCTGCTGCTGCAACATGCAGTGAGCTAGTTGCGATAGCTGTAAACTAGTTAACGCAGAACGTAACTTGTTGCCAAAGATTGTCTTTTTAATCTGATATCTGCAGTGGATGTGGTGTTGTCAGACCATATGACCGTGCTATTCTCCTTGCTACACACTTTGCATTTCTGATGTATCTCCAAAGACCTTATTTTCTTCCTCTTTATGATAAAAAGTGTGATAGTACATTTGAAATTCACTTTGCCACAGATTTAGTCCACAAAACGAGAAATCTTATGTGATTTCAGATCCTGTCTGCTTACATACTCTTTGATTGAGCTTCAGCATTTCACGTTTGTTTGAAGAAAAATAAATGTAAACACTGGTTAGCAGCATATCAAGATCTTGGGCGTACAGAATGGAAGATACGCGGGAGAAGGTTTGCCTGGAGAAACATGGGAGAGGCTCTTATACGTTACACCCAGGGAAGAAATGTACTCGGCTAGTACTAACTGGCCAAAACACAGCCCACTTAATGCCTACACATTGGTGCAGTTAGGAAAGTTAAGACTTAAATGACACAATGTGAAATTTCATTGAAAATAAAATACTTTTGCACAGTGTTTCAACCAGACTTTTATGCTTGACGAAGTAGAAGAAATGGCCCAAATTAGGAAGTGATCTCTGTTGTATGTAAAGTAGATGACTGGCCAATATCAGCCTGGTTCACTTGATCTTGAATAGTTTTAACTACAGACTGGAGTTGGTTGTTAGCGCAAGAAAAATGGAGAGAAAGTTAAACAAGCCAAATGTGTTTAAAAGTGAATTTTTCCTGTCCTAGGAGTCTGTGAAGAACATTCACTTGACCCAGATCAACAAAAACATCAGTACTCTCATCAGGGGAAGAGTGGACATGATGAGGAAGACAATGTAAAGGACAAGGATGGCAGTCGTGATGAAGACAACCGGTCTGAGTCGGCTGAAGGCTCTCACACTGCCTCCCCTGATAGTGTGAAACCTCATCCAGGAGGCCAGCCGATGGAGCCTGAACCCAGCCGATCCATCCCACTTCCCCCCAAGGATTCTACCCAGAAGAGCTCGGCCAGCGCCAGGAGGGCCCTCTTTGCCCGCAGGCGCCTTGACGCTTCAGCATCGGCGTCCTCCGGAGGCTCCCATTCTCCTAGTACTCAGTCCCTGATTCCACAGAGGGAGCCGTCTCCACCCAGGTCACCCAGGCCTCGCCAGTCCCCCGCTCCCCCTTCCTCCCTCTCCCCTTCCAGTTGTCATGTCTCCACCTCCACTCTGAGACCAGTCTCCCCTGTTAGAGGTCTTTCTCCTATAATAGTCCAGTCCCATGGATCGGAGTCCTCTGGGCCTCCAGGCTCCCTGGCAGACACCTCTGCTCAGTATCAAGCCTGTTTTCACCCAAGAGACCGACCAACTACAGCAAGGCTGGTGAGTCACTTCAGCTTTGGCTTCAAAAAACATCTTTAGCAGCATTTTCATTGCTTTTCTACATCTAACCTAACCCAGCCATTGTTTTTGTCTTACTCTGAATCTGCCATGATGCTCTGTTTTTGTCGCGTGTATAATTAACGCTGGTCAAAACGTGGCTTTTGTTCAAGCCGCAGTCTTCACTCACCTGTGACTTGATCCATCTCTGTTAGTTTAGCCTACAGTTTTAAATAAATCAGCTTTTGGCTCACAAAGCTAATCTTGTGTGGCTCAGTTAAATCCCAGTAAGTCAACATCTAGAACAAATATAGATAGGCTGGTACATATGAGGTTATTTTAAAGTCGTACATTTATTGGAAAAGGAAGGAAAGGCAACTCTCTTGTTTTATATCACTCAAACCAAGCCTGCAGCTCCGAACCTTAAAATAATGCAGGAGGCTCCCAAATAGACACAACATGTTTTCTCTGGGCAGCCGCTGATAAAATCAGAAGCAGGCCTATCGTTAAATACCAAAGATTGGAACCACATGTCCACGACGAAAACAACACGGGCGAATATCTCAGCCTTCACCCCAATAAAATTTTAAAAAACATGTCTATTCCAAACTTGTGGTTATGTTATGGTGTAACCTCACCACTTCCTCCTCACACTAATATAGGTCTCATAGGAGTAGATACTAATTCACATTCTCTACACGGTTGTTTTCCACATCTGCACTCAGACATTTCGGTTCACATGTTAGCTGAATGTGTAAGCGGAGCTGTTTTTATATTCATAAATATTTGATGTGTACATATATGACCTTCTGTAGACTTGCTACTGTGAATATACGCTTTAAAAAGTACCACACTTTCTATATATCCTTTCTAATATAGATTCTCTTAACATGTATATTTTTCACTAATTTTAGTAATTTGATTATGTTTCAGTATTATTTTGCACACCATTCTAATACTGTAATTTACACTCGAGTGATATCAGCCCACGTTAGCTTATCATAGATATATCACTATCTTTGTATAGAGATGCACCAATCCATTTTTTTTTAGTTCCGCTCTGATTCCGACACCTGAATTTGGATATCTGCCGATACCGATACTGAACCAACCAACGATGCAGCACAACTTCCACCCCTCGGAATGTGCAAGCTCCACCTGTACGTCTAACTCATAGAACTCTGGGAGACAAATAACTGTTTAATTACTAATTAATGGGCTTAAAATTGCATTATTACATATTTATATTTTATAAAAACAGACTATGGAATCTGGATCGGTACGTTGATCGGTGACGTTAGTCAGATATTCGATGAGTGAATTAACGGCAGTTTCTGCACCTGATACCGATATTGGATTGGATCAGATCCAACTCTATCTTTGTATGTAGACCAATTAGTAACAAGGTATTGCAGTACAAAAACGTCAAAGATATGTCTGAAGTCATTTAGAAACGGTGACGCTGTTACATAGTTTGTCCACCAGAGAGCACTGATGAGTTGATTTCAACTGTAAAATGTCCCACCCAGTACATATCCTGGTCACATTCCTTTAACAACCAAATCTAAGGGAATTTTATCAAAAATGTTATGAATTTATGTTAAAAAATAATATCTCCCAATTTATTCTAATCACATTCATATCAGCATTGGCTTAATAAAATCCAGTAACAGGGCTCTAACTTGTACATTTCTGCTGTAAAATATTAAAGGCATGTTGGAATTGCTGTTTAAGAAATAACACAATCTTCCTTTTACAGATGAAACTTTGAATTCATAAGCAATAAAACGCTCCCTTACTCAATTCAGTATACTCTTGCTACAGTCTTACTTGGTCTAGTATGACCAGTAGTTTATCGTGGCTAATGTTAGCAAACTATTTTGCTAATTTGTCTCTTCTCTCTGGCTTCTGTTACATTATGTTTGAGAAAGTCACAGATAAACATTTGAATGGTTTTAACAAAAAAAGATAAACAAGAAGTAAATCCACAGGCTGAATCCTAATGTCCACCCTCCAGACTTGTGCACTTGAGCGATGTGTTCACCATCATCACGCCAAGTCTGCAAGGGCGTTAGGCATTAGGTCGCAAGGAGATGAAATGCACCATTAAAATAGACTCAATTGTTTCCATGGATATAAATAAATAAGTATAAATTTAAGATTGATATACACAGGGTCGGCTGCTTTAAACAGAATAACAGAGAAAAAAATAGGATAAAGGTTGATATGCACAGTAAAACTTTACCTTTATATTGTTATTCAAATGAAATCCTCAACATTGGAGGTGGCCACCCCCTTTTTTCAAACTATTTCTGACTCTGCAGATTATAATAAACAAATTCATCATATTACATCAAACATTAAAATTATTATTTCAAAAATGACAACAAAAAAGGTAGATTTTGACTATAGCGTATAAATTGTGTATAACTTGTTTCACCTCTGACACCACTGTTGTCAAAAGTGTAACCACACCCAACAGTGATGTCACGGGGTCCTGGAGTACACCTGTACATCACTGCAGCAAGGTAAGGAAGCCGTGTTAAGATGCTCTTTAAAGTAACTGACTCGAGAATCACGGGAAATGAAGGGAAATTAAATTTACCTTTACTCTGTAATTGCCACTTGTGGCCATTGTTTAGCAAAAGTTTCACAGTTTCGCTTTAAAAGGGAATAATTAAGTAATGAATGAATGAACTGTTTGGACCTCTGTAGGTAGCTTCAGCTGCTTGCACAATGCCACACTTACACAACAGAAGCAGCTACTAGCTAATTAGACTGAGACCCAAAAGAAACATCTAATCAAAACTGAACACATCCGCATGCTAAATATTATTACTTAATTTATTAGCATGTGCTTGTATTGCTTAAGAACAAGGCTTTTTAACCTCCAGAGATAATGTCTTTCACTGCTGTTCGCTAACTCATAGCACCTCCCCAGAACTCTGCTTTTAAAAGATGCTTTGTCAGAACCAAGGCCAAGTCATCGTCGAGTCATTGCTATTGATCGACAACATCAATGGTCATTGTTTGCCACAGCACTTTAAATATTCTACTTATTGCCCCTTTAAATCTGCCTCATTGTCTTTTCTTTAATGTATCCTTTTCATTTTGCTGACCTAGTTTCCCCAGCAGAACCATTCAGGTTTCATTTCATCTTGTTTTCTTGTAGTCTGTGGATGAGGTTGGTCTGACCCACATCAACCCACATCCCACGCGGCCTCGGGGAGCCCACAACCTACTGAGTCACCTCCCTCTGCACTCCCAGCAGCCGAGCAGGGCCCCGAGCCTCCTGATTCCCATCGGGGGGATACACATGATTCAGCCCAGGTCCCTCCTCCCTCTGTACAGCCTGGTGAGCAGCCCCACAGCAGCCACAGCTAACCCCGCAGGGACAGGGACATCCTGGAGACTAAGTGACGCTCCAAAGGGGAGGCTTTCTCTGCTGCGGCGCCAGGATACTCTCGAAGAGATGTCGCCCAGCAGCCGAGCCAGCCCGCCGGACCCCGAGGCATTAGGGGGAATGTCCGGGAGCAGCCGATCAGACGCGCTATTACACAGAAAGAGTCAAGGATGCTTCGGTGTCCAACAACCGCCGAGTCCCGGGACAGAGACAAGGCATCCGGAGGTAAACCCAGACGCACATGTTACACAGAGGTGTGTTTACCCCGAGACCACCCAAGGCCAAAAAAAGGCTCCTTCCTCCCAGACACAACTCTGATAGGAGGGAGAGTCTGAAGGGACAGTGCAAAAGACTGAAACCAGAGTCTGTTGTAAAAGCACAGCGCTGGTTTGGAGGCCGAGGACAAAAGGCAAGAGCACTTCAGCACCGCTTCTGAATGACGCTATTATGTAATTATATGAATAATATATATAGACACTATGTTAGATATGCAGTATGTTTTGTAACTCTTTTTTTACCCCCTTGTTTGATGTCATCGGTGTTAATTTATTTATGTGCTATTATGCAAATTCTGTACTATATGCAAAAGCAGCTGGAATGAAAATAGACAAAGTTTGAATCAGTTTCCCTATTAACCCCTTTGACAGCTCTAATATACTATTGCTGTGTTAATGTACTGTATTACCAAAATGGATATAGAAAGGTACTACAAATATTTATTCACCCCGACCAGTATTTTGAAGTGCAATTTTATGTCAAGATTGTGGTTTGAAATGTCATTCTTAAAGGCTGTGATTATTATTATTTGTCAGTTTTTGTTGTTGTTGTTGTCTTTGTTTGTGTTCAAAGAAGCAGGGTTACGATCACCTCCTTTTCTAATGTCTGTAGGAAAAGAAGTTTCAGATCAAGACATTTGGAGTGCACTGACAAATCATTTGATATCCAGAGGAAACCTGTTTCGCGAACATGGTAGCTACGGTACGGTTTTTTTTCATAAACAGATACATGTATTTTTGTGTTGTTGCTTTTATAAATGATACAGTCACTCTTGTCATTTTCATGTTTGCCATTAAACTTCTCATTTTTACAGATTTATATTAAAACTGTGTTACGCGTGTGATTTTTGAGTTAGATCTTGGTCTTCTTTTCCAGTGATTTTTCAAATGCTAATTGATGTATAGAAATGAATGGAAATCAATGGCTGCTTGAAAGGTAGGAAAACCGCATTTAGAAATGTGAAACCCTACTACATACTAAAGGAAATGATAAGGAATGTAAAGTATGTGATTTGTAGTTAAAGGGTCAGGTCACCCAAATTACAAAAAACATATTTTTTCACTTTCCCATAGTGGTATCCAGCCATGTAGGTAGTTTGGACTTATTTGCTCATGTTTTCTGAGGTTTAAGTCTCCAGAAAAACACAATGAACGTGAATGGCATTTCCTTCATGGAGCGTTGAAAAAAATCACACTTAAGAAATTCAACGTGTCTTTCCAGAAACAACGCCCTTGTCTCACAAAGCAGGATTAGTGGGCTCTCTCTCTACGTGGCTCTGGTTTTACTACCGGTGCTCCAGCGCGGGAATGTCACCACACACACCAGATTTAAAAACTCAGGTATACTGTGAAATACGGAGAGATTTACCTGGCGGTGAGGCTGAATCAGCATTGTGTGAACTCGTCTAGCAACGGCTTACATGTAATGGACATTTGTATGTAAAAGTCCCACACTCTAGTTTTAAATGCTATTAAATAAATTAAAGAGCCATACCAACCACCTCGAACTCTATTAAAAATGCAGAAATTGGCAGACAGCCATTCTGAAGGTATTTAAACAGTCTTTTTACCACATGGAGGCTGTTATTCACGTGTACAAACCAAGTATAATCCAACAGAGAGAACTTCAGTTTCTCAAAAATGCCAATTATCTTATTGTCTGGCTACGAAACAAATCACCTGACTGGAGGCATATTGTCATATGTTAAAGTTGTTTAATAGGGTCTTAAACATCTACATTCATCCATACATTTTCAGCACTAATTATATGAAGAAAGTTCTCATCACTCTCGGGGGGTGATGTCATAATTACAAGCAGCAACAAAGTGAGCTAACAGAGGAGTGTGGCTGGTTTGAGTTCATCTCTACTTCTGACAGTCTGACCTCGCTGCTGACCTACCAAGCTGCCAAAAGTTCTCTTTTGCTTTGTTTATTGCAATGGTTTTGTTAGCTTTTGCTGTTACATTTTACTCGCCCTATTACATGTTTATTATGTGTTGTTTGTGGCTGCAAACATTGCAGTTGTGCCTTAACATGTCTGTTTTCTTCTCTGTGAATTGCATTGTGAATAGCATTTATTTTTGCTTTTCTTTACAATTCAATTCCAGGTAGATAAAACATATACAGAAAAGCCAAATGTTGTTTTCCTGAGACCTGCAGATTCTGTGGTGATGAATGTGGCACCCCCCTGTGGCTATGGTAAGATTGTACTTGATGTTGAAATCCCAGCTCTCAGAATGGAAACACTCATTTGACTTAAAATCAGTTTTATGGCCTGCCTTGGTTTATTTATTTTTTATTCTGTTGTCTTTGACCTTGACCTTCCTTTTCTCCTCTGTGCTGATGTGCTCATACAAAGGCAGCTCGTCTTTTCTTTCCCAGAACTGAAGATGTCCCATGTAACCACTGGGCGGCAGAAGAAAACAACTTTAAAGTCCATCTTGGCTCACGCTGCCTGTGCACTGAAAGGGATTACATCACACACTGAAGGTACTGGCTCATATACTGAAACCCTGTCCTGTAATAAATCATCCAGGAGGGGTTTATACTTTATTGTGTCAATATATTTCCTGTGATTTAAACCAGTGATTCCCAGCCAGGGGGCACTTATGCAGGTGGTACGTGGAAAAATTGTGAAGCACAATTTGGGTAAAAAAGGTTGGGAACCACTGATTTAAAACATCTTGACTCGATTTTAAACCTTTTTAATTCTTTCATCCACACAGAAACACAGTACACGCGGAAACAATAAAGTAAGTACCAATAGAGATGTTACCGATCAAAGTGTATATATCCGTACATATTGACATGTACATATCTATATATCCATGTACAAACATACACATCATTAAAAGGGAGAAGAAGAAAAAATAGTGAATAGTGATAGAAACCACGGTTGACAGAGGTGTGGAGAAAAGCACTCTACAGACAGCTTTCCCTGCAGGAAGTGATTGAATGTGTTGGATGCCAGGGGCTCCACAGCAACAGAAATAACAACAGCCAAAGGCTCCTTTGAAATTGTGTGTCATATTCTACACAAAGATAATATGATTACAGCAAATTATTAACTGAACCTTATGACGTCCTTCCAAAGGAGGAGTGCTGAGATAAGGTTCACTAGAAGAGGAGATGGGAAACATTCCGGGGGGTTTCTGCCTCTGTGCACAAAGTGAATCAGTACAAATATCAGTGAATAGTAGATAAGTAGAAGACACTTATGGAAGCCAAAGTGGGGATTTTGATCAGTACCATGGTGACACAGAAACAAATACCATTGACTTCTACATGTAAGAAAAACTGAGAGAATTAAAGACCAGAATATGTGAACTTTATGTGGTTATTGTCATCTTGATAATAAAATATATATGTAAGTAAGTAGGCTCAAAGATGACATTTTATAAACACAAATCTATTACAATGCGCATAAAAGGATAAACACAACAGACTTGGTTTGAATTGTCCCCACCTTTTCTCTCCAGCCTTGAATGCAGAAACATGATTTCTGTTTCAAAGTGGATATCCTAAACAAATTCTACATTGAAACCAAATGGGTCTCTAATGGGGGTTTTTCAGTTTTTCTACTTATTTTCTCCTGAAATGTTTTTATTTTACTCACAAAAAAAGACAAAACATTTTTTCCCAATGTTTTGTTTTCCTGTAATCTCGTCATTTTGAAACACAGTTTAAGACTGCCTGGGTCACGATAAAGAGTCATAGATGTCTGTTACTATAGCAATCCAAAACAAATAAAAAAGGGGAGGCTGCAAAAATAAATAGGAAAGACTAGATATATGAAATTTTAAGGCCTTTTGCTCCAAAACATTTCCTCTTGTAAGA
Organism: Macquaria ambigua; assembly: GCA_008360985.2. Lineage (NCBI taxonomy): Eukaryota > Metazoa > Chordata > Actinopteri > Centrarchiformes > Percichthyidae > Macquaria > Macquaria ambigua. The sequence continues at coordinate 225,568 of VMKM01000363.1, forward strand.
ACACAAAAGTAGATGCAGTTGCACAGCTCTCTCCTGGTAAGATAATTATCAGCTTTGAACTGCATTCTAAGATTTTAGTTATTGTTTTATGTTAGTGAGAGTTCAGTGCTAATGAGTCTTTAAGAAATCCAACATCAGGGCATCTGCAAATATTTAAGTATATAAGAAGACTCAACATTTTACATTTAAATTACCTTTACATTAACATTATACAATGTGAAGAAAATGAGGCAGGTACCATACTGTACATCATGTATTTTGTCATAAAATATTCTAAACTCAAGGTTGACTTTTTTCACTTGCTCCTGAGCTTTTGACCATATCCCACAGTCTTCAATCAGTGAATGGAACTTGCTCACGGTGGTCATTTAATGGGGGGGTCATAACCCCTGACACCTGAGCAAGTTCTAGTCATTGAAGAAGGTCAACTGAAAGCGCCAGAAAAAGCTAGTAAGTGAACCTTAAGTTTAGAATATTCTATCAAAGATATTATTTTCTTAAGGTAAAGAATGAATTTAACCTGAAGATGTTAGCGTTAGCTGTCTCATGCTGTAATTTCAGTTGCTGTTGGATTCATATAGAACATGAATGGTACGATATAACACATTTCATAGTCATTATATCTATGAAGAAACACGTCACATGACTCAGAGCTTCCATCAACAAGGTTCTTGTTTTATTTGGTCTAGTTATCAGTTAGGAGTAGTGTTTTTATTATTTTTATTTTAAATTTTATTTTAGATTTAGAATGTTAAATCTCTATAAATTATAATACATTTTAATGTAATGTAATTTCACATCAACATTTATTGTTGGCCCGTGGCCCTACATCCAGATTAATTTTTGGCCCACCATAGGAAAGAATTTGGGCACCTCTGGTCTAACTGGTATGTATCAGAACCTACAGATGACTGGTCGTTGCAGACGGGTGTAGCAGACACCCCCATCACTCATGTCAAACACACTGAAACTGTCTCAGTGTATTTAATTTCTAGTTTCGGTCTGTGTATTTGACATGCTGGCAGCGATGCTGCTATCAAAGACTCCATCTTCTGTACAGGGGTTTGGCCCATATTCTTCACCTCAGTCATATCAGGGTCGTGTGTGTGAGTCATTGATCCATGCTCTTCTCTTACCTCAAACTCCATCAACAGTTGACAAGTTTGCTTCCTGAATTTACATTTGTTTATACCCATAAGGAAGTGTGCATGTTGCATTCTTCTCTGATGTGGTGTCACCTTCCTGGTAGTGATTTAAATTCAACCCAGGATGAGGGAGTCATGCTGATCTCATATAGAAAGTGTGTTCAAGTTAAATCAACTGTTCGTTAATCCCCCTTTTGCTACGTTCACACATGTCGGCAGAATGGGAAAAAACAGGAAAACCTAGCTAGCAGGCTAGCCTTCAAGAAACAACATTTAAATAGACTAAATTTGCTACTCTTGCAGTGTTACGTATTTGGAGCAGTTTGTTAAGAAGTGAAATCAGGTACAAACAGACTGTGTATAGCTCCTTTTAAATGAACTAAATCGATTGTATTGACGTTAATATTGGATTTTATTTAAATGCGAGCTATGGTGGCTTTGCAGCCATTTTGCCAACGCTTTGTTGACACTTTTCCAGATATCTCAGACTCAGAATTACAATTTGAGGGCTGACGTGAACTTCTTCATCCAACTGGGCTGCTCATAACACGGTCATATCGAAATGACCTGAACCTCACATTACATACTGTTGCTACGCCTGTCAAGCTTTTTCCTTCTCGCATGGCACATACAAGTATGCAGTTCGCAATGATAACAGTGGCACATTTGCCTCTTGAAATTCTTGAAACAAGTACACATACATGCAGTATACTGTGTACACTATGTACTGACTTGTGTAGTGCGTTCATTTTGACAGGGTAGTGTCGTCTCAAATCGAATACTGCTGTTGTGTGCTTACCGGAAATGGCGATCGCAACCTTTGACCGCGTGTTCATCATCTTTTTAATGACGGATTGCAACTGGACGGAGTATTTTCGCCAAGATTTTACTGTGCCGAACGCTGAAATATCTGCCAGCTTGTTTGCTCACTTGACTTCAATTCAATAATATAAAAAATGAATAAAAAATATTAGACATTAGAACAGATAAACTGTTTCACGTCATGATTTCTGAATTTCCAATTGCATAATGGCCTTAGAACACACCTTTTTTAACTTTTTCACTCTGTCCTGAATGTGAGGACATGTTTGTGTGTTATTGTGTCACAGCCCATATGTTTAACCTCATCCTGGAGGAATTTCAAAGGATTCTGCCATCATGGCTCCGCTACTTGTTTATCATCGCACCGCCTCACATTCCTCCGTCACCCTCAGCAGCAGCCGGAAGTGTGAAATAGATAAGGGCACATTTTTTACACTGCGACTGCAGAGTCACTGTAGTCCTTTGTTGCCTTGTCTGGAGAAAGCAGCAGGGGAAAGGGACAGGGGGAAGGGGAAATGATGGGGAGGAGGTACCTTTAGATTGAGCCCATTCCTCCAGTCTGCACCGCTGGACAAATATTTGCTCTAGATGAGTATGTTTTTTTCTTCACTGTAACAAATAGTTGGTCAAATGCCAGTCTTTCTACATTGTGCCATCCTTTTGGCATTTCCCCCACCCCTTTAACCACTAACCAATTTCCACATACACACACATGCATGTTTCAGCAGTGTTTTTTCCTGTTTCTGTAGGTGTCTGTTTCTGTTTCATGCTGGAGCTCTGATGTAAAATTCCTCAACATTTGCAAGACTTTCCATACTAAGAAACTCTTCAATGGTCTAAACAATTGTACTCCTTCCTGTTTCTAATTGTCTTTTTTTTTTGGTCTGGCCTCTACTCCAGGTTGAACTGAAAACCATTTATGGTAAAGAGTGAGTGAAACTAATTCACCTGAAAAATGACCCATAGAAAAGCCACCAGAACTCCTTGACTTCCATACAAAATATATTAATGAACTGACTTTTCCTGCATGGAACACATTGCTCTTTAGTCCATGATTTTCCAATAGTTATTGTCGTCATACAGTGTATTGAATAGCACATCTATTATGTTTTATTTTTTTTATAATACAACACAAAGGTTACAACAGTTTCATAAAAAAAAAGTATAAGTATAAGTTTAAAATATGGGTCCTCTGGAAGCCATAGTGTAAAATAATTTTACGTAAATAATTTAAGATTTTGAGTTATATAAAAGGTTTTAATACAAGTGTTACTATAATTAAATTTCGCAAATAGGTACTTTTACCAATAAATGATAAAAACAGATAAAGAATAATATAGTATATCAAGATGAAAATGTTTAAATAAAACATAAAAAGGAAGTATACACAATATGCAGCATATAGTATATGAAATAAAAATAGACATTGTTTTGAAACAGGTCTCTTTTGTTTACTATAGTCTCCTGATTGATTGACCTCATATGGAGCCTTTAAAGTCAGTAGAATAAAAACAAGCTGAATTATCTGTGTATCTAAATAATATGTGGCTGTCAGATTCGTTCTTTGCATCGACTGTGTCTTTGTCTTGAGTTTTGTAAATCTCATTCCAAGTTCGCCCTAATCCATCCATTCCTCCCAGTGGTATCCTGTTATCACTGCGTTAGTTCCTTATGATTGTACATACCTGTGGATTTGAATTATATAAACCATTCTATAGCTGAGAAGAGGAAGGAATACCTACGGGTGTTTGCTGTCTCTGTAACTGTTTAGACTGTGTGGGCGGCCAGGCTGTGGTCAAATCTATCCATGTTTTTGTCACTGGTAAGAGATAGGCAGTGTAAACTGACAGAGACAGTGTGTGTGTGTGTGTGTGTCAGTGCACTATATGCATGGTGGCATGTGTGTGGGTTGCAGAAAGCTGATGTGGCAGGCAGCTGCGTATCTCTTTACGAAGGTCAAAGCATAGTTGCATGCGGAGGTATTGTTTGTGTGACAGTATAGGGGTGTGTGGGGCGACCGTGCCATGACCTCACCTTCCTGTGGGGGGTGCTGACAGCCCTCCTTGACTTCATCATCTTCATATCAGCTGTGTGGCACATGCAGACCCTCTGTTTCTACTGCCTCATGCTCACATCTTCCTCTGCCGCCTCCAGCCTCATCCTGCATGCCCAACGCTTCTGGAAAAAAAAAAAAAAGAGCAAGGCAAACACAAGGAATGTCATGGCCTCACATGACCTCCTGTCTTTGTGACGGTCATCTGCTGCCTGGTTAATAGAAATATTCTGCATGACAGACCAATCAAGAGATCAAGAGAGCCAGTTTTGTGATTTCTTGTTTTCCTATTCAGAATATATAAGCTGTATATACAGTGAATAAATGGTAAAAACAGTATGATGTAGTCGGAAGCAGATAATGATGTTTGTTAATGTATTTATCAATTACTTGAAGCTTCGGTAGCTGGTGTATAAACAGTTAATGAATTATTGACGATATAATATAATGCTGTTGTAATTATATAAAATATGTCTTTGTATTTCTATTGATATAAAATATGAAATATTTGTTATTATATTTATTAATGAAGAATTTATTCACTTTAAATACACTTTTCATGACTAATGAGCAAACACCAATGGCTGATGAAGGCAGCTGAAAACTCAAGAAGAACTCAAGCTCAACACGCCTTCATGAGTTTTGAACACATTTATCACAGCCGGCCTGATGAGCGCTAGTCAGTCACAACAGCTCTCAGAGCTTCTTTCTGTTTTCTCTGTAGTGGGCCAGTTCATGTAAAATGTAGTGATTTCGCTGCTAAATGTTGCTGTTTTAAATGTGGGTGTTACCAGACTTCTAGTCTTCTTCCTCTTAATTTATTTTTCTCTTTTTTTTTTTTGTATTAGCTCGTTTGTTTTTTCCCTTGCCACAATTTGATCTCACATTGTTTTGCTTTTCTCTCTTCACCGTCACACATATCCCCATACTGGCAGACTGAAACACACACTCAAACACCGACCTGAGTAAATCAACAGAATTCCTCATTTTCATCAACCCAACTTTCACATTCTACTTACTTAACTACACTGTAGTTACTGCACTGAAATTCAACTGTTAATTGTCTTGGAATGTGGTTTTGGTTTGTTCATCTTATCTTCTAACTTTCAGGACAATGAATGTGTGCCATGCACTACTTCCAGTTTGGTATGTCAGTCTCAGTCTCAGTAGACATTCTTAGTTTAGGTTCAATGTCCAATGATGATCTAAGTGCTTTTTAGCAACATTTGCACTCTGACATGAGCAACTCTAAAGCAAAAATACTCAATACTTGTATTTGCTTGGTATGAAAATTGAAATATATAGAATACCAGCAAAAAAAAAAAAGGTTTCTGGCTCTTTAATCCAAAATCTACAACCTGTAAAAATCTCAGTATTAGTTGATCCCTTACATGTTCTCCATGCCCTTCTTGGCCAGCTGGGGGCGCTGGCAGTAGTGTATATTAATGCCACTGCTGGAATGCTAGGAGGGCAGGTGGAGTATGTGCATGTTGTGTAACAAGGCTGTTCTTCATAGACATAGTAGGAGGGGCCATCATGATGTCACCCGCAGGGGGTGTATAAGTAGATGTCCTGGCAGGAGCATGAACACAAAGCACCTGTTGCTGCTCTCCAGCCTCAACACACACAACTGTAAGGACTCGCCTGCACCTCTTGGAGTGTGTAAACTGACTGCTGCTGCATTTACACATCAGAACATCAGACACGGGATGATGGCTTCCTTCATGTGCAAGACACTGACTTTATTAATCATCTGCATGGCTCTTCAAGAAGGTGAGTAACATCTTTATCTGCTTGGGATTTTAGGGAGTTTTAAAAATATGTGACTACTTTTGTACATTGTTGGGGGTGAAATCTGGTAAAAAAAAAAAAGAATGAATTTGCTTTCATAATATATTCCTTTAGGCAGAGATGAATTACCAGTTCTTTCTTGACTGATTGTGATAAAGGTTTTAAGTTTAGGGCTAGGGTTGGAGGTTGATCAAAATAAGCAATGTTAAAAAATAGTAAAAAAAAAAAACACAAATTAGTTGAGCAAAAGAATTAAGATGCAGATATGATGCAAACTAAACTATTTAATACCTTTTACCCTCTGCCAGTCACCACAGAAAGTACAAAACAAGAGCTGGGTTCAGTCTTTCAGAGCATATTTTCCTTTGATAAGTTATTACCACAGCATTATTGAAACAACCACTTTTGGTTTGCAGGATTGTTTGACTTAGATTGAGTTCCTTGATTTATAATATGATAAATATGTTTCTCTGTTAATCACAATCACATTTATGTAACCACACAAGTGGGTGTTAGCCCGCCAAGTGAACTTCTTTGTATTTACATGTGATAATCACTCACTGCACAGTCATAACTGCAAAAGGATTAGTTGGCGCTTTTTAATCTCGGGATCCTTTGTGTTTTTCTAGGTTGTGGACTCCCCTTATCAGACCTGGCAGAGCTGCCAGCTCAGGCTCCACATCCACACCGCATCAGGACCAAGCGCTGCTCCTGTAACAGCTGGGATGATAAAGAATGCATCTACTTCTGCCACCTGGATGTTATCTGGGTCAACACGCCAAGGTGAGGCTGCAGAGTACTTCAGACCTACACTCAGAAAGCTGCACTTGTTACTAGACCAGGAGATTGAGTAAAACCCCCTAACCATAATCTTAACACTAGCTGCAACCCTAAGCCTAAAATGTATAACGCTACCCCTGAGCTCAACCCTACCCCTAACCCCCAACAGCACCCAGGAATGATATCTAAAATAATCCCAGTTCCCTCATGCTTTCACCAACATTGTGCTAAGAAGTTTTGTTTTCCTTTACAGTAAACTCCTTCCTTATGGGCTGGGAAGTCCCCTGTCTCGTCGGCGCCGACGTTCAACTGACCGTTGCGAATGCGTCAACCCAGCCGATAAAACCTGCTCCGGCTTCTGCCATGAAAGGTGAGTGCAACCCTTCCTTATTCCATCTACCTAAATCTACAGATCTATCACGCGCCCTCCTTTGGATGCTAGATTGTATCAAAGTAGCTTCTGTGTCTCCTTCCAGTGTCAGTCATGTGTGACAAGCCTGAACAGTATGCTGATGTAGAGGACGAGTCAGAGAGGAGGCAAAATGATGCAGTCTGTGATAATGTTACTGCAGTCTAATTGTAGTAGTCATAGTGCAGAGAATGGCCCGCATTTCCTGGGAAGCCTTGAAAGAAAGGTTTATTGGCATTGCTGCTATTTTTGGAAAGTTTCAATTTCTGCACAAAGCAATGTTTGTTGCGTCTTTGAGTTGTTGCAGTTGTGAAACCACCAGTATGGATTAGTCACCATCTCTAGATGTTATCATAGATGGGGTTTTGTAAGGCGTGCCATGCATTCCTGCCCATAAGGCAACTAAAAATATATTAGTTTGGAATTCCAAGGAAATTGCTCAGTTGACCCTGAACTACTTTTGCTTCAAAGTAATGTAATAATGCAGGACAAAAGCCTCAGTTTTTAGAGGTTTAATTCCCTGAGGCATTGGCTGGGTTTTGTCCTTGTTTTAATTGTTTTCTTGTATCTGTCCACAGCTCAGAGAATCCAAGGACTAAAGTCGTGGGCCCACTGGTAGAATCTGCAAGCACAAACAGCAACAAATTACTGGCATCTTTCAGGTAAATGAAGAAGAATTTAAGGATAAACCTTTAAATCCATACTGTGCTGTGTTTAATGGTCATTTCTAAGACAGATGAAGCATCTCATACCTGTTTTCTTTCATTTTTCCTGCAGAACTGTGGTCAAGTCCAACATGGCGATCGCAAAAGAGATTCTGTCAACAAACGAAAACCCGGGTGGAGTCAACAGGCTGAGGAGCAGAACAAGGAGGTAGAGGACTGAGCAAACACCAGAAGCGGTTCTACCTCTGTGGACTGGAGACTCCTCCAGCTGCCTTCAATGCCAGCATCGGGGTTTTGTAACATGTCAAGAGTCTTACCAACTCTGGGGCTGCGGAGGTGGAAAGATAGAAGGCAAAAGAGGCAGTGGATCGAGAATTTGATCAACCACACACTGGCAGCTCACTAAGACAGAAGCCCTACGGCATCAGCTATGTTGGGTGGAGACATTTAGAGTAATTTCTTGAACTCTCTTTGAACTTTTTTGAACTTAACAACAGTCTACACATGCCAAGGAGGGATCCATTAGAACTAAGGACATGGAAACCGATGTCTGGCCTTTTGGGCAACCACATCAAGAAAGGTTACAATGACTAATCACTGATCTGTCATCCTTTAGTTTCTATGGACAAAGCACTCCTGTGACTCGTCTGAATGGACAAATTTAAATCCACAACTCACCTACACTGAGGATCATAGAATCATTACATATTGCAGAGTCAACTCTGTATTTAGTTTGTCAATGTTTACTCAAATGTCCTTGGAACTAAACTTCTGTCATTGTCGACCTGTGGTTCAGTTTAATATTCCTCTGTATCAGAGCTAGAATCTGCTGTCGCGCCTAATGTTTATGGCAAATGATCTAATAGCTTTTTAATTATCAGGCAGTACTTGAAAATGGCAGCTTGTTCACTGTGGGCACACATTGCCTCAGTGAAATGAAGGTCATCTCTTTGGGATTTATCTAACAAACAAGAAGCTTTATACAAGGTCCATTGTCAGCTTCTCTACACACACATATACAGTATACTTTCTGCTAGCATAACAACTACACAAGGTCTATTGTGTTGGCTCGAATGTTTATTGCATCGCTCCTGTTTAATGTTTTGATTGAAGAAAAGCCAAAAGGTTTCAATGGCGTGCAGCTTGCCAACAAATGCAACAGTTGTTTTTCTCCTCTGACCAAGGTTCACTTAATTCCTCTGTAATTAGCCACTGGGGAATCATGACTCTCGATTTGTGTTATGCACTTCAAAAGCTATTTATCTGTGGCCTGCACTATTTCTGTGCCATGAATCCCTTTACTCCATCCACCCTTTTTGATTGTAGTCAAGTCATGGACACATGAAAATATAAACCTTCATTGCAACTCAGAAAATATTCATCCTTAAATATCTCAATGCTGTATGTGGTGGATAGTTTACCTGCTTAGAAGTTTACTGCTAAATGCTGAATGATAGCAGTTATTGTAAATAGAACAATTTATTTATTCTCTAACTTATTCAGAGATGTATTTATATTTGTATGAATGATGCACTGAATTGTGTATGAGAAATAAAAATGCAAGAAAATATTCTATAGCAGAAGGTTTCATTATTCGACTTATGATATCTAATTGCTGTGTCACTCACTGGATCATCAGCTACAAACTGCATGTTCCAGCAAACACTTCGAATTATTTGAACTATTATTTGAATGTCGATACTGAGATGACTGAATATTGTTAGAGGTTCCACCATTGGTTCCCGATCACTTTCCCTTTCGAGAACTCAGTCTGGAAGAAATACTGAACATCTTCTAGGGACATAGATACTGACACTGTACACAACATACTAAAGCAATTTAGTCACAAATCCTTGAAGAGTATTGACCCAAATTGTTAAAAACCTAATGCTTGCCAGACTTAAACAAAGAAATAGCTATAGCTGTTAAGACTTTGGGTGTAACACCACACCCTACACATTTGAATAAAATATAAGACATCAAGGGTCCAATAAAAAAAGGGAAACAGATTGGATTTTTTTAATAGGCCCAATTTTGTCATGACCTGCAGCAGAGGATTTCAGTGTATAAATGATATCCAAACATTTTCTTCTGCTTTCATCTCGTAAGAAATTAGCTTTTCAAATAGGGTATGTAGGCTAAGCAGTCTATATATCTATGCAAATCATTTGGTAACCATGGTAACACATATGTGCATCAGCACATGAAAGCGGGGATTTCTCCAGATAAGTCAGAAAGTGAAGAGCAGTTTAAACTGCAGTGTGTTGTGCTTGTATCCTACTGTGTACTATGACAGTTCATTAAGTCCATTGAAAAGAGCGTGACATAGTGATCCCACAGTAATACACCTCCCCAATACTGCTGTACAACATGCTTCTTTTTCGGCCTGTCTCCACCTTGTCATTATTCATAACATGCGGCTGGTTTTCAGTCTAATAATAATAATAATCTATTATTTCTTCATGAGTGGCGCGATTGCATACAAAGCCAATAGAAAAATGCTATTAGACGCAAATTCGCCAGGGGTGACGCAAAGTCGTGTCCAGGTGAGTTTAAAATCTGAATGCTGTCTGAATGCACATTTAAAGTACTGCATGAGTTGCTGTCTGTCACCAGATGTGGGTCCTGGTGATGCAGGATGACAGTAGCCAAACCTGTCCAATCAATGAGTTACCTGTCAGTCTGTAGGACATGTTTACAGCTCTTGGTTCTTTGTAAAAAAAACTGTGTGAATGCAGCTAGACCAATTGAACCAAACTACAGGTGTGAAAGCGCCCTTAGACAATTCACCTGGTGTGTCAACAAGACCTAAGGGTGCAGCCAGGTGCAAGGCTTTTGTGTACAGTTTTTATAAAAGTGGGACAGATTTGACAAATTATTTACAAATTGCCTTAAATTTCTAGAAGATTTGCTTTGCCAGTCTCATCCTTTTGGCTCATCTCTCCACCTTCTTTGTCACTGGTCACAGTTTATAGTGTAACAGTTGCCACAAAAAAATGAATTTTGACTTTATCATTGGTCAATGCTGAATGCATGTTGCTGCTGAAAAAGACTACAGTATAAAATATAAAATGGGTGAAAAATCATTGGATTTAGGAATGGATTTAGGCATAGTTGAACTTGAGAATATAAAAAGCATCTTGCTGAAACCTCCATAAAAGTGTAACTTCAGTATGAACCGAGGTTCTATGCAGAACCAAATTGATGGGTTGTAGGTATAAGACTATATATATATATATATATAAAAAGGTTATGACCATGGCCGCCTCCTGCATGTTGCTGTCAACAAAACACTTGAACGCTGAACGCTGCAGAAAAAGATCAGGAGTGTCTGCTTTGAAGTCGTGCTTACCATTTAACTATAGAACAGGAACACAGTGAATCTGCTGAGGGACAGAGAGAGCCAAATAAAGTATGTGGTTACTACACATAGTATTTCTTTGTCCGTAATGTAACGTGTGACGGTTATCTCTTAATGGTGGGGAGTCTGTCCCCTTGTTGCTCCATACACTGATGTTTACTTTAGATAGGCTGCTCTGCGGGAGGGACGTGAGCTCAGAACGGGTTTATTACAGAGGATGTTGGGAGACTTTTGGCTTCCAATTATCTACAGGACGTCCTAGGTTACAGGTCAAGTGTTTAAGGAATGACAGATAATAACAAAAAGTGAGGCATTAGTACCATTCAAAGTCAGTCACAGGTTATTATGGTGGTTTCTGCTTGTATTTAATGTGTAGTGACATTAGCTTGAGTTTGTGTTTGTGTAGGACTAGGAGTGTAGGATGCAAAAACTAACTAGGCCATGCAGTGATAATATGCACCTGTGTCTCCATTACTTCATATAGTGACTTCCTAGTTATTTATCCTGACGTCAGTAAGAACTCTCAGACCCCCCAGCGTGCGCTACAGAGTGTGAATGGCTGACTAAGAGTGCGGAATGAAAACAGGATGCTTTTTTTGCATTCCTCTCGAATTCCTTTAGCACAGAAGAGAACCTGGAGCGGAAAAGCAACAAAGGAAAAACAGGAGCATGGCTGCTGTTTGCGCAGGGAGCTGATATGGGCTGAATGGGGGAATGAGATTGCAACCTTAATCACACTGTTGTCATAACGCTGGTTGCATTGTTTTGCTTTGTTTTAGTCCTTATTTGATGCTGTGGTGGCCCTGGTTTGTGGGCATGCTGGCTGATGGTAAATAATGATTGTGTGATTATAATTGTTTGTGAAAGTCTCCCTGGGCTCCTACCTGTTGTTTTTGCATACACATATTTAGAGTTAAGGCATTGTGACCTGTGTTTCATTGCTTACTGTGCATTTTGCAATTAAATAACTTTACTTAGGGACTGTCTGAAAATTACTGGGGTGGGGAGGGGGATTCAATTTTATATTTTATAAACTTAATTTAATCAGGTTGAGATTGAAATCTCTTTTTCAAGAGAGACCTGAGAACAAGAATCATTCATTATTACACACACAAAAAAAATCACAAATAAGGCCAGACAACCACAATCGACAAAGAACTTGTAAAATAATAGATAGATAGATAAAAACTTTAAAATCAGCAAGGAGAATGAATGAATTTAGCTTGAGGGTAGTTTGCAGTTCATTCCGTTTAAAAGGTGCAGAGTACCTGACACAAGTTCTGCCAAGATTAGTGCGCACATATGGAATATCCAAGGTGACGTAGTTATTGGATCGTGCACTTTAGTTACAAGATTTAAATGAGAGAAGAGATGTGAGGTAGTTTGGAACTTTTACCGTAGAGCTTTATAGATAAATATCATGAGATGATTATTTCTTCTTGCCAGTAAGTCCATCTAACTTTGTGACACAGAGAACAGTGATGAGTACGAAATTTGTCATTATGATAAAGTGTAATGCACGATGATTATAAAACTGTAATGTCCTCCCCCTAAAATCTCAAAATATAGAACTGCGTTGGTACCCCACTCATTCCACCATTAACAACTAACAATGACTAAGAGTCTACAGCTATGCTAGTTATATTATTTAATTTCTTTTTTTTAATTTTTATTAAATCCTGCAAGGGATTGCTGAAATATAAATTTAGGTTATTAAAAAATAAAGAAAGGCCTTTCTCTGCTCTCCCAAAAAAGTCAGGCTACCCTCCCCTCTCCCCCTAATAATTTGTGTACAGTCCCTTGTGCAGTATAACATAATAAAAAAAAGCATTAAGGTGTTGCATCATCCCTTGGATTAGGTGTTTTCAACTTGCGCTACTGCAAATAATACAAAAATATATTATGATATGTGTTATGACAATACCTGTACACTACAAAACTTTGTGACACATAAACTGTTTTTGTGTTTTCGCTTGCTGTTGTACAGTTCCAGTCCAAACTGGTTGCGATTACAGTAAAAGCCGGTGTCGGTACATTCCTCCTCTTCCTGGTTTTGTTTGCTGGGACCAGAGCGGCTCGGGGACAGTCTGGGGACAGACTGGCCTATCAGCACCGCCGGTCCAAACATGCCTGCTGATACCAAAACATGAAGTCTAGCCATAGCCAAACAGCCAGGGTCAGCAGGAAGGAAGCAGGCTTGGTCAGGGAGAGAAGGAGAAGTTTTTTCATTGCGTTAATGGGTAACTTTCCAGCAAGTGTCATGACTTCAAAGAACTTGCTCAGAGTCAGGGACAGTGAATAAACAGTTACATAGCTGTTTTGAATAGCAGGCATTCCTGGATGCTTCCTCACCAAGTTCACAGGTGACCCTCATTAAGCAGCAGCAGCAGCAGTCTAATCATTCAAAGACAAAAGTGTTAACAGTATGCAGTAACAGTATATGTGGTCAGTGTTTCCTTTGGGAAATGACCTGTTTGTAATTTTTCTTGCACAAATGGCCCCAGACCGCCTGACATTCCTTCTCCTGCTTTAAACAGTCGTATTTTTTTCTTAATGCAACGTGCTGGCATGCCTGTACTGGATTGCATTCTTCACATTATGGTCTAGATTGTCATCGCATCGTCTTCTGTGTCCAGGCACACGTACACCAGATAAAGTGATAGCCACTCACAGTGCACATGTCTCACATTGCAACTCTGTAAACTGCTGCTGTCCTCTGTGGGACACTGCAGATTGAAATCTTAATTTTCCATTCAGACACCTGACGATGTCCATCTGCTATCATGCAGGTAAACGTGTAGCAGGTGAATACGTGATGAACAGCGGCAGATCAGTGTGAACGAGGGCAAAGGGACAGTGTTAATATGCACATCCCCTGGGACCAGACAGACAAATACTGTGTAGATGACTGTTTGCATGAACTTATCTTGATTGCTTGATTACTTGATTGCAGCCTGTACAATGATGGAAATGTAACTGCTATTTACACCAAAGATTGGCCATGTCTACATGAAAAGGGGGATATATGACATATACAGTCAGGTCCATAAATATTGGGACATCGACACAATTCTCATCTTTTGGCCTCTATACACCACCACAATGGATTTGAAATGAAACGAACAAGATGTGCTTTAACTGCAGACTTTCAGCTTTAATTTGAGGGTATTTACATCCACATCAGGTGAACGGTGTAGGAATTACAACAGTTTCTATATGTGCCTCCCACTTTTTAAGGGACCAAAAGTAATGGGACAATCGACTCAAAAGCTATTTCATGGACAGGTGTGGGCTATTCCCTCGTTATTTCATCATCAATTAAGCAGGTAAAAGGTCTGGAGTTGATTCCAGGTGTGACATTTGCATTTGGAATCTCTTGCTGTCAACTCTCAATATGAGATCCAAAGAGCTGTCACTATCAGTGAAGCAAGCCATCATTAGGCTGAAAAATCAAAACAAACCCATCAGAGAGATAGCAAAAACATTAGGTGTGGCCAAATCAACTGTTTGGAACATTCTTAAAAAGAAAGAACGCACCGGTGAGCTCAGCAACACCAAAAGACCCGGAAGACCACGGAAAACAACTGTGGTGGATGACAGAAGAATTCTTTCCCTGGTGAAGAAAAACCCCTTCACAACAGTTGGCCAGATCGAGAACACTCTCCAGGAGGTAGGTGTATGTGTGTCAAAGTCAACAATCAAGAGAAGACTTCACCAGAGTGAATACAGAGGGTTCACCACAAGATGTAAACCATTGGTGAGCCTCAAAAACAGGAAGACCAGATTAGAGTTTGCCAAACAACATCTAAAAAAGCCTTTACAGTTCTGGAACAACATCCTATGGACAGAAGAGACAAAGATCAACTTGTACCAGAGTGATGGGAAGAGAAGAGTATGGAGAAGGAAAGGAACTGCTCATGATCCAAAACATACCACCTCATCAGTGAAGCATGGTGGTGGTAGTGTCATGGCGTGGGCATGTATGGCTGCCAATGGAACTGGTTCCCTTGTATTTATTGATGATGTGACTGCTGACAAAAACAGCAGGATGAATTCTGAAGTGTTTCGGGCAATATTATCTGCTCATATTCAGTCAAATGCTTCAGAACTCATTGGACGGCGCTTCACAGTGCAGATGGACAATGACCCGAAGCATACTGCGAAAGCAACCAAAGAGTTTTTTAAGGCAAATAAGTGGAATGTTATGCAATGGCCAAGTCAATCACCTGACCTGAATCCGATTGAGCATGCATTTCACTTGATGAAGACAAAACTGAAGGGAAAATGCCCCAAGAACAAGCAGGAACTGAAGACAGTTGCAGTAGAGGCCTGGCAGAGTATCACCAGGGATGAAACCCAGCGTCTGGTGATGTCTATGCGTTCCAGACTTCAGGCTGTAATTGACTGCAAAGGATTTGCAACCAAGTATTAAAAAGTGAAAGTTTGATTTATGATTGTTTAGTTTGTCCCATTACTTTTGGTCCCTTAAAAAGTGGGAGGCACATATAGAAACTGTTGTAATTCCTACACCGTTCACCTGATTTGGATGTAAATACCCTCAAATTAAAGCTGAAAGTCTGCAGTTAAAGCACATCTTGTTCGTTTCATTTCAAATCCATTGTGGTGGTGTATAGAGCCCAAAAGATGAGAATTGTGTCGATGTCCCAATATTTATGGACCTGACTGTATGACCGTTGGTTCATGCTATTCTGATGTATAGTTGGGGTAAACGTAGCATTGCGCTAGCAACATGTTAGATGAAGACTGCTAACTAGCAAACATAATTGTGCACAATGCAGGTTTTAAAATATTTTAAAAAATGCCTTGCAAGTGTTTTATGAGGAAGGAAATGCATTCAGGACAATGTTACACACAATATGTTACAGGGTAGTGTACCTTTAAAACAGTACTCCGCTGATTTATCATTGCACTCCTGTAACATTATCAGACTCATGATGGACAGTTTTTTTTAAAAAGTATCAAAATTGATGCAGCAGAACCAGAGATATCGTCTTTTGTATTCCACGCGTTCTTCTTCCTTGTCAAAACATGGTGCCTACATTACCCACAATGCAACTTGACTGCCAACAGTTCGAAGATTTGGGTTTGTTATGCTAGTAATGGATAATGTCAGTAGAATGTGACAGGAAGCAATATTGAAAAGGAATAGAAATGTCAGTCATGGTGAAATAACAGCACACTCAACTGACTGGGTGTAATGACTATCAATGGCCTAAGTTGAACACCCATTATATGCGTGACTGAATGTGTGTGAGTTCTGGAAAGCTGTGACAGCCTCCCAGCCTTTATGATAAAGTCAGTGAGGAAAAAACTGTGACAGCTACTGCTTTCGTTGGAGGAACTCAGAGGACATTGAAATTCATTCCAAGAACAACCTAAAGAGTCACGCGAGGCCACAACGTCTGAAGTTGTTTTACACTTACACACTCTTAAATAGACCAATGGTGAGTGGAGTTAGACATTACACACTGTCTTCCTGTTTAACTCCTCTCTGAATGCATACATCATGCATTTGTGTTTGGTACTCAAAACAACAGGATGTCACTTGAGTCATGTAATGGTAATGCCATTGTTAGTGTCGTCTACACAGACAATCTCCAGAAAAGGAAATAACTGTTTTGCATTTCTACCTGCAAATGCAGACAAACACGTGGAAGTCATGCAGTAAGAATTTCTACCTCCATTCCTCTGTATCCACTGGGTTGTTTATTAAGTGCTTCCTCACCTATTCTAACCATTATGCGAGCCATAAATCTTCTGCGCCCTCCCACCACCTCAGCTAGAGGGAGAGACAGTGAGTGAGTGAGCAGCGGATCAATGTAATACAGTGTATGTCCATTAATCACACTGAAATGGACAACAGGCATGCAGTGCTTGTTTGATTTTGTGGAGGAGTTCCCACTCCTGCAGAGCTAAACCTCCGCAGATCTCGCCTCACACCTCATCTAACAAAGCACTGTTTGTTTGCCCAGTGGAAGAGATTAACCTTCTTACCATTCACCAGACGATACGGTCTTTGTCATCTGATACTAAAGTACAGAGCGGCGTCACCTTCTCAGAAGGTCAAATAGAAGCCACTGTCAAAAATAGAAGTGACAGTCATAGATGGTTTGACAGGAATTTCTTTGTACTTCATTTAAACTGTTTTGCATATTGACTGATATCATCAGCAGAGTCACTGAAGTAACCAAGTGAGAACGGGGTTTTCCGTGTTTACCATACCTGCTTTTAACCGAGTTATCACCTCTTGTCTGTGAGGAATTCTGTTTAAAAGGTGGTAAACCTGGATGTCAGGGTGACGTCATTACTGACAGATCCCATGACAGAGAAACATACTAACACACTAATAATAAGAAGAAACTGGAAGGTTTACTGGCTTAGGTTACGTAGATAAATACATGTGGAGTTTTTTTCTCTATTTGATTTGAATGTAGTATGAAAGTCCACAGTTTTCCAAAAGTAAAATTTAAAATATAATGCTAGCGCTATTCTACATTTTTCTTATTATCAAAGAATAAAACCATAAAATACATTACTCTGTCTCTCAATATTTTTCTCAACCTCTCTATGGTACTCAAACCCATTGGTTTCTACTGGAAGACATGACTCTTTAGAAACAGCTCACAAATATAAAGTTTTATTTTTATAAAAGGCTTAATATATCCCTAAAACATCTGGGCACTGTAGTTTTTAGCAAACGTTACTCAAATGTGTAAATAGTGCATTTGTTGGGGACTATTTTCAGCTGCGGATCAATACACATTTGGTGCTCTAGTGAGTATTTGGGGCAGCAGGAAGGTGTATGTGGGAATGAGTCAAAATAAACTCCAGTGTGTGTGTTCATGGTAATGAAGGAACATGTCAGCCAGTGCAACAGTGTGGCTCACTGATGTGTTTTTAATTGTGTTTGGACAACAATGGAGCTCTGTGGCACAGAGGAAGAAGACAGATAATCACCAGACTTATCCTTTAAAGTTAGAGTGGGACCTGATGTATAGTGAATAAGAAAGTTGTTAAACGTGTGGATTTACATGAATTTTAATTATGACTGTAATGACTACTATAAATTATATTTTAATGTTAATGAGGATTATACATATTTTTGACTTGTCATAGCAGGAAAAGCACAGGTGTAATTAATAAAGTTAATGATGTTTCAGCAGGTCTCCCAGTAAAGCTGAATGGAATGCAGCCATCATTAGTATTATTACACTTGTGCTTTCCCTGCCTTGTCACATGTTAAAATGTCTGTTGTGAAAAAGGTCTTACAGTTACTCAAAAAAAAATGCCAGTGTAATAAGTTTTTTCCCTCTTTTTCCATATTCTCTTGTTGTTATTGATCATTAGAGCAGTTATACATTTTACAATATTTGTTTTTTTCCCCTCAGCCCCCCTTATTTAAGTTAATTTTCTGAAAGAATTTAAACATCTCATGAGACATCACATTCTGTTTGTTATAATCATTTATCACTACTCAATAAGGAAGACAATTGCATTTTGCAAAAATACATCAGACCACTATCATCATCACTCTATCAGGCAAAATAGACATAAACACTTTTTCAAGGAACTTCTGGTCACAGTTTCATTTTCATGCAGTTGTCTGTGAAGGCGACAAGAGCCGAGACAAAACATGACAGCACAACATAATATTTACACAAGTATTCAAGTTTACTTTCAGTTGCAAGTTTAACCTGGCATCTAGTGGGCATCTAGTCTTATTTGTTCAATCAGTAGGCTACATGAACAGAAATGTAAAATCAACAATTCGTAATTTTAGGGGGAGTTATGTGTTGGAGCTGTAGTTTATCGCAGTATTTCTGTGCAGCATTGCCAGCTATAGCGTGGGTTGCCAGAAAATATATAAATTATTTATTTAACTATATATATAAAAAAGTCATTTTTATATTTCAGTTAATGTACAGGTTAAGGAAAAAGAGATACAACATGTTATTAAGTGAGCTTCAGAGGTGCTGGTAGGTATTTTTTTTAATTTTAGAGACAGGCTAGCTGTTTCCCCCTGCTTCCAGTCTTTTTGCTAAGCTAGGCTAAACATGTCCCGACTTCCGCTCCACAAACACATGATATCAATCTTCTCATCTCACTCTCATAAAGAAAGCAAATAAGTGTATTTCACAAAATGCTGAAGTATTTCTTTAGGTGCCCTCGAACAAAGCACTGTACACCCCCCTCTCTGGTCTAGTTAGCTGCACAGTCACCAAGCATACAGGTACTGCATTAATGTCATGCACAGTATTCAATTTTTACTGGATGAACAAAGGCTAAAAATTCATCTTCTTGCCAAATCTTTCATCAATGGCCTGTTTCTTCCTAAACCAATAGTCTTCAGGGGGAAGAACAGGGGACATCTTGACCCACATCTCAACTCATCTAACCAAGACTATTACCTCAGCCTCGAGGCCCTCTGCTCGTCTTGAAACTAACATGCTACGGCCCATTGAAGATCAGAGGATGGGTGCGATTTGCATGACAATGACACCCTTCATTCATTTGTGCTGCCTACTCAAACCGCAGTAAACACAATTAAGCAGCTAACCTCCAAACATTTACGCTGCCTTCAGGTAGTATATGACAATGATCCTCAGCACGAGCGCAGCAAATGTCTCACTCATTGCTATCTAATTTTGTTTTAATGTGACCAGAATTCTTCTTTTTTTTTCCTCAGCTTCTATCCCGGTTGGATTTTTCCAGTTTTCACATGTCGTTGATCCAAACATGTGGGAGGTAAAACCATTACAACGACCTTGTTCACAAAGGAATGTAAATTCCGATGGGTACATTCCATCTCAGTCCTAGACACTAACATGTCATCGTAGTACATGTGGGGGAAAACTGATCTAATGCTCTGCTGAGAATGTTTATCCTCATATAAACATTACAGACACTGGCTCGAACCTCGATCTTATCAATCCATGCCCTCACAAATTCCATAACTTCAGACACCTTTGTTTTATTTTCTAGCCTAAATATATCTGACACTCTGCAGATCTTTGGGTAACTAATTATAGTCTCAGGAATCTCCCCTCAAAACAAAGACTCTTGCCTCTAACAACCTTTTTATCAAGTTTCCATGATGCTCCAGCTCCTCTGGGTACGCTCCCATCTTTAGCTTTATCGAGCAGGGATGCCCAGGATCATGGCCTTTATTTGTGATGACAGGAGAGGGGGTGGCAGTAGGACGGGTGGATCCAGCTGTGGTTGACAACACAATATGTTACAGTGTTAAGGCCTGGTCACACCAGAAAGTGGTACAGCAACATGAATTTGCACGTCTTTGTGAAAAATTTGGTTCTGGAGTCTTGGTGATGCAGTGACCATAGTCACAAGGCTAATTGGTGAACTGCTGTAGCTGGTGAGCTAAAGTTCACTTGCTAGCTGGCCGGGCTAGCATAAGTCTGTCACAATAGCTCCCAGAGATTCTCTCTATTTTCTCTCTACTCTTCTGTTTACTCCCCCCTGGCATTTTGTTCACCATTGTACACCATTTCATTCAATAAAAGTTACTGAAGAGGGAAAATCAAGCTTTCCGAGCTAGCTTAGCTCTGTCGCTAATGGGACAATAAGTTCACACAGTTTATTCAAAAAACGTATTTTATCATTGACTCCTGTCTCATATGCAGACTATTTGTTTCCTATTCCTTTCTTTTGTGGAACAGTTAATACTCAGTTAAATAAAAGTGAATGATGCAACACAGCTACAGCTAATAAGCTACGATAGCTTCCTTGAAGGACTGTCAAGACTGCTTTCTATTGGCCAACGGCACAAATGTGAGGGTCAAAGTTCACCAAAGTTGAACTCAACAAGAAAAAGTCTTGTGGATTTACTTTGTTCCATTGGAATGAATTGATTGCTGCCAAATTTCACCATTTTAAATGCTGGTGTGACCAGCTGATACTGTGTGAAGCCAAACATTGGCCTTATATCAGGTATTAGCTAGTGTAATCAGGTGTCCAGTAGTCCAAAGGTTTAAAAGGATTTTCCAACCGAACCAGAACACATCACTGAACAGCTGGATGATGATAATGTTGGAGGGATTTTTGAACCTTAAAATTCTAAGCCTATTAGCTGACTGTGTTTTATTTGCAGAGGTTGTCTTAAAATCTTCATTATCACTATGACATAATCCATCTTGCTTTGCCAGGGTTGTTGGCAAAAGGAAGCCACTGTATTACAGGGGATGATGTAGCCTGCAGAGTCAATAATGTCCTTAATGATAATCGCCTACGCAGCTTATGACAAAATTATGTTTTTATTGGACTTGATTGGTCAGCCTGGCACTGACAGCTCCTCTGCTATACCTACAGAAGACTATGCGTCTTACGCAGCTAAATGTTGAGGTTTCTCCTTTTATGGCACAGAACCTGTGTGAACAGCAAGAAGCGGCACAATGTCACATTTTTCAACACCTATCTGGTCCATACGAATATGTCACATTTACAACGGGTGCATGGATGCTTAAACCATGAACTAATTTGTTTTTAAAATATTTTTTATTGGTGCAATCAACTTGGAGTAGTTTGACATTTTGGTAAATACGCTTTTTCACTCTCTTTCAAGAGTTAGATGTCTTAGATAGACAGATGTCACGCTCATGTCTGCATGTTTAGTACAGTGATGAAGCCAGGAGGTGATTAGCTTAGCCTGGAAGCGGGGGGAAAACAGCTAGCTTGGCGCTCTTTAAAGCTCAAAACTACACCTAGCAATTAATTAACACCTTGTATCTATTTTGTTTAAATTGGAAACAGGGACGCTGGAAGTCATTCAGAGTTGGGGGTGCTGAGAGAAAGTCTATATAATGACGTCATGTTAAATGCTGCGCAACATTCATGGTTTTTGTAGCATTTTACACCAGTTTTAGAACGTTTTACGCTACAACAGACGGCAAACCAACATACCGTATGTCAAAGCAGCAGATCATATTCAGCTAAGGACAGTTCACACACGCAATGCAAGTTTATTCCTAATCAGAAGACGATTTATTATTGACTGAGCTACAGACACAACATACAGGTAGCAATAGAAAAAAGGCATTTGAACTGTATAATACACACACAGTGTACACACTCATTCGAAGCATGTCGCACTACCAGATCTGTGATAGAAACAAGAAGTAACAGACAACACAGATTCTTTTTTGAGACATGGTGAAGCGCAGTAATGATACCTAACCCACCATTACCGGTCACTAATATCCATGATCCTTCACGCCAAACTACGTGTGTGCATCAGATACACAGAAAATAAATTGAATGTTCGGAAATAAAATCAAATATAAAAATAACAACAATGTTTTATACACTGCCTACGCTAAAATGCTACTCTCAAAAATTAAAGTTTTTTATTTTATTAACTTTGTTGCCTTGCAGTTACTGCCCCCCGCCAGTAGGAGGTGCTGCTGCCCCCTCAGTGTCCCTACTTCCGGCGTCCCAGATTGGAAATGTAAAAATGACTAGTTGTGGTTTTACTGGGAGTTACGAGACTTAGGCTAAGTCTCGGGAAGAAAGCGAATAAATGTGTATCCCAAAATGTCAAACTATTCCTTTAAAAGACAGACAATAGAATTACAGGGACCACATCGTACATAATTTAAGGCTGTCATAGTCAGGTCACTGTTACTGTTAATTACAATGAGTACTGGGTTGTGACTCAAAAGCAAATTTGACCTCTTTTGTTTTTGTTACACCGTGCTTCTTTCCTCCACTGTCATAATGGTATGGAATATAGGGTACACCCCAGAATAGATATGAACTCATGTATATAGATATGAACAAATAACAGTAAACATGAACATGTGAAAATGGTCTTGATTAGCTGAGAGCTCTCTGAATGGGTGATCTTGTGAGTGGCGATGCCCTGGAGGTGAAAACCAGAAATTTAATTGACAGTAAATGGAATTTAACTCAGTTTAGCTACCTTTTTTATAACGATATAAATCTTTCTGACACTAATAGTATTCATAGTGATTTGAAGTCAGTTCTGTGCTGGATTGAAAACACGTTCAGGGAGTCTCCCTGACCTTATCCCTCTCATAAACCTAGACAGGGACAAAAAGAATCAATAAATATTTCAGGAATTTATATCAACCTGCTGTAAGTTATGTGACGTCTGGTTCTTTTAAAGGGTAAAAGCATAATTTCTGTTTTCTGTTTTTTTTTTTTTTTTTTTGCTATTGAATTTACATTTTTATTGGTGCTTTTTACTTAAAAATGATAATTGGCTAAAGGTTAAACCCCCCTGTTACTTAGCACTACATCACTGGCTGTGGCTGCTTATCGCATGAAAGGTCACTGGTCCTCCCAATAGGCAATAAAGATGTGACTTTCATCATTGTCACCCTATCTGGCATTACAACAATAGCACCCAGATGTTCTACAGAGGGACCAAGCATGCAGTGTTTGTGCCACTGTAATGCTCCCTCAGACTGATGCTGTGATGCATCAATCTTCTGTCCACCTGTCTAGCCATCATAAAACTGTGTTTGCTCGGTACAGTCACATTGCTGCCTCTTGTGTCCTTGAGTCCATGAACAGACGATGTGTCATCACTGGCAGACGGACTTTGTTGAGAAAACCTTGTCTGTGAGATGAGAACTTTCTGTTAAATTACTTCAGATAAGGCTTTTGTACTTTTCCTAAACCCTTTTAAAAGTTATGGAAATTTTTCTAAAAAGTACTGTTCACTCTGTAATTGTCCTGATAGTCTTCTGTTTGAGCTGACAGGTAATAAAAAGGTTTTGCAATTGCTGTAATGGGACTATTTTTTTTACACAAGTTATGTATTTTCAGCTAATTGCTGAGTGACTTTTCCAGAACTTAACTTCTGATGTTGATGCTCTATGGTCCTATCTCCTTTTGTTTCCAAATGATCCTGTCACTCATCACATTATCAGTCACTGCAAAGCAACAATAAAAACCCATCTGCGCCTATCTTATAACAGCAAAAATCAAGACAGTAGATAGGAATTCTAGACAAGAAAGCTGTGTGAGAAGTCACAGTTTGGGTGAGATTGCATCTTGTGTGATTTGTCTCATTCCTTTGATCCCTTAAAGATTGTAATACCAGCCGTCAGGCTCATACACTATCATGGTTTTTCAATCTCCCTGCCATTTCAAATTTCACTTTGTCCTATCTATCTGAGACACATCTTAGCTGAGCTCACTCCCCGCTTCTTTAGGGTGGTTCAGTATTGTCAGCTGAGTGTCTGGTGCCTATTTCTTGTTGAGTGGCTTGGATATGAATGCAAAGTGAAATGCCCAGAACAAGACAGGTTCAGTGTAGGGATGCTAAGACAACTGCAGTGGCCCTCTCCAGACCAGACCCCACACCTCTGTGATAAAGTCAAATGAAGGTGCTGCTTATTCCACCAACAAGGGAGCATGAGTCACAAATGACGTGTTGAAACCAGACACACTATTTGTGTTCTGTCGACCAGGTTTTTGTGTCACAGATTCACTGAATAAGACTTGCACTTGTTATCCCCCTTTTTCATTTGTATGCATTGCTTATATTTTAATATTAAAGAGGTCAAAACCCTCTTAAATTGTAAAGTAACTAGTAACTGTAGTTGTCAGATAGATGTAGTTGAGTAAAAAGTACAGTGTTTCCCTCTGCGAAGTAGTGAAGTATATGTATAAAGTGGTCTGAAATTCAAATACTCAAGTAAAGTATAAGTACCACACATTTGTACTCAAGTAAAGCACTTCTACAATAGATTTAGCTTCATTACATGTACATACAATGTAATTACAGGTACATTCCACCACTGCATTCATGTAAATAATCTGTTTGCTTTGCTGCATCATATTCCTGTATGTCTGCTGCAGGAACAATAAAACTTTCTCTAATCATATTAGTTCCCACTTCACTTGTCACAACACTGGCTGATGTTATGGCTTTATATGGAGTATATATGAGTATATCGTGGCCTAATTTGCACTGAAATAATCAGCAGATTTGTAATTTGCTGTATTGGATAACAGCATTATTAGTTCATTTGGTACAACTTGTAATGGTGATTGATAGGGAAGTGGTGTTCAGTGTCACTGTAAACTGGCATGGATTTATTTGTGTTGCCATGCAGGTTCTAAAGGTCACTAATGAAGGTTATAATCATGAGTCACCCATAATCTGTTTTTCAGGATTGCTTGGCATTGGTTTATCTAATGTTTGAGTGAAACCGTGATACAGCGGTGTATAATCAGCCTCTGTGTCCACAGTGATGAGCTTACTGTTTCCCAGTCTGTTTCCTGCAGGGTGACACAAGGAAAGTGTAGGCGGCTCTATTATCAGGACCGTGGTTTCACCCTTGCTCCCAAATATAACCCACATTTGTGTTTTTTGCTGTTCCGCCTTTATATCACTGTTATGAGTGGTTAGTTGTTATTCTTAAGAGAGAGACTCTGGACCATGGGCACTGAGAGGAGGTCCAGCCTCACAATGTAAATCACACATCACATAATTCTATTCTTTTTAGATGTTCTGCAAAGTGCCAACAACAAGAACATTTTGTCTGTAATTAACTCCCCCCTAGTTTATTATAGTATATGCACTGTACCACTAATGGCAAGTATGTATCTGTTGCATGATGATAAATTAGTACCAAGTACATGTACGCATCTGTTACCATTCTGCAGGATGGATGGAAATACTCCCATGACTGGTCCAACAAGTAAAAACGTTTTGGTCTGAATTCATCCACAGACAGCTCCAGACAATCTAGTTAATATCTCATTTTTATGTTTGGACAGTATTTTTTCCTCCACAGCATGCTACAGTCCAGTAAACCCGAAAGACATAAATGTGTAATGAGCCTACAAATCAAACTGCCAAGTAAGGAAATAAGATTTTTAGCTTTGTGGTTTCCTACATGCCATTACATACTGCAGACCATGTATTTACTCCATCTGATTTTCCAGACCTGCTTGTAACCGGGGCCGTGAGGGAACAGGAACATATCTCAGCACAACACAGGGGCTAAAGGCAGTGAGACACATTGATGAACACATTTAAGCACATTCACACTCGTGTGTGTGTGTGAGCAGTTTAGGACTGTAGAAACACATGCAGACATGAGGGGGAAACATACAAACTTTGCTTTTATTTTAAACTTTTAAATTTGCTTTTGCATGGGGAAAAGTGTTTTCTTTTGGCAACCCCCCCCCAGTGCTGATCACAGAAATACTTGAATTCATGACTTTGTGTTGAGAGTGGCATAAAACTCCTATCAGATATCTATTAATCTGTAATGTTCTGAAATCTGACAGGTAGTTGAGTGAGTTGAGCAGATATGAATCAGTGCTTGTTCCCTCTTATTCATCTGTAGTATTTATGACCATAAATAGAGTGTCCAAATTTGTCACAGGAAGTGAGTGCCAAAAAAAGAGACACAACAAAAGCTGTAATAATCCTGCTGACTAATTATAGATTCGAAGACGTGGGTGTAGCTAATCAAACAGCACATGTATTGTGCAGATTCTATTGCACCATGAAACGGTCGGACTACCTTGCGTATTTATAGCTAGCCTTTTCAGGGTTCAGAGATTCAGGTTTCCTCTGTTTGTTTGCTGTTTCTAAGTTTAATATGAGGGTGTTCCGTGCAAGATCCCAACGCTGATTGGCAAATGATTCTTTTAGGAGGAAATGCACCCACGATGGGATGTTAGACGTGATGGAACTGAATCTGCCTTGTGAAAAAACACCAGGAAGAAGAGAACACATACAACATGTTCAAGAACATGTCCCATATTTGCTGTACGGGGAGTTTTACTGTAAGGTCAGTCAGGGGCTGTGATCATAATTCTTAAATGATTCATAAATCTTTGCAGTGAAGCTGGGTTTTCACAGCCTGGTTCCAGATCTCTGAATCTGAATCAGCGATTGTGAAGTGAAAACACAACGGCAATTCAGTCTGATTATCAGGCTAGTGTCTTCAGCGTGATACTGGGTGATGAGTTGCAGAAACAAACTGCAATATTATTAATGTCATTATTTTGTTGGGGAAGGGGTCTATATGTCGGTATATCGGTGGCTGTGGCTCAGGAGGTAGCGCAGGTTGTCCATTGATCCCAGGGTTGGCAGTTCGATCCCCTCCCCTCTTCTTGTCCCTATGTCAAAGTGTCCTTGGGCGAGACCCTGAACCCAACGGAGTATGGTCACCATCGGTGTGTGAATGAGACCAATCTGTAAAGTGCTTTGGGAACCGTTAAGGTTGTAAAAGTCCATTTACCATATCTTAAAGTTACAAAGATAAAAGTACAAAAAGTGGCGCGTCCATCAACTGTAATCAATTAGAGGAAACATAACACAGTCAGTCCTTCATTTAGGATGAAAAGGGTTAAGATTATGAATCTAATATGCCTCTCTGCCGAGCAGTGAACTGACTGTCACCACCTCTAGGAGGGGGTGAGATTGTTTCTTTAATGACGCTGCAGAGTCGCGGTTAGCATGTGCATAATGTCAAACAGTTGCATAATCCATGTTTTGTGTGCAGTTTTGTGTTTAAATATGTAAATCTTTAAAGCTCTCTCAGTCTGTCTAACAGAAAGCAGACCACAGGGACATTTCAGCATGTAGATAACAGTTCATGATGGATTTTATGGTGTATTTTCTACCAGTATGTGGATGCATGAAGTTGACAAGAAGTGTACATTTAATTATAGTGGAACATTGGGTAAGACTCATGGATTGAATATATTTTCATCTAACAATTATCCTGAGAGGGAGTCAAGTTTTCCTTATTATGCCATTCAATTGATGATATAACTGAATTCCTTTCCTTGTCTTGTTCTCTTCTAATGATCTATGCTTCATGATGTATGTAATGTGCTTCTGTTGATATGAGGATTATACAGGTTTGACTTTGATTTGTCTGTGTTGGTGTGGTTTTTGTTGCTATTGTTGTTATTTTTAGTATGTATTTTTTGATTCATATTTATTTTTGTTGTAATTGTTTGTTTCTGTTGGTTTTTGTCAGTAACAATAAAAAAAAAAAGCCTGTTAGAAAGTGCTTTATAGAGTGCCATAAAACTGTGCTGTTTCCTGCAGGGTGACACAAGGAAAGTGTAGGCGGCTCTATTATCAGGACCGTGGTTTCACCCTTGCTCCCAAATATAACCCACATTTGTGTTTTTTGCTGTTCCGCCTTTATATCACTGTTATGAGTGGGTTAGATGTTATTCTTAAGAGAGAGAACAAGAACACCTAATAAAAGTAGCAATAATATTATAAAACTTTTAGAAAATTACAATTACAATGAAAAAAGAATCAACAGAAAGTTAAAAAAGACAGGCTTTTAGAAGACATTTAGAAATTGAAACAGAATTGGCAAGTATAATTGAGTGGGTTGCAGTCTTGGACCCTTTACCGAGATTGGTCTACCTTTTAAACAAGTGGAAAACTTAATAGGTGATTTGAGAGCACACTCTGGCATAAAAAGGCTTAAAATTTCTGAAATATAAAAGAGAGCCAGAACATTAAGTGCTTTGTAAGTGATGAGTAGAATCTTAAAATCAGTTCTGAACTCTTTTGGGAACGTGCACACAGTATGTGATAGGGGTTATGTGATATTTGATACAAAATACATTGCTGGGGCATGATAAGTTCATTAAATTTGATGGACATTTGCCTTTTTAAATGCATAAACATACCAATATTGGCTTATAAATGTTGTTTAGTGTATCACCTCCTTTTTCCTTTGAATCTTAATATCCCCACTCTTTAACAATAAGAGATCTGTCCCATAAACCTCCACTGGGCCTCGAACAGTGACCCAGCAAAAACACTCTGGGATCAAATCATAAAAGAGTACTATAATTAAATACAGTAAGAGGGTGGGAGACCCTGTCTGGGGCAGTAAGACTAGACCGGCCCCACCTAAAGGTCACAGGCAGGCTTGCTTTTTGTGTGACTTTTCCTTCATACCCAACAATTCCTCTGATGGAGAGCTGCTCAGCAGAAAAAACAACTGCAGACTGGGAATGGCTGTGGCAGCTATTCTCACAGCAGGCAACGCTGTATGGTGTGTTTACTTCCTAATACTAGGCAAACAAAGGGCGCATACATTTTATCGGAGTCACATGAATTGAACTGCTGCAGTATCAGCTCTGGCATCGATGCCTTGTTCTTGGATACCTGCAAACATTAGAGGAGTGTCTGGAAAAGTATATATTTGTTTCTTTTCTTCTTTTTTGTTTGAGTTTGATTAAGAAATTCCAACTTAACAGCACAGGTACAAAGTAAAACGTTTTAAAAAAAATCCATTGCTGTGGTTGTAATTAAACTGGGATAGATGAGTGTCTTTGTTCAGATGATTCTTGGATTGACCTTTTGCTTCCAGACTCATCCGGCAACTTTATGTCTACACTCAGTGACTTGTTTAGTCTTTACCAGCCCAGTAGGTGGCAGACAAATCTGAGCCACTGATCTGTGGTGTGCAGTCTACAAAAACATGCACTTTGCTCATGTAGTTCAACAAATGACCAGAAGAGATCACGGTATTCAAACTTTTGATTGCTGCACCTTCTGCAGGGAAAAAAAGCTGTATGACTACTCATGTTTCAAAGAGAGCAGAGTTGAATTAGACAGATTTCAGTTAAATGCAACTCAAAATTTCAAATTTGAACACTGAACATACAGTAACAACTGTAAGAAGAAGACAACACCTTTGTCCATGTCAGCGTTTGCAAAAGAAAAAAAGCTCTATCTAGTTGTATTGCTTGCACAGTCGTTCTCCTTTTACAATGTTACACATCAATCAGAAATATGGAAAATATTTTCTAATGCACAGTAATCACAAGAACATTTCAAATATGATCTTAACCTCTCTAGCACGTTTTACTGGATATATTCAGTGTACAATGCTCTCTTACTTAATTACTACAATATCTCTCACTATTGAATTTTAATCTCACTATTTAATATTTCTCACTATTCAGTCAATAGTGAATAGTTAATAATTAATAGTTAATAATATCAACATCCCCTGAGGATTTGCTACGATCAAATGCAATTAAATTGGACTGTTGCAGTTCAGAGATTGTATTGCACCCTGGGATAACTGGCAAGTCAAATTTAGAGACTAAATATAATAATAAATATATAATATAATATAAATATAAATATTAGTTTAGTTTTTTTTGTATTGAATATTCATGTGCAAAGATTCAAGGATTTTATTTTTCACATACACAAGCATTATGTTAGTGTGGCATACTCATTAAGGATGTGCTAAAATAAGAATTAGAAAAAGAAATATAAATGTTTCTGTTTATTCGGCTGAATAAGCCAAATTAACTTAAAATATATATATATATATATAAATTGGCGTTTCAGGTGAGAGGGGACAACCCTTATGGAACCACCTGACTGTAAGTATAACGACTGTCTTCCCCTACCTCTATAACCAAAGCGTTTTAGTTGCCAAAACGTAACCACATGTTAACCATCTATGATTATTTTTGCCATGGCCACAATCTTTACCAAACCTTAACCAAGAAATGTAATTTACTACGCAGTTGGTCACGTGGTTCCTGCGGTTTGTCTGTGGCTTGTGCTCAGAGATTTTTTTCTCCAGGTGGGGGGGAGCAGCCACCCTGCCAAGAAGTGCGCATGCGCAACATTATTTAATCTTTATACCCAGTTAGTGCAACACCTTTTGACAGCAAAGCGTTAACAAATAAGTTTTAAATACAACATTTAACCGCTTTCTATGCATTTGTTGTAAGATTTAGGCGATGCTTGTGTGCTTTATTTCTTTCGGCCGCTCCAGAAAGTTACTTTTATGACTTTATTTGGGTCAAAAGGTAGTTAGAGAAGCTAGTTCCGCCTTGCTTTCCCCCTGTGATGGACAGCAGCGACAAGTGTCAAAAGTAATCAGAGGTCAACGAGATACAGCGAAAACACGTCTCCTGCCTTTTGGATACATTTCCACACAAGTTGACCGGTTACTAGAAAAGGTGAGTAGCCTCCGTGCACCATAAAACATATGGTCTTTCTGAGCTAGAACGACTAGTGTGAGCTAATTTATGTTAGCTAACAAAGCTAATGCTACGATAGTAGCCACCTGTTGCTGGCTTTAACTCCTTTAGCTAGCAGCAGCCAGGGATTAGCATTATGGCAGTACTCTTTGTAATACGTTTCTATCTTTAGCTCACACACCTAGTTTTAGTTGGTCAAATTAGAAAGGAGAAATGCACAGGGAGATCGGAAACAGTGTAAATGACTGTATTCAAACTGTGTTACAGTATGTACCACTACCCCCAATTAGCCTCTTAATCTCCGCTACCTATAACGTTAGGTTACCTGTTTGATGTTAGCTTGCTAATGTACATGTAATGTTAGCTAGGGCGATGCTGAATAACTGAATATACCTTAGTAATGACTTATTATGGCCGTTACTTGGCTGTCTGTTTTTTCAGGACACTTTACCTCTGCCTAGATCTTATTTTATTTTTATTTTTTTTATTATTTTGAAAGTCGTCCAGTTTAGTACATTTGCACTCGGACCTTTGCGTGGCAGCTGTAGCTTTATATTACATTATAATGACCGGAGGGAGGCTTCTTCAGGTGTAAACTATTCGGCTTCCAGGGAGGCAGCTTGCCTCTCTGTGAAGCATTCCACTGCATTCCATTCACAGGTCCGTCTACTTGTTCCAACAAGCACCCAGTGCTTTTAGTACTGACTGAAAGCAGCAATACGTCCTATAGGGCAACACACTCGCACAGAAAGAGGGAAGACAAAAGAAGCTGCAGCTTATTGTATTTGTTCTAGATAGGCAGCATTGTAATTAGGACAGTCATGTTATTGTGCTTAGAATACAGACAGCCCTGGATTGTTGCATCTGACAGGGATTACACCTTGCTTATCGAGCAGAAGAGGTGTTGGTAAATTTAATCTGAATCTAAATCCATAAAGGTGGGTAGCTCTTTTGGAATGTCACGTTGCAGGTGATGGGCACTGATTTTCAGAGGATTCAAATGGTGGGAAGTGGACGCTTACACTGGCTCTTAACTGTAATCTTGTTCACACTAACACCTTCTTTGGCAGATATCCAACTGTTATCTGGAGGTCATTTTTAGCTCAGCCAAAGAGGTCATGTGGTCGGTCCAATTTACCTGATAGTTAGGAGTATGTCTCAAAAACATTTTTAAATAAAAATTTGGTGGACCTGTGGTAGGCCTTTTGCCAAGGAGTTTTTGGTGGATTGTAGGATGGGAATCTCTCATCAGTTGTGCTATTTTCTCTTGTACTACTGCACATCAAGAAAAAATATCTGACAAAACATACCAAATAAATATTTTTAAAACTTTTTCTTGTTAATTTATAACAAACCACATTGTGCAGCCTTGGCAGAGGTATGCTCTGTGCTTTCTAGTCAATTTTCAGATGAGAAACAAACTGTAAAAGTGGCTGAATTTGGTAAAACAAGCTCCTTTTGTTGGTAGAATAGAAAACAGAGATGTGTTCAGATGAAGTTGTTTGAGCATTTGAATATTGTGGGCCTGTGTGGGACTTGCATAATCAGATGTGTGTGCCATTGTCAGCTAGCTGTTGACAGTGGCTCATTGAGGTCCATGCAGCTCGCTCCCAAACAGACTCCAGCTTGGTTCTCCCTTTACTGAGTGCCAAGTCTGCAGAGTGAACTTGGGCCCAATGGCTGATTGTACTCTCAGCTCTGCAGAGCTCAGTCCCTTTTATCCGATGAACTGGGAGTTCTTAATGAGCTAATTGGGAGCTCACGGTGAACAAACAGGATTGTGTAAAATGTAAGAACTGCCAGGGTAGTACAAACAGAGCACAGCTGATTTTAAACATTGACATTTCAAAGGAATCATATCTATTAATCATGTCAGCTAGAGTGTGAAATTCCTCTGACATTTCTTAAAGTGTATCATTCATCATTCAGCCATCTCAGGAGTTATTATTGCTTTGCTAAGGCAATAGTCTGTTCTCATAAAACAGCACTTTGGTTATTAGAACGGAGTAAAACCTACTTGAACAAAGTCTGTTTACAGTTTGGATTGCTAATATTAATACAAAGAAAAGTGCCTTGGACAGTAAGCTTACCCGTAGCCAAGATGGCGACCATTGAGGGTGAGGAGTGTCCAGCGTTCCACACTCAACTTTTTGACCGTTATGAGTACACCATCAAGATACTCATAGTGCACTGCATTTTGCCGTAACTGTCAGTGTGAACGCACTTGTGCACTTTAAAATAGCAAGTGTAAGTACGGAAGAACGCGAATTGAGACACAGCTTCATTTTTGAAAAATTAGCAAAAAAATCTGACTTTTTCTCACAAGCATCAGGTTATTGCTGAATGCAAGATCAATCATTATTGTGCAAAGTAAGAAGGAAGGTGGTTAAGATAGCAAATTAAATGATGGTAAAATAATTTTTATTCAAAGGTGGGAGCTAACTAAGATATGGTAACTACAGAAAACAAGAAAATCAAAAATTTTATTTTGAAGAGGAAATCTGAGGCATAAAATACAGATAAGACCATCTGCTCTGATTCTGATTGTCTCGGTTCTTGCATAATTACTAAATGTATACATTAATATAAAACTGATGGGAAATCTTTCACACTGTAATAGTTTATTGCCTGCATTAGCATTATGATGCAAACATGCAAAACATAATTGTTGTTCAATATCAACCTGAGTTAGTAGTCTCTGTTTATTGTTGTATATTGTATTGTCATATTTGACATATTGCATTGTATTTACATTTTTGCAGAAGTTATTCATGCTGAAATGTCAAGTCAAAAATTGTCCTTGATAGTTCACACATGCACTACAAGGCATTGCAGCTTATGTAAAAAGGTATGAGGGCTCACCTCCATATAAAATACAGAAAGGCGTACACTTGCACTCATGTGAAAGTGCTGAAATACCTTGGTTGGATCCTGTTACCAAACCTGAAAATCTGGCTGTCATTTTGCCTATTGTCCTTTTAAATTGTACTCTGTGTACTCGGTGTGCTTTCCACTGCTGAGATAGTCCATGTGGGCTGGATTCACAAAGACAACATGGAAGCAATGACTCAAAACTGGACATAAGGTAACTCAGGCCAGACTATCTCCTCCTCAACCTTTGGAAGCTGTAGAATAATGACAGGACTGGGTGTGACTTGGTGTGTTTGCACATGTTCACGTGGTGTCCTGAGGGCGTCAGCATTACAGAGTACTGGCTCAGCTGCTCTAGTTTACCGGCTTGTATGCTCGCAAAGCCGGTGCACATGAACTCACCTCTGCTCTGTGTTTGCTTTGCTGCCAGCCTGCACTAGCTAGCTGTTGCATCTCAGTGCTGGAGCTGGCCTGGGCCCAGTCCACCGCGAGGATATTTGAGAACAGAATTGGGTTGCAGACAGTGGTGCTGAACTTTATCTAGTGAATTATTTGTGAGTTCAAGTGTGTATCAACTTCTCTCTTTTTATGGGCAGGTTGGAAACTATATTGGATGGATTAAGGCTTTTTTGAATGGTAAAGTAGATATGTTTGTATGTATTAGAGTAGTTTGTGTTCAGCATGCAGTAACTGTACTTCTGTAAGTTTGTCTTTTACACGTGCCCTGTTATTATTGATTATATTATGTGTGTATTTATTAGAGCTGCAACGATTAATCGTTTGACAGATCGGCAACTATTTTGATAACTGAATAATCGTTTGTCACTTTTTTAAGCAAAAAAAGCCACATTTGCTGCTTTAGCTTTTTAAATGTGAGAATTTGGCGCTTGTCTTTGTCACGCATGATAGTAAACTGAATAGCTTTGGATTTTTGGACTACTGGTCAGACAAAACAAGACATTCAAGTCATTTACAGTCTATTTATTGCACCAAAGTTTCTGATTCCCAGGTAAAACCAGTAAATGAATGATTATTGGCTGATGAGCGTGCATGTTTGTTTTTTTCTGGGTTAGATTGCTCTGTAGCATACTCTGCTATTTTGTCAGCGCTGTACGTCTACAGTAAATTAACATACAGTGTGAACTATCTTTTATTATACCACCAGCTTAAGTCACTTTACAGATTTAACTGCATTATGATAAAATGTCCTGCAGCGAGCAGTTGTATTATTCAACACATACATTTATAATGGTCATTGTACATCTTGCAGGCACTGCTCCGAATCATGTGCACTATCCTGTTGACATTTGGTGGACAACCTGAGACTGATATGTAGCACTAACATACACACTTGAGTAGTGTTTTTTAAATGAATCATTTGAAGTGGTGAACAGCACAGTCATGTAGTCCTGATTGCAGCTGTTGAGCATGTGCTGTGTGTACATTATAGCCCAAGACTTGTCAAACCAGTTGGACTGAACCAAAGCTGAACCAGGCAGAGGGTTGTTAGCTGTTAGAAAGCTGAACTAGCTGATTTAAAAGCTAAATGCAGAGTTGCTTCCTCAGTTTGCATGTGAGGTAATTAACTCATTTTTAATGCTCTAACAACTTGTTGGTATTTATGTCAATGGTCTCTTGTCAAAAAGGATCTGTGCTACAATCCAAAATCCAAAATGGCCCCCACTAAAGCCTTATTTAATAAACAGAGCTTACTACTCTGCATGTTTTCAGGCTAAAGCCCAGCACCAAGAAGGAAGATGACTTTGTGTCCTCCTGTTTTATGTACTTGTCTGTTTGTATATTTAACAGGAGTGCTGCAATTGCTGTGCTGCAGAGTTGTCCCACTGGAACTAGAAGCCACTGCAAGGACAGCCTTTCCAGGGGAGATTTTATCGACATTCAATGCTCTTCAGTAGAAGTAAGTTGGCGTAACAACATTTTGTAGCTGAATGAAGTAACTAATATTGGCTTATTGTACTTTTCTTTCATCAGGACTACATTAGAAAGAGAAGCTGTGCTTTATCAAAACCCCATAAGAACGTGGCCTAGTCCACCTGATAAGAAGGTCAAACACTCGCCTGCCAGGCTACACTCTCACTTTTATGCTGCAGTGTACACATTGTGCCGCCTTACTCAGTCACACAGGCTGGGTTTCACCAGTTTGTTGACAAGGGACTTTCGACATTCCAAAGTGCAGCCTGATACTGCCGTTAGGACCCTCCCCTTTTAGCATCATGATGTAGCCGGCTGCACCTACTGATTTTGACCAATCACAGGCAGTGTCATCATTTGAATAGTTACTCTGAAGCTCACTGGGAGAGACGACACACATTGTCTTTATGTTTGTAAATGTCAGCTGCTGATCTTGACAATATGAAGATTCCCCTTGCCCAGCTGCTCTGTCTAACAGCTACAGGAACTGAACAGTGTTGGTGTTGTTGCCATCAGTCCCTAGGAAGTCATTTAATGGCTTACCTGCTGTTTTTCCTCTTTATTTCCCATTTGAAAGCACTTGGTCCTGAATTGTTGTGAATTGTTGTTTCACCACAGACAGTTGGACATTAGAGAGGTGAAGTCTCTCCCTTTCCGGTGTCCCCAGTGGGAATAAGGTCCCATGGTGGTCCACCGGAAGGGGCGGGGACTTCGCCTCTCTATATTGCTCTTCAATGGGTGTCAACTTTGATGTGTGATTGACAGGTCATTAATCAGCTAGTGAAGTTGTGACTTGCTGAACAATGCGTCGACTGTTACAGGAGAAACCTGGCTGGATTTTTCCTTTAAAAAAAAATATTATTATATATTGTGTATATATAGTTTCATTATTGATGTTATTTAATATTATTATATTATTATTTATATTTAACAAATTGAACCAGGATTAAGCTGCTTCATAAAGCCAACAACTGACTTTGAAACAGACCTGACGGATACGTTTCCATGGGAACTTACCAGTTATACCATTTAAGCCTCTTTTATGAAACCAAACCTTGTCTGGTTCACTGAATTAAGCCTGGCTTAGCTGGTGACAAATGAACTATAAATTAGCATTAGTACTTAACTACACATATTTCACTGTTATATCCTTAGGCAGATGTAATTTTAAACAGATTGTTGGCATCACTAAATTTGCAGGTCTCTCTACCTGTTTCTGCTTCCAACACACACACACACACACACACACACACACACACACACACACACACACACACACACACACACACACATGCGCTCACCGTGAAGTACTGAGCTTGTTTTGCTATTCATTGGATTTTTGTGTTGAATCGATTTAGTGCAAGTTAACATCAAGCCGGTGTCATTTCTCCGGTGTGTTGATAGTCCCTCAGCATTCACTGCAAACAGTCTTTCTGTTTGTTTATATATTGGGTTGAAAGCAGCTGAAGGAGGCCTCTCTGCTGCATTTGCAGTTCAAGTTGTCAAAGGGATTCCTCTGTACCGTCACTGCTCCTTGGACCGCGTACTGTGTGACATCTTCAGCTCATTTGCATTATTTACATGGAATTCTTAGTTTAATTTGCACATAATAGAAGCACCCCAAACATCCTGCCGGTGTCTGGACGTCATTAAGAAAGGTCTGAGTTCTTCAGAACTTTGGTGTACTTTAGAAGTTATTTGAAGTTTTCTGTAGTAAATCACAAATATACCCATATATAAAAAACATGATTCAAGATTAAGCTTTCTGAGCTTTTAACATGGACTATTACCTGTTCAAAGACCACTTGATATCTGTATTGCTGCTTGAGATGGACAGGATGTCTAAATCTATAGGACTTCCTTACCCAAGAGTCCTGCTACATTGGCTTCCAAATTCTCATTGGTCGGACAATCGCTGGTGTTACTTTCATAAGGAGAAAAGTGCTTATTAATCCATTATTTTAGAGGACGGGGGGACATAAGCCTGATGTATTTTATTTTTGAGTGATGAGCTATATCGTGTTAGAAATAACATTGATTATGAGTAGTATGAGTATAATATTCAAATATATTTTACTCAACAAATGTGTTTCTGTTTTAATAATCGTATGGTTTAATAGACTATAAGACAGGAAGTCAAAACACCCCCACTTTCACAATTTAGAACTGGCCCACGGCCGCCCACCTAATGCTCCGTCAATGTTCGTGTTTAACGCTTGATAGGCTTTGAGTGTGAATATATCAGAATTGGCATATTTCAATATGTTTGGTCTAAAAAATAGTGTACTGAATTCCCACAAGGTGGCAGTATTAGCCAGGTAAATGAGGGAAAATGGACAGGCATTAGGCAGGACAATTCAGCAAGGACTGGGGTCCTTTACCACTGCTAATGCTTAGCCTAGCTAGCTAGTTAGTTATTTCACTTGGGATTGCCAAGGAATGAATATTGTATGCGTGAATGAGCAGCAGTAAGTTTGTTAAGTAAGCGTATGTGTCAGCTGCTTTGGTGTTTTGTGGCCATGGTTTACTGTCTCAATAGTTCTTGTGCTGGGATCACCAGTTGATTTTCTGAAATGGGCAGGTGCACGCTGGTCGGCTCCGAGTCTGCTGTTATCATTTCAGTATAAAATAATTAGGTTAAAAATAATTCAGTATGCTGCAAATAGCTTTTTATGTTTTATTTATAATTCATTTGGGCCACCAGGTAGAGTGCACTCAGTGAACTGTGGCCGCTTTAGTTAATCTAGAGATACCATGCAGATTTATTTTTTTTTTTTCCCCCATCGACCAGTTGGTTGATTGGTTAAAGAGTAGGTAGAATTTCAGTCGACCAAGATTTTTTTTCTTTGGTTGTCTACAGCCCTACTTCATGGTGTATCCAGCATTGACAGTTTGGAATGAGGTGTTTTAGCTGTTGAAAAATTCAAATGTTAAAACTTTAGACTCAAATTTTGACTATGGGTTCAAAAAGCGTTTAAAGGTCAGAATTACCAGAGGACACGTGGTTGTTTATATTATCTAATTTATCTCATTTTCTACAGTTACTTGTCTTCTAAGTCAGTCTCATATTTTCCCCATCTCTAAAAATGTGTGTTTATACATTTAAACCAACTAGTTTTATGTGGTTTTATTACATCACAATACAATTTGAAAATATCCCCCTAAAACATAATTTGAAAGCCCCAAAATCTGCTCAGAGTCACTTGAAATAGATAGTGCCGACTAGGCTACAGTATCTGATGACTGCAGCCTGAGAAAAATGACCCCATCATTGAATGTCTCACTCTGTCACTCAGTAGCAGTTATTACTTACTACATGTTTCCAAATCCTTATCTGGTTATCTGGTAGTATGTGTGTTTAATTGTGTAAAAGTAATTAGTTTTTAGGTATAGCTCAAGCACAGTTAATCATTTAGTCTCATTTTGAGCGTTTTACACATCCCTTAATATAAGATGGTTATAGAACACAACTGCTCACAGCACGCTCATATTCCTCAGCCCATCTTGTGTGTGATTTGTTTAAAACCAAAGGGATTAAAACTTGTTAGTAATACACGAGAGAAGTCTGTATTGTTAGAGTGTTCAGTGTGCATTTCATTCTTTCATTGTGGTTCCTCAACTCCTGTGGGATGTTATGTATTCCCATGATCCTCCTCTAGTAGTAGTAGTAGTGACTTTATTTGTACCATTCATACATAAATGCTGCTCCAGGTGCTTTACAGACGGCATTAAAAACAAAACACAATAGAAAGCAAAATACAAAAATAAGTTCTTAAAAATAGTCAAAGAGCCAATAAAAAGGCAGTTGTCTTTGTGTCTTAGTAAAAGAAATTCTGAATTAGAGTAGTTGATTTGCCTTTAAGTCTCGCAGGATTCAGGATGGATTTCCAGTTAGCTAGTGAGCTAATTAATGCACTATTTTGT
The DNA here is from genome assembly GCA_008360985.2 of Macquaria ambigua. Lineage (NCBI taxonomy): Eukaryota > Metazoa > Chordata > Actinopteri > Centrarchiformes > Percichthyidae > Macquaria > Macquaria ambigua. The sequence continues at coordinate 265,337 of VMKM01000363.1, forward strand.
CTTTGCTAACACAACAGAGCTTTTGTTCAGCTTCAATCTGCCCCCCATTAGCTGCAGAGGGCATCCAATCTATTGAAGTGCCCTGAGAGTCTTTCATTGATTTACTCAGTAATAATGGAAATCTGGAGTCTTCACTTTTAAGTTCCTGTAAAGTTAAACTTCAATATCGGCTGCTCTGGGATGCCATAGTCCTCCAACCCCTCAACTTTTTTTTTGATAAAACTATGTTTCAGTGATTTTTTTATTTTTTGTATTAGCTGTGAATTAGACTAGATTGTTTTCATAGTGATGACAAGTGAGAGGAATCCATGAAGTAAAACATTTGTTTATATTGTGTCAAAGAACTCTTGTAATTAGACACACCCTTATCTTATAATGAAGTAATCTGTTGTATTGTGTTATATTATTTAAATTCGTCTTATATGTTTCATAATGTTAACAAATTTGTTCATTTGTTTCAGGAGCTGCTGGCTTCTGAGTTTTGGGCACTGTGATGGAAAAGCCTGGTAAGAAAAACATTTTTTTTAAATTGATACAACAATTTCAAATGTATAATTTGTGGTTTAAATATTTTGCCATACTTTTTCAGTTCCATTGTGCTTGATAAATATGTCAGCAAATGAAAAAATCATCCAAATATATAAAAAAAAAATCCTAAACCCAAACTTCTGTTTAGAAAAAAAAAGTTTTGTTTTTTTTTTTGTATAAAACAAACCTTTAGAAAACCCTGTATAACTTGAGGTTGAAGCATACCATCTGATTTTAAAGGTTTTATTTTCATATACATGTTGGCTGTAGTGAGACTGCCCTTATCTCACCCATAGTATCATGATGACAGACAGAAAGTGGTGAGTCAACAAACACCGTGTTAGCTCATGACGCTGTCCCATCAAAGGGGGTTGGCCCTGTTGTGCTGTTGACACTGCAGCTCTCTGATTGGCCCTCACACAGAGGACACACCTGTAGATTAGCAGAGCTGCCGGTTTCTCTCACTGCCACTCGTGGCCTTGTGTGTATTTCACCACTGGCCTTGATCACTGACGACCTGAACACACCACGTACACACTCGCGTAGCCCAGTGGATCTTTGTTTCTGCGCTGAGCTGTTGGAGTCTGTTTGTGACATCTGCGGGAACACACCTGGGATGGCTGTTCAGTCTGATGATATTTGTGAGTAAACCTGCTTTCTGTCTGTTGTGTTAAATGTTCAGTTCCTTTTTAACTGTAGTGTTCTTTCTTGACTGACAAAAGATCCTTTTTGTCGAAGTAATAGTAACAACATGATTGAGGCCATATTGAAAGCAAATTGATCGGTTATTGCTTTGGTGTGTTGAAATGCCACGACAGGACGGGGCATGACTCCATGATCACTTTATAGCCACCTGGGCCATGGCAGGAACAAATTAAGGAAGCCTGATCTACTCATCCCTGCCTGGCCCTGTGGCCAAGCAGTAAAAATAAACTGCACTTCCTCCTCAGCTTTATTCTTAAACTGATGTGTTTCTGACATAAAGGCTGGTGAGCAACTGGAGTCCTTTACATGTCCTTGTATTTTGATCTGAAAGGACAAAGTCATCCAGCATGTGGGCTGGTGTGACGTTATATTAGTGTATGTTTTGAGGTTGTCATGCTGACATAGTATGGTGGTCTTTTTGTGAGTCATCAAGTTGGTGTTTCTGTTCAGCTTCATGTTTTTCATCATGAGTGGTTTGTTTAAAAGCCTGAAAAGATGTGTTTGTCTCCATCTGCTGCTGCTCTTTGGAAAGAGTGACAAGGGTTTCAGTGCCACAATGAGTCAAAGGTTAGAAGATGTCATAGCTCCCTGTTTACCAATGATTTCCTAGATTGTTGTCCCAAATACCGTGCTTGTACCATAAACTTGTGGACCTTCATTCCACACATTCCTGTGTCAGAGCTGTGCTTCCTAATGCTGTAGCTTTTATTGGACTGCAGAGGGAGCAACAAGGATGTAGGATATTATGAAGTCAGCTTCTTATGATGTATTGAATGTCCTGAAAACACAGGCATAGCTCGCTATCTCACTGCTTACCAAACCTCTTCTTACTTACTTATCTTATTTCTTTTTTAAAAACAAAGTTTAAGATTCAATCTATTGTATTCTAATGCAGTTGCAGTAGCATATTACAATTTATAGAAAGCTATGATAATTAATGTCTGCACTGTCTTGTCCTTTGAGTAGACTTGGATCACCTTCAATAAACCAAATTCTGCTTCAATAGCAGTAGAAAAGATCCTTTTTCCTGCTTTCCCACTTTTATCTCTAACATGTAAGGAGGAGCTCCACGGACTCCCACACACTGGGTACATACAACCTAATCACATAGTGCTCTGATAGGAATGTTGAGACACACACTGCCTGGCTGCCCTGTTTCTGTCCTGCATGAAGATGTATGTGAGATTAAGGCCTCTGGACATGTTTTGGCCTGGTGTCTGCTCAGGTGTTTTGTGTTTGGCACTTAACTTTGAGATACTGTCTTTTTCAGAGTTACAAAAAGATTGAAAGAGAGATGCAGTATGTATTTCTAAAACCAATGCCAATTAAGTTGTAATCAAAACATTTGTACCCAAACCTGAGGGAGGTATAATAGTCAATGGAGTGTATCAGGTGTAGCTGTAAAACAGAGTTGCTAATATGTAATAAAAGTGTCATAAGTGCACATGCATTTTATAGTTTAAAAAGACAATCCCCAGAGAGTCATTGGACACCTCCGTTGTGTCACTTCCTCTCCTCTGGCTTTGAGCTCCACCTTGGCTCGGCTCACCTTCCACTTCTCGAGTTACCTCACCTCGCAGAGCCCGCCCCTCGCCCTTCAGGGAGTAGTGTTTTGTCAGTCTGTGAATTGGTGCTAGCGGGGGGCCCACCGCATCGCTCAATGGCTGGACTGGCCAAACCTCAAAGCTCGCCTGCTGTGAACTTTGCCCCTGAAAAATCTGCTCTCAGGAATGAAAGGCATCCAAGACTGCTGGATTACTTTATTGGCGTACCTTATTTATGAAGTCAGAGCTCCAAGAAGGGAGGGAGCTAAGAACTTAGCAAGCGAGTGAGTGTGTTTGTGTTTTTTAAGAGAGAGAAGGAGGGAGGAAAGGAGGGTAGAGAGACCATATCACACAAGCTGAAGAGAGGGGGAGGGCAACACTGTAGAGACTAAACGACACAAGTAAGCAGTCAAGACTGTCTTGAGTTACCGGAGGTCTATGTCTGCTTGGAGAAGAGCGAGGTGGCTTTAGGTTTTCCACTCCTGCCGCGGGCCTCAGGAGAGGCAGGGCCCGGTAGGCCCGTGGGGATAGGAGCCGTAGCATGGGACACAGTGCTAGCAGTGAGACAGTGGCCCAGCAACCAGCCCAACACAACACGGGTGAGTCCGAGACCACAGGCTCAGCGCTAAATGTTTGCCGTGAACATTTTGACCAACTTTAGATGGGGAAACAACCTGGCAGGCATGTTTGCATTTGTGTGGAATGGAAAGCCAACAAGAGGGTGCAGTGTGTGCAGGTGTTTGGAAAGCAGAGAGAAACTGGAAGGTGGCAGGCGCAGACAGGTGTAGAAGAATGCACGCAGATGGAATGTGGTGATTGTGAAATGTACAAACCACACAAACTTCTCTCTGTCTGCACGCAGCACTCCATCTCCCTGTGGAAGCCTTTCTGAAAAACAAGATTTGGGGGTACAAGGCACCAACTGACACCAGCTCTCCCCTATTTCTTTACTTTACTTAAATAACTTGAGTTGGCTTGGCTTCTCAAGTCATATTGTAGTCCATAGGTGTATATAGTGAACCCTAAAGCCCCTGTCTCCCTGGTTAAGCTAAAAACAATTCAAACGTTCAGAACCTGTTTTTGCTGTCAAAAGGAGGATCCTCTCTCAGGTTCTATTTGCACACTGACGATTCCTCTTAAGACTGCAGCTTGTAGCTATTGGAATCCAGCATCTATGTACGTATGTAACACGAGAACATCCTCTTCGTTACATATTTGCTCTCAATGCTAAATGTATTTTTGCCTCTGGTGTGCTATTTTGTGTAGTAGGTGTCAATATGTCACGTGATTGCTTGACCAGAGGACAGCAGGGTATTGCATTGGTAGTGCCGGGTGGTTAGTGCAGGTTTCATGCTTTTATTAGTTCTTTGAATGGCTTAACATGTTGAGAGTCAGTTTATAATTGAGACCTGGGTGTTAGTGTTTAGTCTGAGCATTGTAAGATTTTTTTTCCCCTCTTGACTCTTCTTTCACCTCATCTGTTAGGGGTCCCTGCCTTTAATTCTCTGGTTGTTCTGTGAAAAGCAGCCATCTCAGATAGCAATGCTCTACTTTAACACTAGGTCACCACATCACAACTTTACTTCTCTTGCAGCCAAACCACATCAGTGTTCTCCCAGTCCACTGCCACCCCTCCCAGTTTAACACCCTCTGGTGTCTGGGGTATGCGTCAGGAATAGCTCTGAGGGCACTGACCTCTGTATGCCTGCATTTCAGCATGCTGTTTTACACACATGCAACAGCCTGCTTTACTACATACAGTGGGTAGACAAAAAAAAAAACATTTTATGGAGAAGGACTTGTTTATGAATAAACACTGTTGCAACGGTGGGTCATCTAAGGTTGAATGCCAGTTAACCACACTTGGTTATGTGTGTTTTGGCAAATTATCTGTGACTAAACTGCAGGTATGTTGGTCAATAAAACTGCAAAATGATTTAATAAGTCTGGTTTAACAGTCTCAACTCATTAACTTACATGTATGCAGACAAACTGCATCGACACAGAAAAACATCACACAACAGGGATATACACAGAGTAAGGAATGTAAAAAAAAAAAAAAATATGTTATTGACATTCAACCTAATCTGATGTGCCTTTTTGGAGTATTTAATTTGTAAGTGCTGCTAGTAGAGGTAAATGAAACCAAATGTAAAGACAAAGGGCCAATTAAAACGGAGGTCAAGGCTGAAGAGTCCGCATCTTTCTGTCCTGCCATGTGACACATGACACAGTGTAGCACTGCAATCGTTTGGAAATTTTCTCATGTCATGTTTGTACCACAAGTTGTAACTAATCCACCTGTTGATTCATGTGTCGTGCTCTCTGGCGATGCCACCAGAGTCGAACTGAACATGTTTACACTGACGGTAAAGTACAGATGTCAGCAGTTGCACCCTCATGCAGATGAAGGTATCCTCTGTGAATATGGAAGTTATTTAGTCTTTAGTCAATATTACTTTGATATTGGTTATGTCATATAAAGCTACACTGATAAATCTTTTAGGTTCATATATCTGTCCCCATTCACTTATTGCAGATATATTGGTGTTGGTGTTTATGTCGGCCGATAAGTAACAAAAAACTGTAGTACAGAAATGCAGAAAGTGGCATTTCTGCCAGAAAACATATAGAGTACCGGGTCCGGCTATCAAGAGGTCAGCGGCAACACTGGGCTGTACCCGAGGCCATAAATGACATGGGACTAAACATGAGGGGCACTTAAAACAGAGCCTGACCCAATCTTTATCAATCAAAAGAAGGGCTGTAGCCTTTTATCAAGTTGGAAACTTTTGACAACAGACTTTACTTACTAAACTAAGTCTTACAGATTTTTTATTTAAGAACAGAAGCATATATAGGTGGTTAGGAGTGAGTTGTAACTCAATGTTGATTCAAATTTGGCGGATCAGTTTATCGGAGGTCTTGCAGGAAGGAATGGTAAAAGAAGCAGTAGCTACAACAAACTGGTTGGATGAAGAGCTGCAGGACAGGGGTTTACTACAGGCTCTGTGAACTCACTCTATCCTATGTGACATATGGAAAACTACTCGTATTGTGTCCACAGCATGTGGTCTGATTGCCCACTGTACGTACGGCATGTTTATCTCAACTGTATGGAAACCAGCAAAAAATCCACATGGACAGAACCAACGTCTGGAGGTCAGCACTGTCAGCTCTTGTATTCCTGATTGATCAAATTCTAGTAGATGATGAGATCATGCATTAATCACTAACACCTCCATTCAATATACAGAAAAGAGTTTTTTCCTGATGTCCTGAGCTTTCCTTTCTGACTCATGATACTGGCTACATTTATCTCTGACCTTGAAAAACTCATCCTCAGGACATGGATTTAATAGTGATTGTAAAGTGTTACATGTGTGACAAAACCTGTAGCATGCAATATCAATCAGTAGCTGCGGTTACATGGACAATATTTCTTCAACCAGACTGAAATCATTCTGATTAGAGATTCCAACTTAACTGTTTACATGGACTCTAAATAAAGTGAGCTGATAAGATCTGCGTTTACATGCCCCAAGCATTTAATCAGAATATAACTTTTATGCAAAGTGGTTCTGCCCACTGTGAACCGTCAACTGGAGCCTTTCGACCATCAACAATTCTTAAAGTTGTTAAGTTACAGTCTCTTCACCTTGTTTCTCATGGGTTGCCCCTTCCAACCCAATTTGCCTCCACTGTTTATGTTGGTTGTCCCCATTCAGTGTTTTTTGTTTTTGTTTTTTGTTTTTTTTACCTCCTATAAACCACAATTTACACTTACAATATAAGAATAATTAATTGACTGATGACTGGTTTGATACTGTAATGATGTGGTGTCAAGTGCAGATAGCTGATATTTAATCATATTGTTTGTATTTTAAAAGAAGTAATTTAGTTACACCTTAGTAATAACAGCGTACCTTTCCACTACAACAGCATCACTAGCACAGTCAGTGATGATAGTGCAGGTTGTTTCTGAGAAATGTTTGCAGAGCCTGTGTCCTTCTAGCAATAGTAGGTCCAGTCACTCTTGATTGGCTTATCTACCAAGGAGGTCTGTAAATTTGACCTAAAGTTGAAAACTTCCAATCAGCCTTTTTTTAATGACTGTACCAATTAGAAGAGAAATGTAAATTGAGCTGCCAAACACATACTGACTTTTTATACAGTATAGGTTTTTACATTTTTATGTCCTCCTCCTAAAATGGACAAAGTTGTGTTGTATGACCTTGAGTATGTGCATATAGAAGTCAACGACTGCCAATATTAAAATTCAATCATGCAGTTAGATTCCACAAGACACAATTGCCGGTTATTAGAGCTGCAATTAGTTGATTAATCGGTTAGTCAATCAAAGAAAATTAATATATTTATAACAGTTAATGAAGAGTCTTTGGGGTTTGGACTGTTTGTTGGACAAAAGAAGCTATTTGAAGACGTCACTTTGGGCTCTGGGAAATTGTGATAAGCATTTTTCACAATTTCTTGACATTTTATAGACCAAACGATTAATTGACTAAATAAAAATAATCTGCAGATTAATTAATCAATAATGAAAATAATTGTTAGCTGCAGCCCTACCGGTCAAGCCACCTTTATATGCATGCATTTCTTTTTCATCATTCATCACTGGATGTGAGGCTGTCAGATAAGCAGTGTAACTGCTCCTAAAGAGAAAATGAGCTCACCTATCTTACATTAACATGGCTCTATGCTTGCAGCCATGCAGCACAGTGTTGCGTAACCGCTGCCATACGAGTCATCACCGAAGAATTATAATCATGGTTTCACACCCAGTTTTTGCTGTTGTGGGACTTTCAATAACACAAGATCAACTTGGGAATTTTGAGTCATGGTTTCTGTCATAGTTGTCTGCTTATTTGTTTAGTTTTTCTTCTCCCAGGTTAATCTTTTTCTTACTCCTTGCAATCTTAGTTGCATTACTCTGGTTTAAAACAAGAATATCTAAACTTTTGATATTGATGGTGACCCTGACAAATGCAGAGGATGTTATATGATCACTACTATGGCAAAAATCACATTAATTAAATATTTTTATATACAATTTTTAACATAGGCCTTATTTACCTTTTTTTTGTGTTTAAGACTTTGTCACTAACCCTGCTCTGAAACAGGACTCTAGTGTTTCCTACAGTCACAGGCCACTAGCACTTGTCATCCGGATGTGGGCATTTAGTAAGAATGAAGATTAAATTCCACTGTGCCCAATTTGTAATAGAGGCTTGCCAAGAACTCTGTGATAAGCCTAAAGAATATGGTGGGTTTGCCAATACAACATAGCAGGGACTTATCAGTTTCTCATATGAGCATAATGAACTGTTCTGTTCTGTAAAACAAAAAGTGGATATCAAATGTGTGAGCAGTGCAATAACCACAATTATTAAAGGGGACCTATTGTGTTTTTCCTTATTTTCTGTCATATATATATAATATTTTCCACAAGTCAAACTTTGAGTCATCTGTTTGCCACTATGTTATGTTCATGCAGACGATGAGGTCGACCTGCAACACAGCACAACACAGAGTGAGGAAGGAAACTCTGGTGGGGGAACGCCTCCAGCCAAACGCAAAGGCAAGTTCTCCAAAATGGGAAAGATCTTCAAGCCCTGGAAATGGAGAAAGAAGAAGCCAAGTGAGAAGTTCACTGAAACGTCGATAGGTATGCTGGGTACAAGGACTTATTATTTTCACCCGTTGTGTGCATTACTTAATGCTTGATTTATTTATATATATTTTTTTTTTATTCATCTTTTTTCAGCCTTGGAAAGAAAGATTTCTGTTAGAAAAAGTCGCAAAGAGCTGATTGAAAGAGGGGTTCTAAAGGATATCCCAGAGAATGGTAGGTTGAGCTTTAGTTGTTTTTGTTAAAGAATATTCTATGGATGAATTTGCTCCATCTTTGATGACACTTACTGTATTTCACTGTTTGTATCTTCATGGCACAGAGAGCGATGATGTAAACCACTCCAAAGCTCCAGTGAAAAATGGGCACCCTGTGCCTATGGATGTGGACAGGATGTCGGAAGCAGGGATGAGAGTGTCTCGAGGGGAATCTGACATCAAGGTGAATCCCCTCAGGCTGCCCCAAGCTGATGAACGTCGAAGCAGAGTGCCGTCCGATGCCTCCCGAAGTAACCGGGCACCTCTGGATGTGGACTCTCACGCACGGCTTTCTGTGGACGTAGACAGACGAAGCCGTCTGCCATCAGATGTTGATAAGAGAGGCGGATCTTTACCCCGAGGACCTCAACAAGATGATCGATACCGCAGAGAAGAGAGGAGAGATAGCAAAGATGACAGGGAGGACAGAGGAAGGAAGAACAGGGAAGATATGGAAAGAAGGGACTGGCGAGAGGAAAGGGAAAGGGATGGAGGAGTTGACCGAAGGGAAGACAGAGACTTCAGAGAAAGGCGAGAATGGAGAGATGACAGAGAGAGGAGAGATGAAAGAACAGAGAAAGACCCTAGGGAAAGGAGAGATCGTGACGAGAGGGAAAGGAAGGATCGGGATGAGAGGGAGCGCAGAGATCGTGATGAGAGGGAAAGGAAGGATCGGGATGAGAGGGAGCGCAGAGATCGTGATGAGAGGGAAAGGAGAGATCGTGACGAGAGGGAGCGCAGAGATCGGGACGAGAGGGAAAGGAGAGATCGCGACGAGAAGGAAAAGAGGGATGACAGAGACAGGAGAGAAGATAGGGATCGGCGGCTTGAGAGGGAAAGGAGAGAGAACAGAGATGACAGAGAAAGAGAAGACAGGGAGAGGAAGGACATGCGAGGAGAAAGAGATGATGGGGACAGGAGAGATGACCGAGACAGGCGAGAAGACAGAGAAAGGAGAGAGGATAGGGACAAGGGGGGTGAGTGTGTCAAGAGAAATGAAAGAGAGCGACGAGATGAGCGGGAAAAGAGGGAGGAGAGGAAAGAAAAGCTGGAGATTCAGCGGCCTGTGGATGACTCGCGGCCTATCGTCAGGCCTGTCTCTGAGATAGACTTGCGGCCTCTTCTACAGAAGAGCTCCTCAGAGGACAACAAGAGGGCTCGCCCAGCCTCAGAGGCTGACAGGAGGAGTACCCTACCCAGATACATCCCAGCTGCAGAGTTCAGGGAACGCTCAGGTAAGATCTCTCTAGTGTTGAATTATACTAGCTAACCTAGCCTGTGTTTTTCTACTTTTCAACCTGCAAGTTTGTGACATTCAACGGTGCAATGGCGGTTAAGAAACTACTAGTAAGAAGGTTGATGGTTCTGTTGTCAGTTCTCAGAATCAGAGACGGGGTTACCCAAGGAAGTCAAGAAAAATCGAGGAGTCTCGTTACTCGTCTCGTTGGCACACTTTTTAACTAAGTTGATTATGACATTGTACAACATTATGAAAACTGGATGATGCACACAAACATGGCCCTGGTTTTTCCAGCTCTTATCATGCAAAGAGAACTATTTCTGCTAGGAAAAAAAAAAGAATTCATTTTCTCTAGCTCCCCTAAATATCTTTGTTTCTATTGGTCCTGGTAAAGATAAAGCAGTGATGAGTGCAAACCTTTAAACTAGACTACACGTGCAGGCTCTGGAGCTACCACCAGAGCTGACAATCCTCATGACAATCCTGCTCTTAACTCTCAGACAAGAAAGAATGTAAACATAATCAGTTCAGGTAAACAATGATTGCAAAGCAATTGTCTCCTTTGCAGGAGCTAGACACATTAGGGCTTAGCGATCCAGGGAGCAAAGCCGTTTCCAGTGCTAACCTTCCCATCATACCTCTGTATCACAAAGTGAAAGAAAGCATACATTCCTCGTTCTGTGCAAAAATGTATTCCAAAGTTTATCAAAGCTAATATGAGACTTCAGCTGTTTGAGTTAATCAAATCAAGTGGGTATCTTCCAATATTAGTCTTTTTAGTACGAAATTCCCTTTTTGTGTTACTGTCCCTCCATTGCAGCTCAGCAAAGAAACACTGTCTGTGGAAATGCACAGGAAGATATCCACTTGATTTGATTAACTAACACTGCTGAGGCCTCATATAAACTTCAGATTAACTTAACGAGGACTAAACGAGGACTGTGGTATTTTAGGAAGGGATCTTTTAATGGCCAGTATGAACAGGAGGAAGGAAGTTATCAAGTGATAAGAAGTGATATCAAGGTGAAAAGCAGCGATTTGATCAACTTTGAGTCAGCCAGTACAATGTACAATAAAAGGATACATTTTTACGTGATATCAGTTAAGTGTGTGTTTTTAAGATGAGTATAATTTGATATATTTATATAACTTTGACTCGTGTGTTTTTTGTCAAAAGCTCCTTCTTTGGCCAGTTTTCCTTCAAATACATCATACTTGTTTGCATGATGGGCATCAACCAAAAATAGACTGTTGTCCTCAACCCTGCATTATTCACCAGTGTCAGTAGATGAAACATATATGTCCTGTTTGTACTTGTATTTGTTATGTCAAGATGGCATCTGAGCTAACATGTCTCTTGGGTGCTGCACACAATTTTCTTAGTAAACAGTCAGCCAGTGAATGTTATACTACGATGAAATACCAACAAACAGAACGTCTCCTGGTGCCGTGCTATAAAGGCACTTTGGGTAAATGATTGAACTGTAATTCTGACAGGGGTAGTTTTGATATGTGGATTTAGGTGAACATGAAAAGAGGGAAGAACAAATCATTAGGGCCCCCCTGTGCTTCTTTGATCTTTCTCCGTGTCTGCTGTGTGTAAACTTTAGATCATCTGATTCATGTTACCTCTCATCCTCTAATAACTGTAGAATCTTGATCAGAGTTGCTCTGTGGGTAAGCTCTCAAACATCTGCTTAGTTTACAAGGTTCTCTAACTTTCTAAACACAATCCTTTAGTGTTTTACTGTATGTGATGACCCTTTTATGTTTCCCTTGTACTTAGTTTTCCATGGAGTAGAGCAACAGTAGAAAGCTTGTTGTTGTGATCTCTCCTTTAATGTGTGTGTTTGTCTATGTACCCCCTCTGTAGAGTCTGCTGGTGTCCGCTTCGCCCCTGACCCTCATCCAGCACAAGACTCTCAGCAGGAACCTCCCCCACATAAACAGGCTCTGCTTCCCCCTAAATTTCTCACTGCTCCCTCCTCCACTGAGTCCGGCAGGAGTCCAACCCCCTCCTCTTCTTCGTCATCCTCCTCTTCCTCCTCCTCCTCCTCCTCTTCCTCTGTTGCTGTAGCTGTGGCCAAGCCGCCAAGGACAGTCTCCCTAATAGCTGACGACCCACCTCGGCCCTCCCTCGCTGCTCCCTCCTCAGCTGGCACGCCACCCCCTGTCCCTCCCCACGCCAAGCAGCCTCCTGTTCCTCCACCTAAACCCACTAACCGCAACAGCAACCCTGCACTGCTTGGTGAGTTTGTTGCCGTCTGCTTCTGCAGTTTTATAGGACACATGAAATAAGCCTCTTTCTGTAACAGCTGCTTTGGTCTTTGTGTGTCTTTCTTTACACTTTTAGTCAAACAACCTCCAAAATTAGCGTTGTAGGATTTCAGTAAGGTCCAGGGAGTGTATTGAATTTTTGAGAAATAATGGTATCAAATTGTCAAATGCTGGATTTAAACAATCCCCTCCACAGAGGGCTGTAGACCACTCAGCCATTCTAGTATCAACCCAAAATACTGTTGCAGTGTTTCCCATAAGTTGAAAAATGTATTGGTGGTGGTAGTCATGTACTTGTGGGATGCTCTGATGCTGATACTTGAGTTAGCAGCCTGTTGATCAAGCAGTGTGTGAGCTCAAACATACTATGGTTTAGTTAGAACGCAGTGAAGGAGTTGAGCTTTAACTTAGTAAAAACAGGTTGCACCAGAATTTCAAAATGACAACTCCCCGGAGCAGTTGTAAGTCATTCCTCATTAACCGTTGTCATGGTTAGAGGGATGGGAGAGACTAATGACGGAAGAGCCAGACAAAGTTTTTCTTCAATATTTACACAGGGAGCACACTACCTGTGACAGACTACATCTCTTTACATATATGACAACACTTGCATGCACGCTCCTTATTGTGCTGTACAGTTCCCATTATTTGGACTCGAGTGTGATTTTATGCTGCATTCACTTGGAAATTGTCACTGACACCTACTTGTTTGTAAGAGAAACTTGTAACTGTTTAGGTTTCAACTTCCATATTTATGTGTAATACAGCCGGACAAACATACGTTGTATCATACCTTAGCTAATTCACACTAAATGTATTTCGTAATAATTCTCAGCTTGCTTTACATTATCTCATATGATGTATTAATTAATAAATCCAACTAGTTTGTAAATTATGGCACATTTAGTCACTCCCATTCTCTAAGCACCAACCTAATACAGTGCTTCAGGGCTGACGTATTTTTGTAGGCCAACCTGGAAGTTAGCATCGCCCTGGTTCCCTCCACAAAAAGCCAATGGGATTTTTCCATTGGATTTTGGATTTTTGCAGAAAATAAGCTCTGTGGCAAATTAAAGTTTATGATACTTAAACATTTTGTTCAGCAAGATAATCTCCACAAATGAACACCACTTTTATGATTTTTGAAGCGTAAATGCAATCGCCAGAAGTAAAAAGCTAACGTTAGGCTATAAACAAACTACACCACGGTCACATGACTTCAGCGTCACCACCACTAAGCTTCCAACTTGTAATTTGGTTTTGCGCGCTTACCTCTTCTACAAAAGCCTTTGGGAAAGTTTGAGTTAAAAGCTTCAAAATTCACAAGTGGAGTATTTACTGACGTATTTTATGTCATAGAACAAAAGGTGAAAGTCTCTTAAGCTTGTGTTAACCACAGACCTTATTTCAGGCATCTAACCAAAAACCCATTCAAGAAACCCACTGACTTCAAGACGAGGGAACCAGAAGTGCAAAAATGCAAACTCATTTCCAGGTTTTAGGACTCATTCCTGCAGCACTCTATACAATACATGACACCAGACCCATACATTATATATTTCCATGTATATGATTCTACCCAGGTAAATTAGAAAAATTACACAATAAACTTAATCAAGGGCACTTTGGAATAAAATTCCTAAACCATCTTCCATATAATTCAATATTTTTCCCATGAAGGTTTTATCACACAGCAGTCCCACAGAGCATGAAGGAGAGTGCCTTTCAATAAAACGGTCTGCTGTAGACATCTTCATACATGAAGTTTGTAGCATAGGTAGAGATGGTACAACTGAACAAAGTGCCTACTTCAGTGTGATTGAGCAGTTAGTGTTTACTTCACACTTCACACACTAGTGTTGAGATCAAACTTCTGTTTAGCTGCTGCAACAGGCTGCAGGTGCATAACAGCAGGGCATTTATGACCTCACTTCTGATTAGGGAAGTCATTTTTCTTCAGCCTGAAATAGTCTTGTAGATCAAAGGCTCTTTCATTCAAACAGAAAAACTGTTGCGAGTTGTTGATTAAGGATGGAATTTACGTGGTATGTTGGGTGTGCAGGGTTCGTGTCCACACCTGTTTCAAAGATGCAGATGTTACTTTTTGTTTGTTGTCATGTGGCTGTTTTGATTTTTGACACATCAAATTCATAACTTTATTTGCAAAATGAAAAACAACATCCACATCGCACATTATCAAAAGCTTTTAAGTATCGGCCGTGATGACCTTGAGTCCTTTTTCAAATCTAACTGTGAGTCTCACAGTGGGGTTGTGGCTCGTTGCTGTGTAGGTGTTTCCCAATATGTTGCTAGTGTGCAGTTTCAGTGTGTACAGCCACCAGTCTCTGAAGAGAAGACATGCACTGGCTTGTCTTTGCACCATTTATGCAATGCCAGCACTTCTCTGGAGGTTAGACGGAGACTGATTGGCTTTCAGTATGTCGTATTCTTTGTCCCAGCATGCCACAGCTGCTCTTGTTTACAGCCCATCCCATCACGGTCTCTTTGAAACAGTGTCTGTGGCAGTGAGACATTCCACTACCATTTGTTAGGTGAGGTCTCTATACATATGTTACTACATTTCATTTCACACTGATACATTCACAGTAACAGACACACATCCCTGTAGAATACATCTTCTGTTTTCAATTTGTTTCTGTTTCTTACCAATGTGTTGGATACTAAGTTCATATTGTAATGTTTTCTCACAAGAAAGGTTTTTATGTGCGATACATCATAGGGATTATAGCCCAACGATACTGAATTTTTGAATTTTTTTTTAATAAACAAATGATCTTGATATGAATCCCTTAGATTTGTTAATGACATGCTCAGTGGGACATTTTACATTTGAAAAATCAACTTGTCAGTGCTCCCTAGTGGAGAAACTCTACTTTTTTTTTTAAACGACTTCAAACCTAGTTTGGCATTCCTGTACTGCAATTGTTTTTGTTTGTTGTTGTTTTTTTCTTTTTTTTTAAATTGACTTGATAGGGGCGATGTAATTTCACATACTTCCAGTAAAGATCATGAAACTGATGTGCTGCACAGAGTTTATAGCTATTGCTAATTTTCAACTCTTGTCCCTAGTTGGGCTTTTACATGTACATTGTAATTAAAATATACAGCTTTCAGTATCATAAAACCACAATACACAATATCAGCCGACATGGACTACATGAAATATCTATATTAAGCTGATATGGGCCTGGCCGATTTATCGGTCAAGCTCTAATAGGGATGAATAAGCTGAAACATGGAAAAATGGAGTTTCCCTGCTATGACTAATTCCCTGAAAGAAAACTGTTTTACCACAGTGACTGAGCAGGAATGTCAGAAAACTGTTAAATCGAAACTATGTGTCAATGGGGAATACCACACTGCTGTGTTACTTTATGCAACCAGGATAATTTACAAATGTTTTTTTTCTATCTTACTTATTATCTTATGCTACGAAGCTGAGGTATTTCGCCACAGAAGTTGTTAAACTATCTAAGGATGGATGTGTACTCTGCTTCTGCACAGTGTAAAACCAAGACAAACATTATCCGAAACCCCCCTCTTGTATTTCTCTCCCAGCTTGGAATGTAAACCCATCCCTGTCCCTGACATCTCCACTCATTTTTGCCAGCTTCCTCATTGAGCAGGGGCTGTAAGGTCAGGCAGCCTTGTTACTGGACCAGCTGGAGACGCCAGAGTGAGCTTGGCCTCTACCTTTCTCTACCTGTATACCTGCGGCACAGCGCCGGCCAGACCTGTTCAGGTACCCAGCGGGGCGCCTGATCTCAATCCATCTTAACAGAGCCTGCGGAGTGGTCACATAGACTCACCCCCCTCATAGCACATGGACTACCTCACCTCCATTTTAACACCAATACTGCATCGCATGTGTATTGCAGCCATTGGAGCTCTTTTTAGCTCAACTAACTTAACTGAAAAAAAATAATGCATGGAAATTGGATGGATATCTAGTGTGCTGGAGTGCATTGAATGTGTTTGTAATGAATCCATTGGGATCAACAGATTGTTAATACAGTTGTGTGTTAATATTTGTGTGTCTGACTCAGCAGTAACAGGAACATCTTGTTTTCTCTCCGACTAAAGCTGTTACATATTTGCTTTTTTGCTTATTTTTGTTCATGAAACTAACTTCACCCTGAATGTGCATCTTCATGTTCTGACTGCAGGTTATGTTTGTGAGCATCATTCTATATGACAAGTATTGACGTATATGAAGTATTGATTAATGTTGCTGACTGTGTTTTTTTAACAGCGGAGCTTTCACAGCCTGGCAGTATCATAGTGCCAGCACCCGCTAAGCGCTCTCCACCGACACCACCAAAGAGGATGACCCCTGTCACCAAGCGCCATTCTGCGGACCCTTCTCCTCCCAGTCAGGTCCCAGAGTGCCCCACCGCTGACCCGGCCTCTGCCCCTGCACCGGTGCCTCCTGCTGTCCTTAAAGGAGATAACAATGAGGACAAGACAAATGCGGCAGCTCCTCAGACCTCCACCGAGTCTTTGCCTTTACCTCCGTCCCACATACCTCCATCTCCTCCCAGGGTCCAGTCGCTCCTGCCGCCAAGCTCCTCCTCCTCTGGTCCTGTGCCCACTGTACAAGCAGATCCCCCCAGCCCGACCACCGAGCCTCCCAGCCAGCCTCCAGCCATCCCCCTTCACATCCTCATCCAGAGAGCCCTGGCCAGCCCCGGCCCAACTCAGCCCAAACCCGACGGCTCCCAGAGGGCCCACTCACTGCTGTTTGAGTCTCCTCCAGATTTCCTCACCGAGGCGGGGGGTAACTCACGGCACTCTCTCCCTATCACCATCGAACCTCTCAGGCTGTAAGTGTCCCACATACTGTACATTACATTCCTACATAACACAATATCATTGCTTTGAAAGCTGAGAGTAAAGGAGAGCAGGTAGCCTTCTTTAGTTGAACCCATAGTTGAGAAGTTCACTTTGTGAAATGTTTGTATTTGATTGGTTAAATTCATATAGCCTTACTGAGAATTGTCACTTGTAGACACATGGACTCACAAGGTAGGTAGCTATTGACAGATGCAGTTTCAGTAGCCTGACATACTGTTGGGTTAGAGTTTTTTGCAGGAAGTGACAGTGAAAACAAATCCATACTCCAGTCCCTGAAACTTAATTAGTCAATTAATCAATTAATCAACCATTTTGATAATCAATTAATCATCCAAGTCTTTTAAAAATAGTGAAAAAGGCAGAGACCCAACAAAAAATTGATCAGTCAAGTCATTAATATACAGATAAATCCATAATGAAAATAATTGTACCCTTATAGTCAAGCACTTTTTGTCTAAGTTATATAAGATGGTTCATATTAGTTAAGAACACATGAAGATATCGCAAAATACGATAAGTACTTAGTTCCTGTTGTTAGTTGCACTACATTCTCACGCCTAATGAGCTTTATTGCAATTCACTTGAAAGTGTACTAAGACCCGGATTTTCAAGCAAAGAACACAGTCCATAAAAACAAGCAGAGTTATGTATATAGCTTTATTTATACAGCCTAAGTGCAAGAGTCTGCTTCGATTAATTATTCAATAATCAGTCACAGGACCAAACGAAGTAAGACAGTATTCAACAAATAATAGAATAATAGGGAAACATGTTTAAGAGACAAACAAGCCTACTTTAATCTAGCCATGTGGCACCATCATCATACTAGAGGACAAGAAATACCAACAAAGAAAGACCTTGCGTGGGCTAGGTCAAAGAGGGATCCCCCCACCTGTATGGCTCAGTGTGCTGTTGGAGCTGGGTCAAACCGAAATAAAGATTATATAAACTTCCAGATTTGAAATAAGCTGCTCCAGATATGGTGTTTGAACAAATCTGTCATGGAAAGATCACACATCATTGACTTTTCTTTTCAAATCAGCTTAGGCTTCTTTTCTGGGAACAGATAGCTCCCAGTGCCAGCTGCATTCAGATGGCAGTTTGTCGCTGTCTTTAATTCATTTATTAGATATTCAATAAATTGTTATTTGAATTTAATTTGCAAGACACAATGTGAAGCTCAAAGCTGTCATTTGACATTGAATGTTGTTGTTACTGGACTTATTATTATCTATACTCGCAGATTTGTTCTGCCCAATTTCAAGTAAATATTTATAATTAAGCTTTCAGTCAGCCAAATAAGAATCATGTAGAGCTGTGCCTTGTTAATCTCTTCAGCAAACAGTTGAGCTTTATTCCCTCACCTGGCAAAAGGCTTGCAAATTGCCTGCGACTGTACCTCACAGTACTCGACTGCATACCAGATTAGAACATCTGTGCAGATTGTGGTTACGAGAAGCCTAAAAGCATTCCAGTTTATTCTCAAGAAATTACGTCTGAGTTTTTCTCGCTCACAGCTGTGCTTGTTTACAGGCCAGTAGATGATGACTTTGACATGGAGGAGGAGATGCGGAAGCTTCAGCCTCAGAGGCCTCCTCGCCAGCCCGACCTGGAGCCCCGCAGCAGGAGGGGTTTGGTCGGAGACTACAGAGTGAGTGTCATCCCTGAGGGCGGAGACCCCGGGGACAGCGAGGAGGAGTCTGACTCCGACGGCCCCATCCTGTACAGAGACGACGATAACGATGAGGACGATGATGAGGAAGGCCCTCCAAGTGAGTTGCTCTTTCTTATACTGCTTCATTAAGGTCATATGGGAGAGACGGTAGACACCTCGGTTGTGCCTCGGTTAAAAAATGCCACTTAACTTTTTAGAGTGAATAAAGTTAGTTTCAGCTGGTAGTCACACCTTCATGTCTGGGTTTTGGAAGTCGACTTTCTCTTACTTCCTGCATTCTTCTTTACCAATAAGGAAATGTTTGTAAACGAGTGCAGGAAATGGTGCCTATTTATTTCACATAAAACCAACTAAATGATTTGATCTGTACCCTGATTAAAGCTCTTAAAATAATGACAAAACTGCAACTACTATTTCTCATTTGTGATTCACTGAGTAATCCCTGTTTTAAACATGTATTTAAAGCTTATATGAATTAGTGAAATGCATGCATGTTACTAAAGAGTTAGTTTCCCATGCAATTTATTCTTGTTATACTTGAGAGTGCCCGGAGTGTTTTCAGTCTGTGTAGAGCTTGAAGTGTAACAGTTTAACCTTCAAAAAAAGCTTGAATGCAACTAGTTTGATAGTCGATTAATAATTTTAAAGCAAACAACACCAAACACTTCCTTGTTCCAGCTTGTGAAATGTGAAAATCCCCCTCCTCCAAATCTTTGGTGTCTGGACTGCTGGTCAGACAGATCAAGCAATTTGAGGATTAGGCTCCGAGTATTTGGGATGGGCATTTATTACTTTTTGAGAAAATACTAATAGTTAGTTGAGGCCCTAGTTTTCACCTATCAAATTGTTCTGGACCCCATTTCCCCCAAGCATCTTAAGGCTAAGAGGATCATAAAATCCATCTTACAAACCTTCTTAATCCTAAGAGGTGTTTCCCAAAAGCACTGGAACTGAAGACACTCGTAGAAATGCCTGTAGAGTAACGAGTGCCTCCTACACACTTATAGGAGGCTGTAGGTCTTAAGAAGCTCCAGAACCTGCAGGAGGACCAAAAACCCAATATATATCACAATATAAAATAGTACATTAATACATAATAATTAATACATAGTGCTTTTTCTTTTTTATATTTCCCTTCCAATGTAAGAACCACACTGTAGAAAGCCTTTATGTGTAAATGTATGTTTCATATGTGTAACAGGTGGGCTGGCGAGCCGTGTGAAGAGGAAGGACACATTAGCCTTGAAGCTGGAGAGACAGGAGAGGCAAGAGAGAGAGGAAAGGGACGCTCAGGAGAACAACGACGGCATGAGTTGGCACAACAAGGAGCAGTGGGTGGCACTCAGGAACAAGATCGGTACCACACTGAACCGGTAAAGGACTCGCATCATATCAGCTAACTGATGTACATGAGAATGATATATATCCTTATCGTTAAATCTGATGTGTTTGACTGATTACATACATTATTTATTTAGTGTAATTTATACTGTTTGAGAGGCTCTCCGTCCAGTCCAAGGATCAAACACACTCACACCTTTAGTTTGTCATGGAACTCATACGTTCCTTTTAGAAGGATCCATATCAGCCTTTAAAAATTAGTAGTCAACAGTGTTTTGTGTCTTCAGGCGGCTGAGTCAGAGACCAACAGCAGACGAGCTGGAGCAGAGGAACATCCTTCAAGGTAAGACTCTCTCTCCCTCTCCCTCCATCTATCGCTCCCTCCATCCCTCATTTCCCCATTCAGGTGTTTTTATTTGTATTTGTATTCGATTCCTCTGCAGCACAAGGTCAAAAAGTACACTTTTCATTTCTCTCATCTTTGCTGAAATCTGCAGTAGCCATTCGTCTTCTGGCTAATGGGTTTTTTCCCCCCTCTTGCCTCAGGCATATTGATAGTCACTAAACTCACAGCAGTTTGGGCAATATTGGTGCTGATTTGACTTTATTAAGATATTATTTCTGATTTGAATAATAGTGCAGCTCCAGGGGCCAGATATATAAACCATGCTTATGCACCAAAACCCCCACACATAAACTGGTATTTATGAGGAAGAATGTGCAGTCAGAATGTGGGTTTTCTAGAGGGAGTTAATGTGATATGGTAATGGGGAGATGGGTAAAATAAGGCGAGAGACCGAATCAAATATGCTTCCAGTATTCTTTCAGGCTGTTTTGTCCATTTCACTGAGTGTGTATACAGTCTGCACACCTAGAAGTTTAAATGATAGTTGTCAAATGCACATTGTAACGACTCTTTTATGCCCAAATTTCTTATTTGCCATGATTGAGAGACTAGTGGAGCAGACGGAGGTATTCATATTAGAACTGCACCTTTACCGTAGACTGGGAACCAGACGAATCTGTGAGCTCATGTTTTATTTAAATGAACTGGACGGTATGTTTTCTTTAAAAGAAGGACAAACAACTGCACTTGAAGCTTTTGTTGATAAGATGTGTTTGCCGTACTTCTGACAGGATTCACTCAGTGCTACGTCACACGTTTCGTTGCTCTGATTGGTTGTAGGTCTATCCAATTGCATCCAGAGGCATTTTGGTCTGCGCCCGTTGATAATGCGCCTTGGAAATCAAAAATGAACTGAGAGGTGTCAGGCTACCTTTACAGATCCATTATCACCGATACTGATCTAATGAAGCCGATGTGACCGATTCACATTAAACAGTTTTCTGTCCTGCTCCGTTTATTTTCTGTGGTGAGATAATGATGTTCAAAGCTACTGCTCATACTTCACCACTTCCTGCATGTGCGTCACAATAAAGGCATTTTAATGTGAAGACGGTACTAGGCCTTTACTGTGACACCGGACCTTTTGACAAACTCACGGTTAGCTAATATTTATTCCTTCTAGTTTTGCTAACAGTAGATTTAGACATTCTCTCACTCCTGGAAGTTGTTTTAGTAACTTGTGTGGATTAAATAAATTTAATTAGGTGTTTAACAAAGTTCGATGAAGGAGACAATTCAGAGAACAAGAACTGACTGTTACATCTAATTAACACCAACGTAGTTTTAGCAACGGAGGAGTTTAGCAAGTTGGTTTTGGTTTGTGAGAAACATGCACAGGTGAAGAGGTGGGAAGAGCTGCAGAAACATGACATTAGTATATCTGTACACAACACTAGTTATCCCCCAGTGGAACAGTGTGTGTTACCTGTACACATGCAGGTAGGGTCTGTCGTTGTGAGGTTGATGCATTGTAATGTGCGGTTTCATAAGCCTTAGGCTGTCATTTGAATTTGCACAAGCCTGCAAACTCGTAGTTAAGAATTGATGCATAGTTACCTTACACATAGAAGAATGATCTTAATCAGATTTTAAATTTGAAAAAGTAGAGCACTGGTATCAGATCGGGTCTCAGAGTGTTTAAGAGCAGAGTGTACCAGCAGACTGAGTATAGTGAAAATCATCCTACTGTGGTGAAACATCAGTGCAGCATTGCTGTGATGCTGAGTTAGATCCCAAAGCCAAGTACTAACATAATACTGCTCAGAATCTGTCAACGCGTTTTGATCCAGGATTCATACCACCACACTGCGTCTCGCTTGTCCTCAAATGACCCGGCCAAGACGACGCTTCGCGCCCGCACTAACACAATGCTGCTCCTTGTGCAGAGCGTGGCGGTGATTAAAGATTCCAGTTACCGCGGCGTGCTGACAGCAGCTCGGGTGAAATCTACCTGACTAGCAGCAGTGTTTCCCTCTCTCATGGAATGTTTTTTCTTCCTGCAGCCAAGAATGAAGCGGATCGACGGTTAGAGAGATGTGAGATCAAACGGAGGCTCACGAGAAAGGTCAGGATGCAACCAAGGAACTGTATCATACACTTGGCCAATCATTATTATGAACTAGAAACGGACCCCCAAGACACCTAAGACAGACCTGACTTAACATGCTCCTGTTCGTTCTGCCAACAGCTGTCGCAGAGACCCACAGTGGCCGAGCTCCAGGCGAGGAAGATCCTGCGTTTCCACGAGTACGTTGAGTCCACCCACGCCCACGACTACGACCGGCGAGCAGATAAACCATGGACCAAGCTCACTCCTGCTGACAAGGTGAGAATCAGCACATCCTCACAGACACACAAACGCACACTCGACACCGACAGAGCTTCTTAGCAAAGAGAGAGCCTAAGCCCTGTGCGTTTTTACTTTGCTCAACTCTGAGAGGATTTGCATTCCAAGCAGATTCAGTATCAAGGAGGAATCCCAGGAATGCAATCCAGACACTGCTTAATGGAAGTGAATTACCTGGTCCAGTGAAGCTCAGAAAATATGTAGGGACAGACGTTCTATGTATGTTGGAAGTGACATCATTTAAATAGATGTTTAATTTGTACAAAAAGCAAAAACCTGTTTTGTTTAGTTTGTCTCGAACATTAACAGTCAACAATAATCTAAATATACGTAGCTTTGATCCTACGCTTCCTTTCTTCTTCTGCTATAAATGGATAAAACCATTTCCACTGAAGTGCTGTTTCTTTCATGTCTCTTCTCAGGCTGCCATCCGCAAGGAGCTCAATGAATTCAAGAGTTCAGAGATGGAGGTTCATGAAGAAAGCAGGATCTATACCCGGTCAGGCTTGTATACAGCGCACATTAATAATTCACCCCAACTGTTCTCCAAGTTTATTCAGCAGTCATCAATACTTTATTAGTTCTGTTTTCTCTTTTGAAGAATTTCCATTTTTTACCCTGAAGACATTTGCGGTGATGACAGGCCTAGAATAACCTCTTGACCTTTTCCCTCCCTTTCTACCAGGTTCCATCGGCCTTAGCTGTCCACGCGGACCAGTAAAGCACTTAGATTGGGAGTCGTGAGGAGGAACAAGTCCTCACCACACTATGAACTGAACATGTGGCCCATTTGATCCATTTTTACTGACTGACCACCTGCCTGCTGATAACTGGAACCAAAGCGAAAGAAGCCACAAAGTTCAACCACGACTGGTTCTCGAGCATACTCCAATTCTTGGACTGTGGAATTCAGGACATGAGGAGTTTGTTGGTGCATCCATACTGGAGGTACCCGGTGCCAACACTAAAAGACTGAGAAATCCCCCCCTCTGCTGGGGGCTCAGAGAGTTAGATTGAACTGAAAGGATAACTGTTGGAGGGTTATCACACTTTCTTGTGTCGTCAGGGGAAACCACTCTCACCATGCCTTCACCTGCCTTCACATTATATCTTCTCCCTTCCCTGCAGAACAGGAAGACTATGCAAATAGAGAGATCATTGTAGTTCCTATCAGCACTGTTGATGGTAACACCAAACTAATCTGGACTTGAAATGTTTATATGTTAGGTACTACAAATGTCTACCCAAAGGTGCCACACAGCACCAGCCTTAATCCTCACATGATCTCACACACTTGTGTCATTTAAGGTTCAGACAAAATGTGAAAGACAGCAGCCTGTTTCTTATTTAAAACTCGATTGTTAAATCAACATTGTGAGCTCTGTGCGTAGACCCCCAGAGCGCTGATTCCAACCTAATATCCGAAAGTGTGCATCTTACTGTATTTTGTTGATCATTTAAATGATTCTCATGGAGCACATATGACTAGATTATTTTCTAATAAGGCACCTTATGTTCCTTAATTGGGTGTGTAGAAAATGGAAAAGTTTTGAGCCTATAATTCTATGTTTATAATTGAATTATTCAAGCAGGAAAATGTACATATTTTTATTTTCCTGGCTGTTTTATGGTACTTTATATATGCAAGTCCATAGTTGGCTGCAATTGTATAGATCAATTATGTAGATTTGATTGACTTTATATTGTACATCTGCAGTAACGCTGACATGTTTTAATTGTAAAGTATTTCTCAAATGTTATTTCCAAGTAGTAATGGCACAAAATATTTCTCTTTTTTTATACAGAGATCTTTAAAATGTTTTTGCAGACCACACTGTATAAATGAATCCACTCAGAAATTAAAATAACCTGTGATTTTCATTTCAATATGGTGTGATTATTACAAGTGTGCCCACTCTTCATCATTTGAATCATTCTCTCTGCTGGGGAAAGATACGTGAATGTTAAGTATATGGCCTCTTAAAATGACCAGATGAGGGCAGTGTTATATAAAATGTGCAGATTGATTCACAAACCGGTCACCACAGCATCTGTGCCAAAATCCAGGAATGTGGTCTAAGATGAAGAAACCCTTTATTAGAATCATGTCTCCCCTCACAGAATTGTGGACCTGTGTGGGTTTAATGTGTAGCAGAAGAATAAGTGCTACTGACATTTCTTTGAACAAATGTAGCGTTTAACCCTTTAACCTCCCCAGTGATGCTAATTAGCAGTCATGGAGTCAACAAAGACGCAGCTCTCCTCCACTCAGTGTTCAGACACTAACTGAATGTCAAATGATTATCAAAATGAACTGATTAGAGGGATACACATTTTAATGATGAGTTGTTGTAGTGTCCTCAGATTTAGAACATAAAGACTGTAGTAGATCCCACTGAACAATAGCATGTTTTCAGCCACAAAAGTACATAATTCATCAGTTTGTAATGACCATTAATCTGTGTGTGTGTGTGTGTGTGTGTGTGTATATATATGTATGTATGTGGTCCACTGTTTTACTGTCAAACTCCTTAAAGGTAGCACTGTCATACATGTTGCTTCTAAATGATCTGACTGATCCCTTAGCACAAAAATATAATCTTATCTTCGGCAGCTGAACATAACCCTGTTGAGTCCCATCACGTCACTGTGACAGTAAACATCTTCATCCTTTTGTCTGTGTTCATTTATAGTATCAGTGACAGCAATTTGAGGAAAAGACAAAAAGATAACGTTACCACCTGCTATGCGCGTACAATGGAAAAATTTAAGACAAACTTGGTAATATATTTTTGCACAGAACGAGGAAGGTGGATTATGTCCCCCTCACCTCCACTGGAAGCATGTTAGGAAGGGATCTTTTAATGTCCAGTATATGATTCTACCAAGCAAAAACTATCAATGAACATGTGGGCATGTCAGAATTGTTTTAAGACGGACTTAAAAAAATGTGAACCTATCCTTTAAAGGGTTAAGGACCTCAAGGTCCATTTAGTATGGAGTGCTGAATGTTAAGGACTTCTCTGGCTAAAAGCTTAGTTTCAGAGTTCATTCTTGACCTTGGAAACAGCAGCTGATAAAACAGTTTCACCTCAAGGTCCATTAAGTAACTGTTGTGGGGCTTTTGATCTTCATCAGCAATTTTGATCATGTCAAGAATGAACTCTGAAGCTCATCGTTTCAGATTTGGTCTAATAACTTTACTATAATGAGTTTCACTTTCATCTCTAATGGCATAATGTCAGAGCAGATCTGTTTTAATATATTATTAAAACTGAAAGGTCTATATAGATCATACTATACTACCTTCACATTATACTGGCAACTTGACTTAAAAAAAGGAATTACCACAGCGACTGAGAGTGTGAAGTGCCGGCTTGATAAATCATGACATCTTGGAGCACATATTGAATGCCGCCGTCAGTAATCATTAGTAATCATGTCAAACCAGCAGTGATGATAGAATGCAAATCCATAAGGCCTCGTTTGAGTCATTTTCTTCCTCATCGGCTGCTGTCATTTCCATCTATTAGAGCTCTTCTGCTTGAATCATTCTGCTTCATTGTGAAGGCTGCAGCATTAATGACTAGATATTGGACGTCATCTCTGACAAGATGGAGTCATCAGCGCTTTAAAATTAGTGACTAGGTGTCTCTGTGTGCCTGATTTAGAGCGAGCCATACCAGGTCAACCTGTGGGTTTGATAAGGTGCCTCTGGACCTTCACAATGAAACATATAATTACATGAACTACCTTATCAACAGAATGTCAGACGATTTCATCTCTAAATTGGTTAGCTAGTTATCACACTGTCAGGCTGTTTGCCCAGTGGAACATGTGTGGAACTAATTAGAGCTGCTGACCACTCAGCCAGTAGCCTAAATGCAGCCAGAAGACGAACAGCTTGTACAACTCTATCATGTTTTTAGCCATGCTAACGGCATGGGGTGGCATTGTCGGTGGGTTAGTTGATTGATCTAGCACTTTGTACAAAGTTTCACGGCAATCCATCCAATGGTTGTCTGGACCAGAGAATCATGGTCCCCAGAGGATGAATCTTAATGACTTTGGTGATCAGCAGGTCAAAGATTCACCTATCCTTAATATCGCAACATTTCCTGGATGGATTGGCACCACATTTTGGACAGACATTTATAGCTCCTAGACAATGTCTTTTTTTTTTCTAGCGCCACCATGAGGTTGACATTTGTGGTTTTGAGCTAAATGTGTCAACAACTATTTAATGGATAGCCATGACATTTGGTACACATATTCATGTTCCCCTCAGGATGAATTGTAATAACGTTGCTGATCCCTTAACATTAGGTCAAAATTATCATGCTAAACTAAGATGGTGAACATGGTAAACATTATACCTGCTTAGCATCAGTATTTTAGCATTGCCTTTGTGAGCATGTTAGCTTTCTGATATTAGCGTTTTCCTCAACTGACTTATGTCTAAGCACAGTTTCACAGAGCTAATAGCATGGCTAAAGACTCTTAGTCTTGTAGCAATGCTAGTGGCATGGCTCTAAATTGATTGCAGTGTCGGTCGGTCGGTCCACCACTTTGTGCCAGACTAAAATATCTTAACAAATACTGAATGGATTGACATAAAATTTGTTTCACACATTCATGTTCCCCTCAGGATGAATTATACTAACTTTGGTGATCCCTTAACAATTCATCTAGTGCCATCATTATGTGTCCAATACTTTGATTTATGACCAAATACATTGCATAATGCATAATACCAATGACATTTCCATCAACCTAAGCTATACTTTGTGTTTAGTGCTAATTAGCAAATGTTAGCTTGTTACCACACTAAACTAAGATGGTGAACATTATACCAGCTAAACATCAGCATGTTAGTATTGTCATTATTACCATGCTGACTTCAACATTAAGCTCAAAGCAAAATGGTACCTCAGTATAGCCCCACAGACCCACTAGCATGCCTGTAGACTCTTAGTCTTGTTCCTTTTGTCTTGTTGTTAATGGAGCAAACTCTGTGGGGAATACGAGACAAACAGCCATAAATAAAAGCAAAATTTAATCAGAAAAGCAAAGAAAAGTGTGACTTTTTTCACTTTTGACAGGAATATGATTTATATCCTTAATTTTACTTCATGAAGACAAGCCAACATTAAAACATTGCAGAATAATTTTACTTCTATTTGCATCAGTGAACCTCAGAAATTACAAAAGCAAGAAAAACAAAATCAGAAAGTACTTGTGTTTTCGGAAAGCAGCCCTGCATGAATGTATAATTCCAAATGTCGACAGCGATTGTGTTTATTGCTGAGTTATTATGTTCTTGCAGAAAAAAAAAAAAAGAAATCGTGAGCTGAACTCGACTTCATCTTGGATATGAGCATTGAATATTTATGACTGCACTGGGTCGATGAAAATTTTATGTCCAATTTGTCTTCTTGGGGACTAATCGATGCATCGGGTTTTAGTGGCAGGCAGCTACATTTAGATAACAAACCTCCATTAGAGACAATTCATAATCTAACCGCAATATCACGTCACATTAATGCAAGGTTTGGGAGTTTAAACATGAAGAGATTAATTACCTTTCATGTGATAGTCACGTCCCAGTTTAAGGGTTATAATAATCAAATACCAGGTTATTACAGCAAATCCAAAGGCTTCACCCTGAATACCTTCTGCTGCTGCTGACGAAGCACAAATGAAGACATCGCTGTAACCACAGAAGCCTAGGGGAAAGCTGTTTTTGAAGCAGCATGAGATGGATTGTAAAAGAGGCTGGGGGGCATCATTGAATCATTAGAGAACCCCGGGAGTCTCCAAACAGCCTCTCCTCAGGGGAATGCTGGGGGGAAGCCAGTCGCTGATGCAAGACTGTAATTACATTTTGTGAATATAACAAAGTCTGCTGACACTCTTCCTCTTCCTCTGTGATCGAACTACACTGATTCTACTGCAATGAGTAAGTGTTCAAGGCCCAGTGTGGTGTTGGACATAGCTGTCACCAGTAACATATTACTTAATAATTACTTCAATTAGGTGCTGAGATGTTTTGGCTTTAAAAGCAAACCAAGGAGACAAGCGAAAAAAGATCAACACTGGAGGGTAAAGTAGCTGATGTTATTGTTGTTATCTGTTTTTGAAAGGTCAAATGACTTCATTGCCCAGAAATCAGGAAACACAATACCAGTAATGTGCGCACTCCTCTGACCTAATTGTCCTTTTCGAAATGACGGGTGGGGATGGTGGCAGTTAAAACACAATGAGCACCCATTGCTGATGAGCCCAGCTTTCTCTGGACTTAATGTACACACACACACACATATATATATATATATATATATATATATATATATATATATATATATATATATATAGATACATACATCCATCCTGAACACTTTTCTGATGTGTATATTACCTTCTCCTCCATACCTCGCCCACTCACCACAGCTGAAGAGATAATATAAGGCTTTAAAATCTCATTGTACGTAACTCACTCCTACAATGTGCTGAGCACTCAGCAGGTGGGAGCTACATGTACTATACTATACTGTATATGTACACTGAAAATATCCCCCACACATGTGGCTATATTTTGTCTTTCTTTTAGTTTTCCAGAGTCACTGTTAAGTGTTTTGTTGTTACTATGAACTAAATGAATTTTATAAAATATTTCGTTCAGTTATTGAAGTAATATATACTGTATTGGCATGTATGGCACTTTATGCACCAATATGCATACTGGATATCCCATATATTTCCTGAATGGTAATTTACACTTAGTTTCATATAGTGAAAACAGAGCCACACAGCCATGCTAGCAACTCTGAGTACATTGTGGTATTGATATGTTTTTTACAATTACATAAGAAAGTCTGCAGTCAAATTTCTATTTAAAGCTGCTATAATTGATATTTTTAAAATAACAGTGTATAAAATGACAAAATGAAATCAATTTTCCAACAAAAGTTGCTCGTAGTGATGAAGTACAGAGAATTAACAGTTGAATCTGCAGCTCCACTCAGCAAGATAGTGAGTTTCAGCTCAACTGTTTAGCTGTCCGTCTTCAACTTTACTATTTTGGTTCACTCTCACTGCTCTCATAACGTTGTTTTCAGCCGCAGCAGGCAGCTGTTTTCACTGAACAAGCTCTGATAAACTCACTGTAACCACCTGTTCAGCAGCAGACAGACACAGTTAGCGACTAGCTGGTGAACACAGCAGAGCATTTAGCAGCTAAAGAGCCAGATATCTCCTTGAGGAGTTGGTAGATACCAAAACCAGAGCTAAAATGAGAGTGAGATGAACTTAAATTCATCAGGTGGACAGAAACATGACTCCAACTAAATGCTAATGTTGCCACTGCCATCCCTAAAGTGCCACAGCTAGCATGACTAAAACTGCCTGTCATCGCAGCCTTGGACCATAGCAGCAGCAGTGGCTTTTAAAAACGCTTTGCTTTTTTGGGGAACACTTGTAGGTAGGCGGTTGTCAGGACGGTTGCCATGTGGCGGTGTGAAACGGCCTTAAGGTCTTCTTAATCTTGTATCACTTTCACACATAGGATCCTCACAATATGTAGCCAGCTTTGTTCATTTCACTAAAAATGAGTTGTAACCTTGGATTCATCAGTTAACTAAATTGTGGTAACACAGAGTTACAAAGTGTGTATGTGAGCCACATGTGTCATGAATATTGAGGTTCCCCCTTTGGATAACAGATTGGTTCATTCTCTTTGTAATTCTGCTCTTAGTTATACGCCACATTACACATTAAACTAACTAACATTAAGCCAATCACTAAAAATATCCTTAATAGCTTTTAATAAAAAATGAAATTACCCAAAGATCAAAATCAGACCTGTCAATGTTGGAAGCTTTTTATTTTCTCTGCAGCCAGTCTGAAAGCATATCTTCTATCATGCATGGTATCTCCATTGTGAGGCTTCCATTTGCATCAGCTTTCATCTGGCTGCTGGAAACTTGCATCCATCCTGCATCAGGCTGAATCAGAGCCCTTTGCGCTGAGAGGCCTTGTGAAAAAAAAAAAAAAAAAAAAATGACTGTGTTACAAAAGGAATGGGAGCTGCACAGAGAAAGAGAAAAGCAATGGGGGTCAGAAAGAGGGAATATAGCACAGGAAAGCCAGAAATATGTGTGAAATATGGGCTAAAGCACTGAAAGCTTGAGTGTTTATATAGAGCCTCTCTCCATAAGGGCTGTGCTGCTTCCAAACTAAATGGATCTCCAATGACAACCTATCAGCTCTGTTATTAGGCAGGGGAAGTTGCCCCGCAGCACAAACTGAATACATTTCACACAAGTGCAAAAAACGATTCATTTCATCTGCTTCATTCCAGCCGAGCTTTTCACAACGCGGCCTCCAATTTTATGCTCATATTTCTTTGATTACCTTTCTTTTAAAAAATCTTTACCCATGAGCCCCTGTGTGCCTTAATCGCCTGCATTTTAGTGTCGTTGATGGTCGCCCCCCATCCACGCTTTAAACCGCCAGGGGAGCTGCAGGAAGGAGCTGAGCTCTGCTCCAACAAGCGTGATGCTAACTGTGGTGTAATTAGAGGAATGCTACTGCATGCCTGGCAATCTAGACTAATTAGTAAAGCTTTGCTGAGTTCTCAATCCACAAGGACCCCACAGGAGGCAAACAAACAATATGCTATACTCTCTGAGGGGTAAACAGATGTATGAATATAGCTGATTCACTGTCTGTCTTGTGACTGAGTCTTGAAGCTGAAATAACACTGCATTGTACGCCAAAGGAGAGGTTCATTTTAGCTGCAACAAGCACATACTGCAACATTATGTCAAATAACACAACATAAGTGAAGCAACACAGCAGCACAGCAGAGTAATGCAATATGGGAATGTAATGTAACAATGTAATGTGACATGGTGGAATATAATGCTGCATAATGTCAAAACATTACACGTTTCAGTAACACTGTAACTTGCTGTAGTTTTGTTTGCTAAGCTAACGTGATGTGACTCACAGCATATGCTGGGTACTGTAATGCAGCATTCATGTCATGTAAAATGTATCGTAATTACCAGTTTCCAAATTGTAAATAGCATTCAAGTCTTCAAGTTTTCTGATTACTATGTGCTAATAATATGGAAGTCCCTGAAAACCAAACAAATATGGATGGAACATCAGCCAAAGTTCGTCATTCAATGTAATTAAACCTAAATTTAGCTTTCATTAAGCTGTGTCTAATGAGGACATTCATTTCCATCATTCAGTATTTTTCTATCTAAAGGAAGCATCAGAGAAGTATCTTCAACGTCTTTTGTAGTTTAATAAAAAGAATTAAGACAGATATTTGGTGCTCATAGTGCAAAACTAAACATTGTGCTGATCCATTTAACTAAAGCCATGCTCCCACCCTGAGAATTCCATAGTTCCAACTAATCCACACTTCCTGGTTCAACCTTTACCTCCTGTACTTTTTGGTTGGGTGCATGCAGATGTTTTTTGAGCAATGAGGGATTTTTTATCAATATTTCAAGTGTGCTCACTTTCAGTTTTACCTCCAAAAAAGGTGGTTTAGATAATCTGGCTAAACTATTAGCTTGTTTACTACCTGTGTGATCATCTCACTGCTTGTGTGTACTGCCTGGATGTAGCAATGTTGCCGAGTTGTAGCGCAGCCTCTAGCGACATGGTCATGTTCACAGATGTCAGTAATTACTTTGGTGAGTACAATGTTATCACAAACATAGAAATAATAGCCAAAGCTTTGAAAATAAGACAAAAGTTGGAAAACACCAGAATTATACATGAACTAAGTCCAGCTAGCTACAGAGTGGAAGATGCACATCCCAGTTACAGGAAGCTGGTTTTCATCTGACATGACACCTGTGTTGATAATTGGCTGAAGACATTGTAAATTCCTCTCGTTTTAAATAACAGACTGCTGTTTCATATTTAAAACAGACTTTTCACATTTAATCACATCACTCACTACTCATTATGTATGATATCAACACCACTTTGGAAATAAGAGAGAAAAATAAGCATGTTCACTGAAGAGGTAAAGTGAAATTGTCATCATTTTATACTGAGTAAAAACATAGTTTGAGTATTGCTTCGTGCAGACAAGTAACTACTGCTAGCAGCCTGGCTACTGTCCAAAGCAAGAAACAAGCTAAGAATCCCAATTTGAACTAGAAACCCTGATCTCAGTGCTATAAAGGCAGAGTAAAACAGCCGGTAGTATTAATAAGTAGGCACTGCTGGTTTTGTTACTTACTGATCGAGTAGAAAGAATGCCAACTGAACATCGGTTTGAAACCATCTCAAGTCCCGCAGCTCTCTCCATCCAGTGAATACCGGTCCAAGGTTCATTTTTGTTTTACCCCGGTTTTTAATGACTCTCCCTCTTCGGCTTCTTTGCCCCTTCCACCAACGGGGCTCTTTTTCTTTTGCAGGGTAGAGTTTCCAAAGTTAATCCGGTTGTTCCACTGTCCACCATTTCCACTAGGATAGCTACCGATAGCTACCGGAAAATAAAAGCGCTATCCTCGTTTTTTATTGACACAATTATACAAGCGCTATCCTCTTTCTCTTTATACATCTATGGCTATCCTCTTTGTGTTTTCGTTGCGCAATGGTTGCACAGTGAATGCGAGGCTTATAGGGAACCAGTCTAAACGCTGATGGTGTCATTATTCTATAGCCATTACATTGTGCAATCAACATTTACTTCATGATAACTTAATGCAAAAAACGTGTCTATTGCCACTTTAATCTACATTTAGTATTGTATAGTCAACTTCTTTGATAAGCAGTTGTGTACTGGTTTTCTTAGCTAACAAACTCATCAGGGTGAGCTAAACCCTGATGTGAACCTGAAAGGAGCTTTTAGTGATCAAAGCTCATTTTGCTGTAATGACAGGCTTGCTGTAACATTATGCCTTTTAAGCTTTGTTGTCAGGGAGGTGCACACTCTCTCTGTCTTTCAGAACCAGGTTTTTAAACTGTTATATTAGAGAAAAATACAGGGTTGATAAAAACAATGATAAAAGCAAGATAAAGAGTAGTCATGTATTTCTGAAAATGAAACAGGACAATTTCCTGAGGCAAAAAGATGTTGGCACTGCTTCCTTACACACTCTGTCACAATGAGCAGTTCAGAATCAGCCCGTTTTTCTTTCCATAACTTGATCCCTAATGGCTATAATGGGGTGCATTATGAATCAGACAGTCTGTGATCACGTCCTCTGCTTCTTTCATGATCTGCTTTAGGCTAGGACACATATAATCCTTTTAGAAAAAGAAAGGAGATTTGCATGATAACATAGTCACTGTGAATTCAGTCACATTCTCTTGGTACTTTTGGGTTTTTAGCCATGCTAGCGATGTGGCTTTACAGATAACATCGGTCGGTTGGTCCAAAATATCTCAACAACTATCAGATGGTTTGTCATGACATTTTGTAAAGACATTCATGGTCCCAAGAGGATGCATCCTACTGACTTTGGTGACCCCTGGACTTTTCATCTAGTGCCACCAGGAAGTTGACTTTTTTTGTGAAATGTCTTGACAACTATTGGATGAAATGCCATGACATTTGGTGCAAACATTCATTTAACCCACAGGATTAACTGGTGATCCTCTGACATTTCACCTATTGCCATCATGAGGTCAAACGTTCACTTTGTCCAATACTTTGGTTTATGAACAAAACGAATGCCATTCCCATCAGCCTCAGCTGTACTTTGTGTTTAGTGCTAATTAGCAAATGTTAACATGCTAACACACTAATCTAAGATGGTGAATTTGGTAAATGTTATACCTTATAATCATTTGCATGTTAGCATTGTCATCGTGAGTGTATTAGAATACTGTTGTTAGCATTTAGCTCAAGTACAGCCCCATCATTTTATGAATTCTGCTTCACATTTTTCATTGATCTCTTGGTATTTTCCAATGAGGTCAAAGAAGTGTTAAGGAAAGAAGGGAGGATGTAAGCCACTCTCTCCAATTATTTCTGTTTCTGTTCAATAGATCACATGATCAGCAGAAAGCATTAAAGCTCCCATGAATGTGTCATCTTCATAAAACCACACTTCACTAATCCAATCTATGCAGATAAAATGCCTGAAGCATCTGTTTCACTTAGTATCTCATATTTTAAACCATTAGCTGTTTCATTACTTTCGCCCTACACGTCTTTAAAATGTTAAAATGTCAAATTATCAATAAAGTAATCTTGCCCCTTCAGCAGCCTCGTACACTTCCCCCGAGAATCATTACAAGCTAAAAGGGTTTTAGCCTTACTGATAGCACAGAGCAAAGTAAAAGCAGAATTTCAATTAGTGCCAACAATACTTATATACTTAAGTGTGAGATGTAATGAATAAACCCCAGTGGTGGAAGAGTTCTGTTTTATCTGGTATGGGAACATATTTTTCTTGGTTTCTGGAAAATGGAAATGACTATCTTTTACAGTTCGATTTCACACTGTATTTCATGGTATACCTGTAATTTAACCAAAGAGGTCAAAAATGCAAAATTATTCCATTTGTATTTCGCAATGGGAAATATCACTCTTATATCTATAAAAACAGACTTCCCATAATTTTCACCTGGAGGAGCATCTTGCCAGAAGATCTCCCTACATGTACATGTACAAGAAACTGCTGGAAACCTGTAAAATATATAGACTGAAAATGCAACATAAATTACCCATGTAATTAGCCCAAAATGTCTAAATTTCTTATATAATTTCTTACTGGAAGATACGGAAATCCCTTTTCCATTAGGAAAAGAAAAATCTATGAAAAGTTATGCATCATAGAAATAAATCAGTCTTTATGATAAGTCAAAATTCTGAGATATTAAATTAAAATTATTAGTTTGTAAGTCAAACTTTTGGCTCAGTAAGTCAAACATATGAGAAACTATTATGAAGTACTAAGAGTAGATAGAGAATTTTGACTTAGTATCTCATAAATTTGACTCAGTCAAAATTCTAATTAGTATGTAATAATCTTCATGAGTTTTTTTTTTTTTTTTGTCTTGGCGGACTCAGGCTTCCATAGTTGGATCATAGTAAAAGTATTTCCTTAAAATTCGATTTTGTTTTTTCTTAAATATATGTAAAATGTACGTATTCTTATACCTCAAACTAATCACATAATTGTTTGCATTAGCCTTTAACATTTCATTGACAATTTCCAGTAATTAAAGTGAGGAGCTGCTAATATCTGGTAAATTATTCAGCGGGCCAGCAAAGTGTAGTGATAACTTTTAATTGACTGCAGGGGAATCATTTCCAGTAACTAGATGAAGAAGCTAATAACTCTGAAATATTACCACCATCACCTCCCTAAAGCACACAGTCTCATCTCTGCATTATGGGATTTGAGTCTGAGGAACCAACAATGAACTGGTATCTGTTGAAAAATTAAAGAAGCTATTAATAAAACTATCACAAAATGTGTGAATTGTGTAAAAAGTGTAACTAACGTGATGTGACAGGATGTCACATAAGGCAACATGTTGTTTGTGTGATAGCTGATCTAGATTTGACATTAATTTGCCTCATAAACATAACGTTTGAACTTAATCGAGTATCATGAAACTGAACTCACAGCACCTAGTCCATTTGTCTTCATGTATCCTGAGTGTGTGCTTTGCTCTATCTTCCCCATTAGTTCCCAGTTAAAATGTAGCACTGAGTGTTTTATGTAACATTGTGGCAAGTAAGAAAAAAAAATCACCATTTAGGAGCACTCAAGAATGAAGAGAAAGAGGCTTGCAGATTTACCAATTACCTTTTAGAAAATTAGCTTGCAAGAAAAATGCCCACGCTTTGCTACACACTGATTAGTGTGATATTACTCACCTCATAAATATAAAAGCCCTCAAAAGACCACATTTATGGTATTTTGTGTGACTGTGCAGAAGCTTAGAAGCTACTTCTTTAATGCCTAGTCTATTTTCTTTAATATTACTCAGTGGGAAACAAGATGAATTCACAGTCAGAGTGTGAAGAATGTGTACTCAAATAAGTGAAGCTAAAGAAAATAGTATTTGGTCATTTGAAGGAGTGGGTCTTACACTGTTCTTACTGTCTACAGTGTGCAGCACTGTCATTTAAATTTAAACTCACTTATTGTGGACAACGTCCTTCTTCAGTCAAGTTACACATAAAGAAGTAGATAAACCTTATATACTTAACTTTATTATTATAAAAAAAATCTTCATTGTCTTCATTAGACATATTTTAAAAACTGAATGAAGCATACCTACAGTAACTTGTAATGTAACAGGGTTTTACACTATGTGGCCAAAACTATGTAGACACACCTTTTGTGTGCTTTTGGTTGGTTTTGCCAGTTTGGTGTAGAAGAACTTGAGTCACCCAACATCAGTGTTGGACCTCACTAATGTTCTTGTGGCTTGTTATTCAAAAAGCATATACCTATACATTTTTTGACAAATTTGAATAAAATTTTCTGTACATTGATAAATTAAATACAAAATTGAAAAAAATAAAAGTTAAAGTAGGCCGTACTGGAAATAAAGACACATTTAAAAAAAGATTATATCTACTCCTCTTATTTTTGAAGAAAATAAGGTAAGGGAGTGTCAAAATACAGACATAATCAGAAGGCTCTCAACAGTTATGATAACCTAAATCAGTGGTTCCCAACCTGTGGGTCCTAGGTGTCGCAGGATAAATCTAAGGGGTCATGGGATGATTAAAAAACATAGGAAATTAGAAAAAAAAACATGGGTCTGCTACACAAATGATGTTTATTTTCTCGAATGTTTCTCAAATCTTTGCTTTTCCATTGTGAAAAACATGATAGCCATACCTTTTCAGGCCTTTAAAAATGATTCAAATAAGAAAAATCTAAGAGGGTACTATCAGTCCGCTTGCAACTCAGACATGCGCAACCTGTGATGAGGGGTCAAGAGTAGACGGACTTTGATTTAGGATCTAAAGCCAAAAAGGTTGGGAACCAGTGACCTAAATTATTCTTCTGTCATTGTGGTACTTGGTCCATGAATCATTTCTGAAATAGAATAGAATGTCTTTATTGTCATTGTACAGGTACAACGAAATGAAAATGCCAATCTTTAAGGTGCTAAAACAATAATAAATAAGTAAAAACAACTAAAAGCAATAAATAAAACATATCACACACAAAACATTAACACTCTGCAGGTATTGCACAATCCCTTGATATTGCATCGTGAATTATTTTACAAGAAAATGTTCAGATTTGTTTAGTGTGGTTATGGCTCTGGCATAAAAACTGTTCTTCAGCCTGTTAGTCCGTGCTTTCAATGACCTGAAACGTCTGCCTGAGGGCAGCAGTTCAAACATCACATGTCCTGGGTGAGATGGGTCCATGAGAATATTTTGTGCTTTCCTGAGACAGCAGGAACTGTGCAGATCTTCCAGGGAAGGGAGAGGGCAGCCGATAATCTTTTGGGCTGTGGTGATGACCCTCTGGAGTGCTTTCCTGTCTGCAGCTGTGCAGCTGGAGAACCACACACAGATGCAGTAGATCAAAATGCTCTCTATGGAGCAACGATAAAAGGACACAAGCAGATCTTGTGTGAGGTGGTTCTTCCTGAGTACTCTCAGGAAATGCAGTCTCTGCTGTGCCTTCTTGATGATGGCAGTGGTGTTGATGCTCCAGGTCAGGTCATCCTCTATGTGAATGCCCAGAAAGCGGAAGTCTGAGACCCTCTCCGCACAGTCCCTGCCAATGAACAGAGGCTGGGTGTCCATTTTTTTCCTTCTGAAGTCTATGATCAGCTCCTTAGTCTTGGTAGTGTTTAGTACCAGGTTGTTCTTCTTGCACCACACTGACAGCTGCTCCACCTTGTCTCGATATGCAGACTCATCCCCCCCAGAGATGAGCCACACCACAGTAGTATCATCCGCAAATTTTATGATACTGTTGCTGGAGTGAGTGGGGGTGCAGTCGTGTGTGTAGAGGGTGTAGAGCAGGGGACTCAGCACGCAGCCCTGAGGGGATCCAGTGCTGAGGCTGAGAGCTGAAGAGATGTGGGGGCCTACTCTCACCCTCTGGGAGCAATTTAACAGGAAGTCCTTGATCCATAAGCAGATGGAGTGAGATAGTCCCAGGTCTGACAGTTTGGTCACCAGTCTGTTTGGGAGGATGGTGTTAAATGCTGAACTGAAGTCCACAAAGAGTAGTCGCACGTAGCTCCCCTGCTGCTCCAGGTGGGACAGTGCAGCATGGAGAGCTGTGGCTATAGCGTCCTCCGTGGACCTGTTAGCTCTGTAGGCAAACTGGTGAGGGTCAAACCTGGGTGGGAGTTTTGAAATTATGTGGGTCCGCACCACCTTCTCGAAGCACTTCATGATGATGGGTGTAAGTGCTACTGGACGGTAGTCGTTCAGGCTACTGATGGGGTTTTTCTTTGGGATTGGGACTTTAATCGAAATGCCTGCATTATGAACTGGGGATGTGGAGTTTGAAAAATGTTGGCATTTAACAGGCATGGAGGGTCTAATGAAAGATGCTACCAAGTTGCATTATGGGAAATGTAGGATGCAGCGTTCTTCGAACTTGACTGTTAAAAGAGCCTAAAAATCAGGATACCTTGGCCTCTGCTGCTTGTCAGGGTCCGCCAAGTAGTCTGTTTTATGTGGTTTCCTGTTTTATTTTGGTAGTCTTGTGTGTCATTCCCCATGTCCTGTCAAGTTTCCCGCCTGTGTGATTGTCCTAATGTGTTTCACCTGTGTCTTGTTGTCGCCTCTCCCTCAGCGTATTTAAGGTGTGTTTTCCCTTCCTTCTGTGCCAGATTGTCTTATCTTCGTGTGAGCTTTCCAGCGTCTCACCTTTGTGCATTCTAATTGTGTTTTTGAAACCCTTGCTTGTATTTTTGGACCTCAGTATTTTGCCTAGTGTTTTTTGGATACCTCTGCCTGATTGACTGACTTCCCATGTACTGAACTGTTTCCATTAAAAGTATCTGGACTTTTCCTCCGTGTGTTTGTCTGCATTGTGGGTCCTTCGTTTTGTGAGCCTGACACTGCTTTGATTGTGATTTCTTTTTCTAATCTGTCTCTCACAAGCCCCCCAACTAAAAAGGTGGAGTGCCCCTTTAACCTGCATTTCTTTGAACTACAGGAGAAAACTGGAGCACCCAGGGGAAACCCACTCAAAAACAATGCATCTCACTGGTGGGCAGCATGGTGTCTCAGTGGGCAGCCCTGTCACCTCATAGCAAGAGGAAGAAACTTTTTCCTGAAAAAGTAGACCACAAACATTGACAGGAATAATTACTTCAGCCTCAATGAACCTCACCTATAATGCTGTGTTCATGACTCGTATTCCTGCCTTGAATTTCCAGACTTATGTCAAGCAGTCCTACCCAAAATATTTTTGATCTATTCACAACCACCTCCTTTTATTTGCTGTCTTAAAGAAATAAATAATAAGAAAACAGATGCCAGGAAGATACTCTCTCCATCCCAAAAGCAATCCTGAAAAGCAAATAACTCCTATTCAATTACTCAGAAACATTGTATTTATTTCCACAGAGAATTCCTCATTGTGTGGTTGTGTATGAAGTGTGCAGCTGGAGAATCCAGACAGAGATGGCCTGTGTCGAAGCAGCGTGACATTTGTGGGGGCTGAGAGGCAGGAGACCGAGGCAGCCAGAGACCAGATTGGTGTTACTACTCGTACTCCTCACAGCTGAGTGCCATCATGGCTGATGATCAATCACTGCACCGCCGTGCACTCGTCAGCTCTCACACTCTTACAAAAACGCTGTCTGAGGTCCCTCTGGTCCTCTTTTATCTGCTATAATGTTCTCATCAGTGTTCCCCACCAGAGGAGCAGGCTTTGGACTTTAAAGCTGTGTGACACCATTTGCTCATGTACACACACACCTGATATTATGGAGCATTGATCAGTGCTACACTGGTTGCTTACGGGAGGCCATTAACCTGAATGTTTATTGATTCAATAATAGTAGAAGTTAGCAGTGCAGTAGAGGTTATAGAGGTAATAGTGTGAGTAAAAGTCAACAAGTCCTTTAAAGTCATCTGAGCATTTTCTGATCTGACGCCCTTATGACGGCCAAAATGCAAAATCCAAAATGCATTGACCGTTTCAAAAATGGTTCATATGACTTCTTGCTACTATGATTAAGGTTTGGTTAGGTTTAGGCTCAAAAGCTACTTGGTTAACGTTAGGGAAAGACCATTGGTTGAATGGTGCCTGCATTTTCTGTTTACATTGCAGCTTGCATGCTATCGTACCACTTCGACCACTGACTTTGAGTCACTGAAGCCAGTCCAAGTAAAACCCAACTTGGGGTACTGTTCATCATATTTTTTATTGTTTTGTTTTCGCTCCTGTATTTTCAGGCTATGATGCTCGTGGTGTCAACAATCGCTTCATGTCAAGAACTCTAATTGCCTCCATGAGCTGCGTGTCACAGCCACGGCTCCAGCTGCTACTGTATGTCATGTTGGCAAGCAGGCCAGTAACTACAATAACTAACTTCCCGTTTGTTTTTAGAACACCAATATGCACTTGTCACTTTCAGCACTCGCATGTATCCTTGCCTCACTTTCTTTGTCTCCCTCAGCACCTGCTTCTACTCTCCGGCTCCCCCTGGAGAGGCATGCCTCGCCGTTTAAAACCCTCTGTCCTGGCTAAAAGAAACCAGTAGGAGTCAGGAAACAAACAGCAGTCTGCCATGTCAAAGTCACATTATTTATCAGCCAAACCATCCACCTCAACCTCAGTCATAATTAACACGGCCACTAGAAGTCCTGTGTAAATCTACGATGGCCAGTTTGAATAACACATCTATGAATCTGAAGGCTTGTTAGATGCCCACACTGTTGTATGCTACACAGCGGTTTATAGTAATATGTGACAGGTTTTTCCATCTTACCATTTTCAATGTATTTCAATGGCAGCTATAATTTTACCTTTCATTGCGACGCTCACGAGGTAAAGTTGAGGCAGGTTTAAGTTTTGGCATACAGGGCATCAGCACCCCCAATGTGCCAACAGTGTTGTCTCATTGAAATGAATGAGGTGGCTGCATTCTTTGCTAATGTCAGTCTGAACACGGCCTCAGCCCTTTGAAAAAATGACCAATGCTGTTGTTTTTCTTGTGAGGACAGTCTCTGCTAGTAGTAGTGGTGGCAGTAGTAGCAGTAATAACATCAAGGAGGACATAAATGTTTCAGAAAAGAAGAATCCTGCAACTCCTGCATGCTGTCTGCACCTCCAAATGACTTTAATACTTCAATAGTAGCTTTAATACAGCCTTTCAGTCATGAGACAGTGATACAAAAAGGCCTGCACGGCTGTGTGCCAGAGCTTTTTACCTTTTTGTATCTGCCTTCGTGGTTCTTCCTTTATGCAAATGTCAGCCAAGACAACTCCAGGGACAAAAAAAAATGTTCTTGGCCAGCTTTGAATATATCATATATTAGCACAAAGTGGTGGCAATCAGAGGTTTCCATATTTCAATCAGGAGAGACTAATGTGACTGCACAGTATAGAAAAAGCTGAACAGAAAGTGCCTTAAGTGATTAGACCTCATCATCAAATGATTATTTTTCATGGGGGTAGTCACGGCATGAGCCACATAGGAATATCCCTTGTAGAGACTGGAGGTGGTGAAAATCTGAGGATCATGAGGCTACAGCTGAAGATCTGGATGGATGTGAGCCGGAGCGGGTTTCCTAACTAAACAAAGTGTGCAATGGCCCCTGATGTCCCAGACCACCATGGGCCCCAAAAGCCCCACAGTGATTGTGCGCGAGTTGGTTTTTGGTTATTTGTTGGTGCAAACTGGTTTGGGAATATGCAACACTTGCAATATCAACTGCAATAATAAGAGACTTAAGGTGGTGAGTTTTACCTAATGTTGTGATCCTGTCTTGAAAAGGGGCCCTGTTCCAGAATATAAGATGCGTTTCCACCGCAAGAACTTTCCCCAGGCAGGGAGCAGGGTCTAAATTAAGTTCTGGGGACATTATATTACCCTCCAAAAAGCCCCTGCTCGGGGGGTAGTACTTTCCAAAAGTACAGGAACTTTGGGGGTGGGGCTTGCAGCGCTGAACATTTCTGATTCGCAGCATTTTATTTCAGCCACCATTTCTAAATATCTGTAGCCGCAAACCAGTTTTTTTTTTTTTTGTTCATTGTGCTTCGACACAATGGAAAGCATACGACAGATGACTGGTGACAAAGTGCAGTCTTTATTGAGCGTTACTAAGTTCCTCTATGCTCACTGTTGTTGCAGTGTTGCACAAATAATGATGCCTGTCCGGCGACATCATTGTTGTATAGTCGCGCTCCAAAATGATGTGTAAAAACAGCCGCCACTTTTGCATGCGTCAGCGGACTAATTTTCCTAATCCTCGCGCGTCTTTAGACCATGGTGGAAACACAGACAACAACAGGCTGAAGGAACCTTTTAGTTCCTTGAAAAGTAGTTCCTGGGACTAAAGGTTTCGGGTACTTTGGGTGGAAACGTGGCTTTTACAACCTTTATTATTTCAGTTGATGTTGGGCTCACATGGTACTTATTCCTAAATACATTTTGTTTAATCAAACATGGGCAAGCATGGTGCCGGGTAGTGTTCAAGCTCTGTATGCCATGTAGGGCTCGCTCTCCACGGCGTGAGCCTCACAAAGACCCAGGTCCCTCTCGCCGCGACTTCTCAAAGACGCCCCTCCAGCTCTTCACGGCCGCAGAGCTGAGCGCCCCAGGCTTCAGAGGCAGCTGCAATGCCGTCTGACAGCGGGATGAGGGGGTAGTACACCACACACACACAAACACAGTTATTCCCCACTGTCATCATGCCTCTTCGCCACTCGTCGATACGAGCACCATGGCATCGAACATAATGAGCCTGAAGCTCCGTGTGGAGGGACGTGTTGTTTTGTACTATACACTGCTGTAGGCAGAGGAGGAAAATGATCACAAGTTGCAGGATTTTCCGCCATCAAATCAGGCTTTCACCATCTGAAGGGACGTGCACATGCATCTGCATTTATAGAACAGCCAATAGGAACACCCTCTCTCTGAAATGACCTGTGATTGGCAAAAGTCTCCCATCACGGGCTGAAAACAGAGCCAAGAGGAGGTGCAGAAGTAGAAGTTTTCTCTCAGACCACTTGAATTACAATATGCTGAACGGTTATTATGGCATTTTTGCCCAATGACGCCAAAAAAATACTGCCTACCTATTCCCCAAAAATGTCAGCTAAACTACATTACCCTTAAAAAAAACCCCACATGAAACAACAAACCTCTGCCCAGACTGAGGAGGAATGTGAAGAAAATACTCACTGTCAAAACCACATTATTAGTTCAATTAGTACCTGCATGTGTGACCCAAACTCTCCTCTCCAAATGACAACCTCCAACCAGCAGTGGCTTAATTACGCGTGTGTTTCTTCTTTGATTATCCATCACCGCTCTTCAATATGCTTAGGTAAGTATATTTTAACCTGGGTTCGTGGAGATGCATTGATTTGGCCAGAGAGCCTGT
The DNA here is from genome assembly GCA_008360985.2 of Macquaria ambigua. Classification (NCBI taxonomy): domain Eukaryota; kingdom Metazoa; phylum Chordata; class Actinopteri; order Centrarchiformes; family Percichthyidae; genus Macquaria; species Macquaria ambigua. The sequence goes on from VMKM01000363.1 coordinate 309,729, forward strand.
CAATATGTCATTTACATCCTGCAGCTGGTCAAATTTAACATCTGGAGGGAATTCGGATTTGATCCTGGGAATCAATACTTTCCTGTCATGGTAATAGGAGTTGCTAATTACTTTATAAGCCTAACAGGTGTGGTTAATAAGAGTAAAACAATTATATTTCAGTGCAGTGCCTTAGAGGAAACAAGGGGAGGGGTTTTATCTTAAAATTAGATAACTCCTTACTGACAAAATTATGACTAGGCTTGAAATTGCCCAATATAGTTTTTACATGTTTATAATATTCTCCCCATTATGTTCTTTACTGTCAGGACTGCTCTGCATTGATTTTTGATCATGAATAAGTCAATACACAGGTCAGTCGTTTGTCACCTTACAATACTGTCAAAACCTTGACCTGTCACACTGATAATGAATGGCAGCTCAGATTCATGAGAACAGTGACTGATTTATACGGACACGAGCAAAATTATTAACCCAAATGTCTTTATTGCCAAACTAATTAAAGGAAGGGTTTGACATGTTGGGAAATGTGCGTATTTGCTTTCTTGCTGAGAGTTCAACAATTCCTCCAACATAAACAACAGAATTGGTAGTTTGCCAATGACTCCCAAAACGACATATAGGCATACCGGACCTTCATTGTCATGGTAACAATAATAAACACATGGTTAACGTTGTGAAATGGTTGCAGTTTGGTTAGGTTTAGGAATCTTCTCATCTAACTCTCTGCAAGAAAGTGAATAAGGCTTTTTTCATAAATTACAAACTATTTCATGAAAATAAATCAACCTTCTCATTAGCAATATTGTGTTTATATAATCAGTGATAAGAGACTTTGTTTTCTTGTTTCTAACTTTGGAGGAGCTGCCCATGCATTTTTCAGTATTTATCTCAAAATTTCTCTTTTAGTATTTTAATCTTTTTCATATTATAATGGATAGTTTTAGATTTTTATAAGAGTTTAAAGATCCCTCCAGACATGTTTTCACATGTATATAAATTGCTCTACTTTGAATAATAATTTGTATCTGATATGTTCTTTAACAAAAGTTAAATTACCTTGTTAAAATCTTTGAAATGATATTCCTCCTCCTTCAATCTTCTTCAAAAATCCAGAATCTATAAATATAAGTTGAACTGCTGGACAACAGGCATTTCCTACTTCACTGTAAAGTCCATTCTTAGTGTATGTGCGCTGGAGGCTTCAAGTTTCCACATCACACTTTTGCAAGTTGAATATTGGACCAGGATTGGCTTCAGGCTGGGAAATTAGCACCAGCCACCAGCCAAATGCTGGTAAAATATGAAAGTGGCTGGTAGATCTCAGACACAAAATAATGATTTACTATTGAGGGGTTAGTGAATTTGAACATGTATCTGTCAGTGGCTGGTAGATGTCCACATTTTAAAAAGTTAATTTCCTACCCTGTTTGGTTTCCAAACTATTTGTGATGTCACAAATCATGCTTGTAGGCCCGCCCCTGAAAATGGGATATTCACTGAGAACATAGAAACTTTCCACTTTCAGCAGATGAATGTGAAAACATCCTTCTAGTGTCAAACTCTGCAGATACATCATTCTGTACAGTGAATCTAAAACATTCAACTGTAGGAACAAGAAGAAAAACATAGGGGGACATTAAGTGAGTGATTTGCTTCAATGTTCTGTGGCTGTGCCATTGAATATCTTTCATCTTCATCTGTGAGCCCACCTGAAGCGAGTCTGCACGGAGTAAAATCGACTTGATGTTGTAATACAGTATTATTGACTGCTGAGGGAAAAGACAAACCTGATGCAAAAGAGAAACATAATAATGCAAATTGGACTATGCACTTAATTAGCTGGGGTCTTTAGTATGATTTGTGCGTCTCTTTGAAGGGATCCATTCAGTCATATTTTTGGCAATATAACAGAATAATAAGGGCAGTAAACACCGAGGCCGAATTGATGTCAGCAACTGATGTCAGTTGAAGAGCTTTCAGATAGAGAGCTTTGAAGTAAACTTGCATATATTAAGTCTATAATGTAGTGCGTGCATTATACCCCCAGTGTTAATTGAACATAAACAAGGAGGAACATGACAGAGAAAAGAGTCAGTGAACTGATTCTCTGTGATCATCAGCTTTATATATGCACAGAGTTCAGCTTCACATCACTGCTCCATTAAAAGAGATGCAACTGCTCAATACGCACACCTCAGTTCACACTTAAAACGATTGTATAATGGTGTTGTCTTGTCTATTCCTTCCAGCTAAAAGTAATGTCACTGAGTCTCCACAGTCTTGCAGGATCACATATTCTGGGCATACAGTTTCAACACTGACATAAGACATTTGACATAAGAGGCCTAATTAATTTTTCATTTGTGCTGCTGATGTCACACTATTACAGATGTGGGTACCTTTTAAGCCTACAGGGGATGAGTGATTAATACTCAAATGCTTTTGGGTTGAATATCACTGTAAAGAGTAACTTAAAGGGACACTCGAGTGTTTTCGTATTTCAATTCCAGAAAGTTGGGGGACTTGCAAAAGACAGACTAAAAAAAGAATGGTTCAAATCCAAGCAGCAGGGGCCAAGATATCCTGACTTGTAGTCCTGAGTATGGGTGATGCTTTAATAAGACAGGATCCTTCATTTCCCATAATGCAACTTGAACACTCATCATTACAACCTCCCTGCCAAGTAAATGTCCATATTTTTCAAACTTAATACACGCAGACTATACATTTTTAGTATTGTAGTATACTGCAATACTCATACTCATACTAGTAGTATGAGTAAACTGATCTTGTAAAATTAGTGTAATGCCCCTTTAACAGCTAGTGGAAAAGTATTGTGACACTGACCTCCACTGATTGAAAGTTGAAACCACCTCTGACATGATCTAAATTGTGTGTGGTCAGAAGTGTGAACTGTTGGACCTGTAACCACACCTAACAGTGATGTCACTGTGCACTGACCACACCCTGAGTACACTTCTATATCACTGCAGCAAGATGAGAAGTTAAACCACTGGAGGTCAGCAGTTTTAAGTTCCGCTTAAAGTATGTTTTGACCTGTGCTTGCAGTGTGCAGCCACTGCTTGCTTATTCTACCTCAGTTCCATGCAGGTTTCCTCTTCTTTGACCAAATTTGTATTTTCTTCATCATGATCTGCCAAGATGGCGGAGAGAGGTAAACCCACAATGGCCGCGATGGCTGCATGAACTCCAGGTTTTATCCTATCCTGTCAATTTTATGTACACAGCATTTTACGCAAGCTTACGGTATATGGTAGGTTTTGAAAAATGTTTCAAAGTTGATTCATTTCGAGTTGTGTTTGATGAATGTTAGCGACCCCTTTCACATTGTCACATTGTTTTCACATTGTGCTTTGCTTGGCAGCAATAGAATTATTATTATTTGGGTACAATAGAATTATTGTACCCAAACACTTGACGGATGGCCTTGAATTATGCTGTCGATTTCAGACCTGTTAATGCATGAATATGCGTGACAGTGACAAATTGCATTAAATACTTACCAGGGTGGCGTACATCAATATGTACAGGTATATATACAGTATATGGGACTATGTGTGTAAAGGAAATAATCCATACATACTGATTGATGTGTGGTTCCACTATGCAAATTAGCAGCTCTCATGAGACCCTCTGTCATGCCTGTACGGGTCACAATAAAACCATAGAGGGTAAAACCATGAATAACTAAATAAATCAGATGTCTTTGCTAACGTGACAGCCATCTGCATTTGTTGCTAACAGCGACACATCTTTTCATTAGTGACTATAGGCTGGTAGCAATAATCAGGGCCGCTGTCACCTACATAATATTTATGGAATCATTAGATCTTGCTCTGCTTTTATAGCCTGCTCTTAAGAACATTACATCTCCTCGAACCTATTGGACATTATTAATGTAGCTGCTGGGACCTTATTAAGAACCCTGTTCCTACCCCAGTCTGTGCAATGTTTACAGTATTCCTATGCTGAAATATTACATCATCCCCAGTTTGTTTCTGTGTGGTAATCTGATTAAACACAATTTAATTCAGAATTATGCACCATGTAAGAACAATTTCAACTGATATAGAGCAGGTCTTACTGTAAAGGATACGTCTTTTAATTCTCAACAAATCCCATGAAAAAAACAACACCAACAAGGAATGTATCCTGCTAACAAGTAGCCTGATATACTGTGTCTTCTTCCTCTGTGCCACAGATCTCCATTGTTGTCCAAAAACTATTAAAAACACATAAATGAGCAATGAGCCTGTGACAGCCCACCCTCCTGGCTTCCTGTGCTGCTTGGCCCTGTTCTCTCTTCGTCAGAGAAGTGGCTGCACCTGATAGTGGGGAGTGGCTAAGGTTACAAAAGCCTGCTCTCCAAGGCCACTCTCTCTCTCTCTCACTTGGACGCCTTCCTCTTCCCCCTGGTCTCAGCAGCTCTTTAGGTTGCTTTGGCTTGCATTTTATACAACACTCTACATACACTTACACTCGTCCATACATGCCTTGCACCACTGATGTTTTACACCTCCACACCCCACAGCAGTTTTGGTAAAATGGCCAAATAAACTGATTTGACATTGAACAGTTTTGTATTGTGGACTCCCACTTTTGTTACAAGCTTGAGCCAAGTTGGTAACAAGCCACACTGTTGCACTGGGTGATATGTTCCTTCAATACCATGAACACACACACTGTAGTTTATTTTAACTCAATCCCGCATACACCGTCCTGCTGCCCCAAATACTCACTGGATCACCAAATGTGTATAAATACGCAGCTGAAAATAGTCCCTAACAAATGCTCTATATCCTCCTGTTTGAGTCACGTTTGATAAAAACTACAGTGCCCAGCTGTTTTACGAAATTATGGAGGCTTTTTAAAAAATTAATCTATATATATTTGTGACTAGTTTTCAAGACATACATCTTAGTAAGAACCAATGGGCTTGGGGCTGAGTGCCACAGACAGGGTAGGGAAGTCAAAGTGTTGACAGATGTACCAACACATTGTTGGTTTTGTCTTTTTATGGGGTTTATTGGCAATAAAAGAATATGGAACAATGGAAACATTATCCTTTAAAGGTACATTTTAATATAAGACAATTCAAGGCAAGGTCTCAAGGATCCACTTCATGGCTCCTATTATGTTGGTTGATATTGTGCTTTAGTAATGCATATTCCCATATTCCCAAAGTTCCAATTAATTAAACTACCACAGACCAGCGTCACAGTGACGCTTCGTGGGACCGTTGGGGCAGTCGCCTGCTTCCCAGCCTTGGTGATGACGTGAAATGATGATGATTCACAAGCGTCAGAAATCTCAATTTACTGCTCACTGAATAGTACACTATTGAGTGTTTATTATGTAGAGAATAGGGAATGAGCCACTGAGGGAGTGATGTCATAGGACTCTGAGGTAAGTCCTTCATAGAAATTGCCTGTACAACTCGTAAGTTACTGCAGACACAAGCAAAACAATTAAACTCGTATTACACTGACTACTTCTCTGAGTCTTAACAGGTAACCAAACTGAACTCAATCATCATCTTGGCTGCAAAATGATGTGTCACTGAATATTTAAACAAAATCAGCAGGGTATTCACTGGCACTGACGCTGTAAACGTGCACAGCCATGGCTTTGTTCATTTTAATCCACTGCTGCTAATTAAGACCTCTTCATCCCACAAATAGGAGGACAAAAAGCTCCTGTATATGTGGGAGATGTTAGCATTTTTGACGATTAATGGCATTGTAGAGCAATGTTTTGATGAGTGGGTCCATGTAAAGATTTTATGTACTTTTTCCCCTCCTAACCTCTTTTGTTAAAAACCTTTGCTAGCATCTAAGTGTTAAACAACTTGCATTTTGCTTCTACAATGCACCTTGCTGCATAACTAAACATGAGCCGAACAGACTTCAGATTTCAGAGGAGCTTTTAAAGTGAAAGGTAAAGTCAAAATCCAAATAAATTCCCTACTTTGGCAGTCAGTGTAAAGAAGCTCAAACTGTGTCAAGTGGTTTATTCATTCTGCAAGATCTTCTACACAAGACTGAAGAGATTTGACTGAGGCTCATGTAAAAGGTGTTACAGTAATCCAAATGAGAAGAATGGATAACCTCATTCAAATCCACAGAGGATAAAAACCCTTTTTGGTAAGTATATTTCCCATCCAGCTCAATGACTGCCAACACCCAGAAGCCCTGGCACAGGTGACCATGCCTTGGGGAAGGTTGCAGGGGCTGAAATAGCTAATTAAGATAATTATTTAGAAATATGTTATTGTTAAAATGGTCACAAGTGCATTATCCACCATTTAAAGTTTCTGCTGACAGCGCGTTTTCTCAAAGCTGTCAAAACACAAATCCGCACAGTATCCAAAACCCTGCAAATCCCTTGCAAAAGCCAACACTCATAACAATGAACAAAACAATGTTACATCATCTTTTGTCTTCAAATGAACACACAACATGAAATGCATAGACATGAAAAAAACAAACAAAAAACTGAACGCCAATGGAACATAGTATGAGTGATTGTATCATTGGGTCTTTGGTATTTTCAGTGAAGCCATCCTTCCTGACTGTCGGAGACTAAAAAATCTAAGCAAGTTGGTGGAAACAATTTTTACGTGTGGTTTGTCCAGTCTTTGTAGCTTTCAGCTAGTCTTCAGGTTTGTCCAATCCTGAATGCAGGAAATCAATAATCAATCCACTGACTGGAATGATACATTCTGCCCAGACTCTCTGCTAATAACAATACATCATGTGAATGTGCACAGTGGGCATAGATAGTAAACATGCAATGTAGCCTAATGTAGCAAAATAAAGATGGCTGCATATGAAAATGTGTAAATCAACAGAGCAACATGTTAGTGTGTGCTTGACGACTGTGGAGGTTCATTACCTTTTGTCACTAGATGTGCAGGACATGTTTTCATTGTGTCAGCAGCTGTTGGTGTCATGATCAGTTCTGTTAGTCTGTGTTACTTCCTGTTTTATTTTGGTAGTGTTCTGTCTTATCCTCTTGTTCCTGTCAAGTTTCCCGCCAGTCCTAATCAGCCTTATGTGTTTCACCTGTGTCTCATTGTCTACTTACCTGGCCCTATATATACACCCAGTGTTTTTCTCCTTCTCTTTGCCAGATAATCTTCGCCCCTTGTGTGTCGTTATCCAGCGTTACTTGTGCTTCCCCGTGTTACTTGTGTATGACCAGTTTTTGATACTACGACTTGTTTTGCCTTACCCTTTGGACACCTTCACTCTGTGTACTTGTACTTTGCTTCTGGGACAGTAAAAGCTCTGAACTGTTTACGTGTGTCGAGTCTGCTCTGTGGGTCCAATCTCTCTGTGTGCCTGATAGTTGGTGCCAGATGAAATGCTGCTATCTGTAACCTTGTAACGTGTGTGTGTGTGTGTGTGTGTTACAGCTTTACTGACTTAATAATTCAGCTGTTTTTATGTGCATGTATTTTGATCAGGCAGTTCAAACAGTGACTAGCTGGTGACATTTTGAATGCATATCTATCAATAAGGAATGGAATTTCAAATGTTGCACTTCAACAGGGACCTCTCACGTTTATTCTCCTGAAAGCAATTAACAAATAGTAAAAAATAGAACAGAATACTATAGAATAAAATAATCGAAATAAAATAAAATGTCTAAAAAAAGAAACAATAAAACAATATATTTGTACATTTCAGAGAAATGAAACAGTGGAACAGTATGACTGTTAGAATGATTGAGTTGAAGAGTTTCAGAAAATGTAAACAATATAACCGGTACATACAGTATCTCATATGCAGTGTGTGGCAGGTGGATGGATTATAATTATGAGTTATAAATTATGTAAGTGAAGCGAAAGTTACTGGTTGATGGCCTGAGGGAAGAAACTCCTCCTCCTCTTTGTTTTGAACGCAGCACAGAGAAGAGTCTGTTGTTGGGGTGATGGAGGTCTTCTATGATCCTCCCAGAACTGGTCCTTTTAATTTTATAATTGGCGCATTGCTATACTTCTTTGCAGTGGAATGGCATGATACCATTGGCGGGACTGTGTATCACGTCACCTTCATGCAATCACGTGTGCATGGGCATCAACGAGCGTGTGCACAGGATACAAACCTCAGAGACACACACACACACACACACACACACACACACACACACACACACACACACAAAAAACACTCTTAAAAACATTGCTACTAGTGGTTAAAAACATGGTACCTTTAAACACTAAATTATATATAGGTAGATTATACTTTTATATATGCAGTATACAGTACATATATATACAAATGCGTGCGTGTGTGTGTGTGTGTGTGTGTGTGTGTGTGTGTGTGTGTGTGTAAATTATACTGTGTAAGTAAAGCTGATTACTGAACTCAGCATGCACTAATGGGACTACACTGTAACTCAAGATAACATTTTAGCTGGTGACCATCATGTTATCCTGGATTACTCATTAGCCCTGTTGTTGTTTTTTCCATTTTATTATTATATATCTTTAGCATCATGGAGCAACATGACGACATTGCACAGTTGTTAACATCCTTTTCAAAACGTTTGACAAAAACCTAGTTAGAGTTCAAGCTTTGGTCTTCAAAAGTTCAAACATTTCAAAACAACAGGCACATTCAAAGAAACAACATGATAGGGTTGGCATACGCCTTGTTCAGACTGCCAGCTGTCAAATCCGTTTTTTTGGCATATCCAGATTGTAACCAGATTAATTTTAGTCTGGACAGCAAAAAGAAAAACATGAAATGGGATTTTTGCAAAACTGATCCAAGCCACATTTGGAGGTGGTTTGAAATCCGATTCCGAATCCTAATCCAATTGTTTGGAGGCCAAGATGATGGATCTCCATTTCTCATGCATCTGCGTTGGAAAGCTGCGTCACCAGCGTATGTAGTTACTGATGCCTACGTCATTACCACAGCAACCAATGCAGATAGGCTGGTGATGTCTGGACACACAAATCTGATCTGATCACTTGCAAATAACGGTGCAGACAGTCTGTCTTAAAGATCTGATCTGAGAAACAAATTAAGTAGCTAACAGATAGCATGAATGTAACCTCAAAGTCATGAAAAATTTGCAACTTGACAATCAATCTGAGGAACAAATGAAAGAATGTGTGCAATGAAGAATGTAAAATTAATCAAAGGTTTACTCCTCCTTTTACTATACTGGACAACCCTGCAGTTTTTATATTCAATATATATCCAGTGTTAGCAGCTTCCTTTCACTAACTCCATGACCAAGCACCACGATTTAATGAAGGGGGAGGTTAATGGAGGCTTTTTTAATGGACCAGGTGGCCATTAATACGAATATAAGATCTAAATGTCACTGATACAGACACCATTTCTTTCTTTTCAGTGTGCCTTCTTTAACCTTCTTCAACACCTTTTCTGATGGAAATGCAGCTGTGGCGACCCTCCCTGCCCTCCCCCGCGCAGCGCCACAAATGGACAATGGCATTTGAGACAAAATGCAGCTCGCCTCTTGACATTCCCTTTTCATTTTGCGTCTAATGATTTCACTTGTGATATGAATGACTCATTAGCAAGAGTGTCCTGATCATTAGGGTGAATCTTTGAACTGTGACATGAGGTGAGTCATGGCTCACGATGGGAAAATCCGGTTTGTGTCATTTGAGTTATGAATTAAATTTCCATGTGGATCTTTGATTGCTGTTGTCGTGTTTTTTCTTTGTTTCTCTTAAGCTGATTAGCGAGGAATTTACCTGTCTGGTCATTGTGTTCGAAAAAGTTCAGTCTTGCCCTTTGCATAACAAATTGTGTCTTTTGATGTATGATTTATTTCAAGCTGAAACCTCATTTTCTATATTTTACTTTAGGTTTGCTCAGTGGGGGAATGGGAAAGTTTGGAATTCTTGTCCAAGTTCAAGTTCTTGCAGTACTACTGTTCTTTCTTCTTCTTGGGTGAAGAATATGAGATAATATGTCCTCTGAGAACTGTATTTGCTGCCTCCCAAAGAAGCGATGGTGATGTTTCTGGAGAGTCGTTCAGTTCGAGGAAGGCTGTCCACTATCTGGGAAGGAAGTTGTTGAAACCTTTTTCTGTTAGGAGTGAGGTGTTGAACCGCCACCTAATTGGAGGGTTGGGTCTGTTTCATGCACTACGTTGAAGCTGACTGGTCCATGGTCTAAATAACTACTAGATAGATTTCAGAGTTGTTGATTTGGGATAGAAATTACTAACTGGGAAGCAGTCTATTCTGGAATAACTTTTGTGGGAGGAATAAGTAATGTAATAGGAACATTCTCTATTTGATGGGTTCTTTGATCCATTAATAATAACAAAGCGCCCATCTGGGTCTACGATTGTAGTTTTGTTTGGTATGGAACATTTTTATTTGTTTTAGATGTTCTGATGTTGTGAGATGTGTTTCCTGTAGAAGGCAAAAGCTGGGGTTCAATCAAGTATGATGATTAAGTACTTTGGTACGCTTTGACAGTGAGTCAATGTCCCGAATGTTCCAACTGATAAACTTGTGAGCTGACATTATGAGTAATCTAATTTTTAGGGTTAATACTGTTAGTTTTATTGCGCTGCAAGAGTCGCCTGTGCAGTCCTCTGGGACGGACCTCCAATTCACATAAATAACACAGGGAGTTTCTCTTTCGACAAACATTTGCCCTACTATGATGTGATGGGGGTTTCATAAGCCTGCATGTAAATACTAAAGATGAACATACTGAAAGAGGCAAGTAACAAACACAACAACAAACAAGTGCATTAACATACTGTAAGTGCCAGTGTGTAGTGGTGGAGTCCCGGAATAGCTGTCCTTCAATGTGAAGTTTATAGTACACTGCATTTTGGGGTGCTTGTTTGCCCTTCTGTCTGTTCTGGTTGAGAATGGGACACAGTATATTCTGTCATTCATTTATTTCTCTGGGGAATTGATCGTTGATGTCGACTGCTATGCCTTTCAGGTCACGTGCCTTGCTCTTTACTAGTTCTTTCTGTTGGAAGTGTTCAAATTTAGCGATTATGGGACGAGGTCTGTTTTCCATACGTGGCCCGAGTCAGTGTGCGCGGTGCAATGTAATTTTGTTCACTGTCTAATGGGAGTTTCAAAGAAGTTTTTGACAAGGCTTTCCAAATTGCTTTCAAAGATTCTGGAAAAGATTAGATTGTCGTGCATGTTTCTAGTTTGGGTGTCAAGGACTGTCTCTTTCAGTGGGTTTTTTTTTTTTTTTTGGTTGTGTCCATCTGAGTATTTCCACAGAAGTTCAGCATTGTCTTTCTAAGTAAATAAGTAAGTAAATTCTAGGCTTACAACTAAATAATAATGAAGTGCTCCTCCACAAGACACAGCCAAAAGATTAAGTAATAATGCAGGACCTATCTTGGTTGATTGTAGTGTACATTTCTAAACAAATTATGTAAAACCAAGGGCGGGTCCACTGGGGATTGGGGGGCATGAGCTGTTAAAGATTTTGGGGCTGTACTGAAAGGAACATATCTATGTTCCTAGATCCTATATTCCGAGGGTCCTATGTTCCCCAGTTCAATATTCTGTTAACACACATTCATCCTCCTATTGTGTTCAGGTCAAATTTGACCCGTGTCAAGTTAAAATATTTCATAAATATTATACTTTTTTTTATTGGAACAAAGCTTCAAAACAGCTATACAAACCCAACAAAACCAATGGTTATCATTTTATTTGATTTTGAAGGTCTCTAAAAAAATTGTTACATCTGTGGTGTGTTCCAGGTCAAATCTGACCCAGCAAAATATATTGAAATGTTTGGGTGGTTCTGTGGATAAACTTTTACTCAAACTCTTGTTGTCGAGTTGGTCTGATCCACAAACCTACCCAGAATGTGTTGCATGCCATACTATGACTCCAACTATTTGATAAGTTCCCTCAAGTGTAGGCCTATTATATTGAGAGCCATAGGGCAGTGCTGGGGAACAGAAAACCCCTTTGATGAGTTCCCACAATTGCCGTATTGTCGTATTAAGCAAATACAGAGCTGGGGAACATCTTTTTCAGGTTCCCATTATGTGCTATATAGAACTGGGGAACATAGGACCCTGGGAACATAGGAATGACCCCCTTCAGTCATGCCTCAGGGCAAAAAAAAAAAAAAAAGGTACTGGAAACAATGTTTTTGGGTTAAAAAATATATGAATCTATATTTTTATTTACAGTTACAATATTCTCCTAAAAAGACACTAGTACCGGACATCAGTCAAAAATAAGGGACGTTAAGTACAGACCTCTTTGTTGTATAGGTGTAAATACATTATCTATTACAAATTATTAGGTGGACCTATCTATAAAGGAAGCTAAAAAATATTTTAAGTAGCATTTCTATTTCTTAATTTTGCCACCGTTACTGTGGAAAGCACAATAACCAATTTTAGCACAATTTGTTATTTTCTCTATATTGATTAAAATATATATATATGTGGGTCATTGATCATGGATGGATATGACACATCATCAGCACACATCATCATTAAGATTTATAATGCATTCCTAATGCTTTAAAATCATACGGGATATTAATAGGACATTAATGTCATTAGTGTTTGGGGCTATATTACTCGTGACTCTTCATGGTTTATTGTGAATGCATAACATTTAAAACAAACAGTGACATGATGGTGCATGGTTCATTTAAAACACTTTTACATTTATGTGACAGAGGGAATTATTGCATATTGCCGCTGTCCAGTGAAACCATGTATCTCCATATTTGATCATTTTAAGGTTCTCAGGTAATTGAAGGATTAAATTTTGTGGGTTCAGGACATTCTCATATGTCTTAGGGTAAAAAAAAAAACAACTCTAAAAACGAATTAAATAATCTAAACAAAGCACTGTCACTGGTTTCTTATTTATGTGTTCTGAAGGTGCAGATGTAGTTATGTGTTCTTATAAGTGTGGTAATGTTGCAAGTGGATTATAATTATAGTTTGTTTATGTGCTGTGTTGAGCAATAGATACAATAGAAACTGTTGCCACAAGTGAAAAATAACTTTAATCTGCCATTTTTTTCCTTTTTTTCTGATTATTTAATATAATGATGAGGAAATAACATAATTTATGTAATAAAAATATAATATAACAATTTGAATGAATAATAGCTCTATTCCTTACAACACAGACACTCACCAGTTGACTACATAATCAAGCCACATCAGGTGTGGAGAGAAGAACACACATTGCTGCAATCAAAGTGTTGAGGTTTTGTCTCTTATAATGGAAAGGCTGAGAGGCCATGGTTGGCCGACTGGCAGGCAGGCCAGTGTTGAGCTTCTCTTTTGTGTCAGCACCCATAGGGCCACTCACAGGCCAGGGTGAAACCCTGTATGAGTCTGATAAGGTGGGCAGCTAAATGTAAGCTCCGGGGTAAGCCCCGTCATTATGTCCACATGCAGTCTACTGCAAACGATGAGGCCTATCTGCTTTTGATTTCAATCCCTCACAGAGGTTAGCTCCGTGGATTAAAGCAATCTTCAGTCCGGCAGTCACGTTCTGCTGGCTGAGGCCCACGCTGGTTGTGGACTAGCAGGGCTTTCTGTAGTCATGACAACTTCAATTGAGCCCATGACAAGGCTGAAACATGGATAATGATGTGCAGCAATTTTAAAGTTTAGATACGGTATGTAGAAGCACTTGACAGCATTTTCCTGAAGCACCTGAACCTACCCAGTATATGAATCCAGTATAGATTTACGGTACAGTATTTGGGACATCTTTGCATAATCCAAATGTGTTTGTGTTAGAGAAGCTATTAGAACAGTGGCTAGCCTGGAGGTGAAGTCACAACTTCGGCTCTCTTTTTGCATAAGGCAGTATCCATCACCATGTTTGGCTAATGGTGACACTAATTGCCAGCACAAAAACTTGCTAGCTAATATGCCCTTCTTAGCATGTATACATGTCTTGCGTTTCACCTTAGCTTGCTAAACAAGCTAACGTCTAAACTAGAGCTGTGTCCCAAATCGCGTACTTGCGTACTCAAACTTAGTATTTTGAGTGCGTTCACACTGGTAAGTATGACAAAATGCAGTGTACTGTAAGTACCCGGATGGTGTACACAAAACGGCCAGAAAGTTGAGTGTGGAACGGTGCACACTTCACACCCTCAACTGTCGCCATCTTGGCCAAGTAGCGGAAGGGGAGGACCACCAACGTATGAAAACGGCGGCCACGGTTGCGATTGTTACGGCTAAAAGTAAAAGCACGTTCATTTTCCATTCATTTTTAATATAATTGAATTGAAGTCAAGTGAGCAAACGTGCTGGCAGATATTTCGGTGTGGGGCAATCGCAGTAAAATGTTGGGGATAATGCTTCGCCCGGTTGCAATCCTTCATTAAAAAGAAGAAGAAGACGTGGTCAAAGGTTGCGATCGTCATTTCCAGTAAGCGCACAACAGCAGTATTCGATTTGGGACGACACTACCCTGTCAAAATTAACACACTACACAAGTCAGTACATAGTGTACGCAGTATACTGCATGTAAGTGTACTAATGGGAGTACGCGATTTGAGACACAGCTTTAGTATTTTGAGTGCATAAGTGCGTTCACACTGACAAGTATGGCAAAATGCAGTGTACTATAAGTACCCGGATGATGTACACAAAACGGTCAGAAAGTTGAGTGTGGAACGCTGCACACTTCTCAACGGTCGCCATCTTGGCCACGTAGCGGAAGGGGAGGACGACCAACGTATGAAAATGGCGGCCGCGGTTGCGATTGTTACGGCTAAAAGTAAAAGCACGTTCATTTTACATTCATTTTTAATATAATTGGATTGAAGTTAAGTGAGCAAACAAGCTGGCAGATATTTCGGCGGTCAAAGGTTGCGATCGTCATTCCGGTAAGCGCACAAAAGCAGTATTCTATTTGAGAGAACACTACCCTGTCAAAATTAACGCACTACACAAGTCAGTACATAGTGTACACAGTATACTGCATGTAAGCGTACTAACGGAAGTACGCAATTTGGGACACAGCAAAACACTGGGGGAGAGTACATGGCTAACGTCAGTTTGTAGGCTAGACAGCTAGCAAGCTCGTCAGCTTTCGCACTTGGAACTGCTTGAAACATACCTGTGAATGTGAAAATGAGTCTGTTAAGATGATAAGTGCTGTGGTGCTTATTTCTCAATGCCAATGCTAACAAAACACTGCCTGTCCTCAGCTTGTAAGCTACAGTTAGAAGTTAAGCTACAGTTAGCAGTGCAAGTTTGTTTTAAGTGTCTTGTTGCCCTTGCTGCTTTAGCTGTCGATCAAACATGCAACACAACAGTCCACCCATGTACAGGCTTGGAGGCCCAAGGAGCATTTCTGATGTGTCTCCAAAGACCGTTTGTTCTTCCATTCAGTAATAAAAAATGTTAACAACAATTCATTTCCATCTTTTCCTTTGTGACTGGCATAGAGTTAATAATAGAAATGGTCACAGTACTCAAGATTAAGTAACCTTCATATTTAGAGTATAATAGGTTTCTAATTAAAATACAGAAGGAACAGTGCACCCTGTGGTTTAAGCCTTCCTTTCCCTACCTATGGCAGACATATGAAAGCCCACTAAAGTGAACTGAGACAAATTCAGCCAGACTCCAATACAATTAACACCTAAATTGAGACCAAAACTGGACTATCACACAACAAATGTTCCAAGTTTAATAAGTATAGATTTTTTGGGTTGCAATTACATGGTGTTGATTGGCGTGGTAGTTGAACTGACAGGGCCATCTAAGGCGTTCAATCAACTCCATGGACTGAGAAACACTGCCTTATTGAACAAAAGTTTGAAGTAAAAGTTGAAGTATATGCATTATAAAGTTTGAGACCCTAACCCCGGAATTTTGCAAATCCAGCGCCATGGCAGCTAGTTCAGATGCAGGAGTTCCAATGAAAATGTGTGAGTTCCAGTAACCTTGGGAGTGAAGGTGAGATTAATGGGCGATGTCAATGTTAGTGTTATCCTCCTCCTCATTATACTGTTTATCACAAAGACCAACCTTCACCTACCTTGGTGTTTGTCCACCAACTCTAACAACTCTTCCTACTTTTATCTCTGTGCAGATTTCCCTGATGTCCTTATTATTTGCTCTTGTTTTGTTGTATTTTCTACTTTCTACATCCAGTTACATCATATTGAAATGTATGTAAAAGGCTGTAATATAATATGGTGAAGTAGCTGAGAGAATAGAAGACTGACGCTGCCTGAATGCCTTTGTATGTGTTCAACTGTGATCTTATTCTCCACACATATATTGGACATACATTATTTATTACTTTTTGCCCAGCTCTAATCCTCTAACACTACTCTTTTTTGCTCATACTACACGCTTTCTTCTCTCTGCCGCTATTCTTTATAACCTACACAGTGAAAAGAGCATAATGTCATCCATACTGCATGTTATCGATCGCTTGTTAACGATCTACAGTATTTTCACTGAAGATCACATGCAGCATACCTCCATTAGCCTGTTCTCTACGCATTTTTGAAGTGAATGGCCCACTTTCAAACAGTAATGTCTATGTGTGCTGTCTCACGGTTATTTGGCTCAGCTTGAGCTACTTTATGTACGAGAGAAAAGCACTCAATGCCCACTTTGTATTCGGAGAATTGGTGATTCTTGTCAACATTCAATTGAACGGATAGAAATACAGATCTGTGTATTTTGTTTGTTAGTGGAGTCTGCCTGGAGAGCAGTACAATTAACCTGAGTGATAGAAAGCAAACTATTCGAAGACAGTATACATTTACACATGTATGCTGCCTGAGTTATCGTCACAAACACTCTCTCTTATGGAAGTTACACTTATACAACTTAACATATACTTATTGTTTTGCAAAATATGTTTTAGAGAAACATACATGCTTGGATTATGTTCAGTGGTTTTTAGTTTTTAGGTGAAGGAAGTACTAGTTTTATATTTTTATAAAAATGTTGTATTTATATTGCACATGGCCGTGGCCATACAAAGTGCAGGACTTTCACACCAGATATGGTTAGGTTTAAGCAACAAAAGTACTTTGGTTAAGATTAGGGAAAGATTGAAGTTAACTGGATGGACAGAGGATGAACCCTAATGACCTTGGTGATCCCCTAACGTGTTATCTAGCACCACCCAGCAAGTCAAAGTTTTTATTTAAGCAGTAAAATATTTCATTATCTACTAGACGGAGTGGCACAACATTTAGTACAGACATTTACAGTTCCCAGACGATGTATACTAACTTTGGTGATTCCCTGACTTTTTCTCTAGCGTCACTATAAGGTTGACATCTGTGGTTTTGAGTGAAATGTCTCAACATTTATTGGATGGATTACCACAACC
Source organism: Macquaria ambigua (assembly GCA_008360985.2). NCBI lineage: Eukaryota > Metazoa > Chordata > Actinopteri > Centrarchiformes > Percichthyidae > Macquaria > Macquaria ambigua. The sequence continues at coordinate 327,097 of VMKM01000363.1, forward strand.
ATGGTACTGAAATTCGTGCCCCCTACAGGATGAACTGTAGTAACATCAGGGAACCCTTAATTTTTCATCTAATGCCATTATCAGGTAAAAACTTTGTCCAATACTTTGGTTTATAACTAAATACCTGCAAAAATAATGATATTCCCATCAGCCCCCGCATTACTTTGTGGTTAGTGCCAATTAGCAAATGTTAGCATGCTAACACACTAAACTAAGACGGTGGCCATGGTAAAATTATACAGTACCTGCTAAATATCAGCATGTTAGCATTGTAATTGTTAGCATGTTAGCATGACGACATTAGCAGTCCAGAGCTGCTAGCATGGCTGTAGACTATTCACTATTTGTGAATGATTGATAGACCGGGATCATTGCACATTCCATCCTCTTCCTTTTAAACACTGTACAGCTCTTTGCAGTACTTGTTTTTTTCTTTTTTATGTTCATTGTGACCGTTATGCACCAAAATACCAAGGCAAATTCCTTGTATGTGAAAATTTACTTGGCAATAAACCTGATTCTGTTTTTTAAAACATCATGCTTTAGTTTCAACAAACAGAAATCATTGGTAAAACAAATTAAATACATTGCCAGTGAAATTTTTTCAGATGCATTCTGTATGAACATTTTGTGACTTGGCAGATTAATTCATTAAAAACGTTTCCCAGTTATGTTGATGGGGGGAAAAAGGTAATTCATGCAGTATTACATTTCTCTCAAAACATATTTGCTGTTGCAAATTAGTAGCATATAATTTCTAGGAGACAGGGTTGTCCAGGGTCTTATTAGGGAGTTATTATGACAGCAGCAGAACCACTGTATCCTGCATATTAGAATACATATATTGAACTACTGTTGAATATCACATCAGGGATATGAGCCTTCCCCTCGGTTATTAAAGTCGCCAGCCCTTGGTTAATCTGCAGGGAGGCTTCTCTGTTGTTGTGATAGAGTAATCAGGATAATTGATAAGTGGCTGCTAGTGAAGGAAACCTCCATAATTAAATTGAAACTTGTCAGCTCTTTCACTGGAGCACTCTGTGGATGTGGTGCTGCTGGTCTCCATGGTGACTGCAAGATGCTGGTCTGAATTTGCAGAGGAGATGTTTAATTTTCTGATAGCCGCGGATAGCACACTCTGGGACTCAGAGCAGCCTTGGGCCGTCTCTTGTGTGTTTATCTGAGCGCCAGTGGATATGCACTTTGCAGTCCAATGTCATGATGGACTACTTTGAAGCACTCTCCACTTTTCAAATTGAATCATGGTCATGCAAGATGGATTATTCCATTATGAGCCCAATCATTTTCAAGAAAATATTATGCTATCCCATTTCCTCTTGTTTCCAGGAAGCCAAAACAGAGGCTTTTCAGAAAAGGAGCTCATACAATTGTCTCTCAGCTTCATTTTATTTTCTTTATTTGTGCCAACAATTTGAGTTAGGTTTGAAACACAGCTGCTGCATTAGAAATATTTTGATACAACAGATGCACCAGAAGAAGCTAAAAAGTAATATGTTAACACTGCAAAAGAACTAGTTTAGTGTCAAGTATGATCAGCACAATTCCCTTACACACTGTACTGCAGTCAGGGGTTATACAACAGATGAGCATCTTACACAAATGTACAGTTGTTTATATTCACACAGGCTTTTCAGTATTCCGTTTACAGTGTTAAGAAGTCTTATATCAAATAGAAAAATTACAAAATAGTTAACAACAATAATGCGAGGTAAACTGCAAAGGTACAAAAAGAAGCATATGAGAGCTGAATGAAGGAAGAAGACTAAAGAAGCAATCAGTAATATGAACTCTTCAGTAACATCGATTGACAATCAATAGAAACTCTGTTCAGCGCTCTTCTTTCACTTGTCTGAGCAACAGCCTCAGCTCTGCTGCCTCATCTCATTTACCAGGCTCTCCCACCCATCTGCCTATATCCCAGACACCTTACTGTTCAATTACACTGTGTGAAACACCAAATAAGCAACAGTTAATGACACGACAAACCAGGACTGAATTACTAACTGCCATACAGTGAAATACTGTTGTTTGCTACTGCCAGAAATCACATTGATGGTTGATGTCAGAAAACATTAATTGACAAAAATGTAGTTTTCATTAAAAGCAAAAGCAGTGTCCAACCTTTAGATCTTGAAACACAACTTGGGTCATGTAAAAAAAAAAAAAAAATCTAGCCCATAAACGGAAGTTATTTACAAGACACATTTTGGTGTAAATTATTTGTAGAGCCCCAATCCTGGTCACACTAGAAAGTGGTACAGTGAACTTAATCTGCTCATCTTTGCAAAATACGTGGTTTGAGAGTCTTGGGGACGCAGTGAGTGAACTGCTGTAGCTGGCGAGCTAACTGCTAACATACTAGTCACAATAGCTCCCAGAGCTTCTCTCTGTTTTCTCGCTACTGTTCTGTTTACTCCCTCTGGCATTTTGTTCACCATTGTACACCATTTTGTTCAATAAAAAGTTATTGAAGAGGGAAGACAAAGCTCTCCCAGCTAGCAAGCCTGCTAACGGTCAGTTAACAAACTAGCTTAGCTCGGTCGCTAACGTGACAATGAGTTCTAAGGATGTATTTGTACCATCGACTCCTGTCTCATACTTGTCCACAAACCATTCCTTTAGTGGAACAGTTTTTACTCTGCGATAGGAGGTTAAATAATAGTGAATGGTGCAACAGAGCTAATAAGCTATGATAGCTTCCTCCATTTTGGATTCAGCTCTCCGACCCTCAAAGGTCAGCACTGTCAAAACAGCAGGAATTTGCAGGTCGAATTTTACAATATTTAAACTTGAATAGACTACACTAGATTTCCTTAGCCTGTGTGAGTGAATCCACTAATTGCGGCGATTCCATTGGAATTAATTGAATTTGCTGTGATATTGTTCCATTTTAAATGCGTGGCCAGGCCTTACCCTTGCCCTTCAGTTTGGGGTGGTTACTCTTACTGAGGGTTTGGGTTAGCTATGTGTAAATAAAATAGCAAACACATAGCGTGGGGAAAGCTGATGTTTGCAAATTGTATCGTCAAGAAAGTTTACAAAGGTAGCTGCTAGAGGGCTTAACATAGTCAAAAACATACTGTAGTCAAACTATCAGACTTTTTAAGAGTCCCTAGCTTCCTCATACTGTATGTGGTGCTGGTTTTACAGTTGGAAATTACGAATTACTTTGCTGATTTAAATTTTTCGTTCAGGTCAGTGGAAAGATTTGCAGTCACTGAATGTGTACTTTGTCTAAGCTAAGCAATCACATCACTGTTCAAAGGCACGTCAGTGCGCACATCACCATTCACATCACTGCTCCAGCTCTGTCTCTTAGAAATTAACATTTATGTCCTACTACTTTGTTTTGCCAATTACGCTTTGAGGGACACGCTATTTCTGCTCGGATTATGCTCAATGGGAACGTTTTTGTGTTGTGCTACGTTGTTGTATCATATGGGGAAGTGAAAGCACAGGACTTTGACACCAGAGACTGGGTTAGCACCCTGAGTCCCGGGCGGTTAGGTTTAGGCAACAAAAGGACCTATGTTTCTCTCAAAATAGATTTGCTGTTGCAAATTAGTAGTATGTAAACGTGATTCATAGGACACCGGGTTGACCGTTGAAGTTGGTGCTGCTTCTGACTGTCTTCAGTTCAGTAGTAAGTTCAGTAGCAATGCCTCATTCTGCTGTCATTAAATTATATGTGGTTTGAGACATTGAGATTGTTTGGTCAGCTACTTTCAGTTTTTCTTCTCCTAAATGTTGTTTTGCCAGTTAAATTACCATGAAAACAGAAAAGCTCTGGTGAAGTTTCTGTGAGTGAGGCGATTTTGCCGTATGACTACACTAAATACAGCTCATTACAATGAAGATTTGAGTAATTGTTTTTGATGGAGTGTTTGCTTCATGAATATAATTCATTTAGTCATTTTGTTCCACTGCAACATTGTGCTGAAGAGCTGCCAGGGAGAACATGTGTTTTAGGGGATGATTTGGGAACCGTTACAGCTTGACGGTTACGGTAACCAGTACTGATCAGTAACACTTGGATACCTCTGCTACTTTGTTATTGTCACTTTGTGCAACAAGGTGATAAAATATTACTGATTGTTTCTTTTGGACTCGACCACGCAGAGAAAATTACAATGACAACATGTTTTATGTAACTAACTGTATCCAACAATTGAAACAAGTTGAATTTATAAGAATGACAAAGTATGATCAGTGAGACTAATTATGCTTATGCAGTGTGATGAAATATTTTGTTTTCCACCACCATGTGATAATAAAATGAAAATCATGCACACACACCCACGCACTTTAACTTTAATCATACCCTGAATGCACATGGTTTATTACATTGTTTTAATCTACCAGTTTAATAGCAGTAATTAGCTTTTGTTGATTTGTCAAAATATAATACCTTGTACACCCTTGTCATAATTTTTTTTTTTGTAAACTAATTCTATACATTTCTGTCATTGGCAGCTGAGAGATATCCTGCACACCCGACAGATGCAGCACTTGGACAAAGCTAAGCAGAGAGCCGGTATATACAGTACACTTTAAATCACCACTGTCATTGTAAGAAAATATGCAGGAATGTATCACACTGCAAAAATGTCAGTCTCCTACAGCTCACAGAATAGTCAATATTTATTGTCTCTATCCCTGTCTCTGTTGGTAACTCTAAAGTCAACCTACAGCCAAATTGCTGAATCTGTAAACAGAAGGGAAATCCATTTCCAAGCTTTGGATGGTTGTCGATCCTTCCCTTTTTTCTTTTTTTTCTTTTTTTCCTTTGAGCCACATGAGTCAAAAGCGTTGTGGTGAAATATTAAGATTCAAAAAGTATGAAGAAAGCATACACAATCACAGGCACACCTCAAAGTCATTTTAACTGTGGCTGAAGCCAAATTTGTTCAAATGCAATAGCGTTACATTATCTACAAATTCACATTTATTGACTTTTTTCCAATATCTCAAATTTGCCTCAAGGGGCTTTATAATCTGTACAACATATGACACCCTCTAGCCTTAGACGCTCATCTTCTTTAATTTATATTCAGTTTGCATGTGTTTTATCTGTCCCACATTTACCACATTTGTCATAACGCCAACTTAACATTTCAACATTAATCAAAATGATGGCATATTTTGACATGTTTGCATGTCAACACATACTTAGTCTTGCTAATATTTGCACATGAGAGCAAATTCAGATAAACTCTGCATTATTACCTCTGACATACCTCATCTGGTATGCAAAGTTGAAATGGTCATTAACTTCACAGCAGCCATTGATTGATATCTCCAATTTGATTGGTGTCAAGATCTGTTGGAGTAAATAAATTACCCAGAATAAATTCATTTCAATTCATCCATTTAGTATGTCTTATGCGTCCAATAGATATTTGATGTGACAGATGGCAGGCTTTTTGCTCATTTAAAATGCACATCAATATTCTTGAACCAGTTTGTTTGTTGACATCAGGACTGGCGTCCTCATCAACACTGTGATGAAGCTGCTCTCAGTCCGAGTTTTGGGGTGTTCCTTGACTTTATATTTGTTTTAAACAACGAACCAATAAGGTGAGTGAAGTGTTGTGGCTGCCAACGGTGTTCTTCAGTGGCAGGTTTATCATTCTTTAGTGATTCTGCTCAGAGGCTCTCTGCAGGGTTGACACCACCCATGAAAGTCAAATAGGTGAGCAGAAAAGAAGTCCAGAGAAATCCAAGCTTCAGTGGTTTGATGCTAGTCTGGATTTTTCCATCTGAGCACAAAACCAACGTGGCTTGATTATGATTACACGTCCTATATGACAGACATTTTCAAATCCATGGAACATTGAGCCCCAAATGTCTCTTCTAACACAGTTGATGGTGGCAGAGTCTAAAGGGAACAAACACAGTCTCTTTTTGCTGTAAAAAAAAAAAAAAAAGCTGAATACCAAACAAGATGTCCCCTCTTCTCCATGTAGAAAGTGGTTGACCTTGTTGTGCAACAAAATATGCTGTAATTCATCATCCAGCTGTCGGTCGGTATCAGTTGTGTGGTTCTGCTATGTAAGGCTCATTTGTTTTGTGTTGATGTTAAAGGTACAGATGAAAATGTTTTCTCTCTGATGTTGATTTTACTCTCTCAAAAAACTTCTTTATCACCAAAATCTAATTTCTTTCTTTAAATGTACAGGCAAGTGTTCCTTAGAAGACTGGAGTCTGAATGATGCATTCTTTGCTTGATAATACAGAAACCTGCAGCTGTTTCTTTGTCCTTTTTTCATCATTAAAACGTCCTGTACTCTTGTACTCTGGTCCTTTGGGCAGACAAATCATGAGCTGGAGCTATCACCCCATCTACTGTCACTTCCTTTGTAAGATGTCAGTTTCCTGTGAAAAAGATTCCACTTTGTTCTAAGAACTTTAATAGAAAAGTAAGATCAGAGTTAAACTTACTTTCCATTATCTTTAGCTATTCCTTTGAATGCCCAGTATGTCAGCCAAATTGGAGAGAATCAACGGCATGACTCAGTTGTTTGAGAGATAGCTTTTTCTCGTAAAGATCTCTTAAAACTCTGTTGTGGAGATCTGGGTGACCTCTGATTGCAGATCTTGCTGGATCCTCCTCGAGCGAGAGCTGTGGGGGACCCAGTCCATGCCTAGTCATGCCGGCTTCTTCCCCGCTTCTGTTGGAGCGCAGACAGACACTGGCTCCCTGGTGGTGTTGCGGCCTCTGGTCAGACTGTGCTGCTCCACGCGGGTCCGACAGGGAAGGCAGAAATCCCTGAAGCATCGCTTAAAATTTTCATCCAAAAATGCATAGAGGACAGGGTTGAGGCTGCTGTTGGTGTAGCCCAAGGCGATGCACAGGTGCCAGCTAGCTATCACGAAGGGGTTCCTGTTGTCAATCTCCACCATGGTCTTCACGATGATGAAGATGTGGATGGGGGTCCAGCAGATGATGAAGGCCGCCACCACCACCAGCACCATGCGGGTGATGCGGCGCATGTTGCGGTCTTTCTCCTTGGAGCCTGAGAGCAGACGAACGCTCCTCAGGCGCAGGATCATCAGGCCATAACATATGGTGATGACCATCACAGGAACCACAAAAGCAAAGATGAAGACGCAGATCTTTGTCACAGTGTCCCAGTACCAGTCAGGGTCAGGGAACTTCAGCATGCACATGGTTTTACCTGGAAAGAGGGCAGGTAGAATTAGATAATGTGGGGTTAAAGTATCAAGCAGGGGGGTATGGATTTTAGAACCTTTGACTTTAGGCAACTAAACAATAGGTTAAGGTTAGGAAAAGATCATGGTTATGGCTAAATAGAAAGCGAACACTAATTGCAAGTGTGTGATGGGATGCAAACTCCGGTCTTCCACCTGAAAGTGGAGACTGCGCTACACACCCATCCACCTCCCTGACTTCCTTGCCCTTGCCCTGTTCACATATGCAGACTCAAAGTAGCAGGCTCTCTCTTGTCTCTCACGAGCCTGAAGCTTGCGAGCATGTTTAGCATTAAGCACATAATTAACTAATTTTGTTGTTTTCTCCCTTTGTCACTATACTGGCGCACAACGAAGTACTTCATTTCTCAAGTTTTTCCACATCAAAATCTGGTAGCTCATGAAAATGATATCTTATTGAATGGGGAGGGAGTGGACTTCAATGATCTACTTCTTCCCCATTTTATTTGAAGTATTTTTACATAGTTGAGTTGTGGTAGAAAACAACTGTGCTTCCATTTCCTGAGGGAAGCAACACAAGTGCGATTGGTCGTGTCCAGTTGTCACTCTGGCGCTTTCCAGCTTCTCCAGGTCGCGTTATTTAGTGGTGCCAGTAATGGCGGCCTTTCGCGACTCTAGTGTTTGAGTCCATATGTGTGAACGGGTGGTTACTTTACACTTTCTGCATTGGCACTGAACGTTGACACTGCACGTAAGTCATGCATTGCAGATTAGTCCAATATGAACATAATTCCTGGGAATACTGGGCTGTTTTTTCTGAGTCAGTTATCTGTTATGCAAACTGTTTTTGTTTTTTTTCATTAGAAGGATATTTTGCCTCTTCATGGTCTACTTTGAGAGGAGCTGTGACTTGATCACAAAGACATTGATGAATTGAACTAATCTAGGCTCATCATTCAACATCTCTTAAAACTTTAAGCAGACACACAAAAAAGACTGGAAGATTTTGTAACTCTGGGTGAATAGGAAAAGTAGTACAGTTCCCCCAAAAGGGAAATATCTTGAAATACTAATGAAAATCAAATATTATCCTTGGTTTCAAGGGAGGGTTTTTGGATCCAGGATCTAAATGGTTCAAAGGCTTTTCTGCTCACTCTGAGCATCCACAATGGATTATTCGGGGTCATGGGTGGGACTGGATTCATAATCACCATTATTCATGCTTTTTTCTTTGTGTTCCATGTAAGCTTTGATGAAGATGTTAAGGACCAGAAGCTTGGCCTAAAAAATGCAAATTATGCAGATCATAGCATGTTGTTGGTCTTTTCTACTGTGAATTCCGACTGTTCTCCAGCACTTTGGCAAAGATTCAGTTGGGTGCGCCATACAGATTCAACTCTGTATGGATCACCCAATTCTAGAAGACAGTTAATACTTGTACTAAACATGAAGACTTTAATTAATAATGAAAGTGAAAACAGGGGAAGAAAACACGATCTCACCATTATCTGCCACTTTTGTCACAGCCATAATCATAATGGGTACCCCAATCGCTGAGGACAGGACCCAGATGAGCACATTTATCAACTTAGCCTTGACCGGTGTCCGAAACTCCAGCGCCCTCACTGGGTGGCACACGGCGATATAGCGGTCCACGCTCATCATGGTAAGGGTGAAGATGCTGGTGAACATGTTGTAGTAGTCGATGGCAATAATGAGCTTGCACAGGACTTCCCCAAACGGCCAGGTGTTCATGAGGTATTTGGCGCTCTGGAAGGGCAGCGTGCTTGTGGCCAAGGCGTCGGCAAGAGCCAAGTTGAAGATGTAGATGTTTGTGGCCGTCTTCATCTTGGTGTATCTGGTTGTGATCACAGAACAGAGAAAAAGTGTTTGCAATAAGCAGCAGCGCTAATGAGAGCAGCTGGGTATGGAAGTCTCTGTTATGGGATATGGGGATTTAAAAGTGATATTCACTGTGTAGGGTGTTTTCATGGCTTAGATCAAGAGTTAATTCCCTCATGCTATAGATGTGCAGTGTAGAGCTGTGAATGTCAAGTGCTAATTCCTCACAGCTTAGATTTTTTTTTTCTAAATGAGTGATTTGAGATAATGGTTATAATTGGCTTGTTGGCCTCTGGTGCTTTCCGTGCAAGTACGCTACTTGATCAGAGAGTTGTGAAAAGAAAATACTACTGCTATTGAATTGAGGTTCATATTGTATGTGCTGGACCCTGCTTTCAGTATGGGACTGTGCTTTTTTCGCTGTGTGTGTAAGATAAAGATTTTTTTTTCTCTTTTGAAGAAAAAGATAATGGTCATGAGCACTGTTTTATTTGGTACAATATTGGTTTATTGGGGTCAGAAATTGTCTTCTGGGGCATAAGGCTTATTTTCACAAAGGCTTCTCTCATCAGAAACCTTGCAAGATGTATTGATACTGTATATAAATCTCAGCTGATTTAGTTTTCTAGAAGATAGCATCATTTTTAAAATCATTGCATCCAAATACATGCATACCGGAGGCACAAAGGAAAAGCATTAGGGACCAGAAAAGTGCAAAACTTCATTAAGATATACTGTATAATACATACACAACGCAGCATGAATACATTATGCTGATACTATATGGAATTGGACATGCTTAACTTCTATTCTATTTTGTATTTTTGAATGATAAAGAATAGGTCGAATGAACAAGGACGATAGATTGCATAATAGCCTATGTATCTGACATTTTAATGGGAAAAAGAGAAGAAAATGAGAAATAGCATTCATATTAGCGGTGCAATCTTTGTTGTTCCATTAGAATACACCCAAGCCTGATGTCTAAATGGATATGTATTGATTTTTCTTCTGGTCAATTTTCACGCAGGCAGTATGGACAATAACCTAGGGGTCTTGGTGGTGGTAGTAATGGGAGGGGGCTGCATATTTGCAGCAAGGTGATCCATTTATAGCAAACCCAGCACACAAGCACAAATACTGAGTTCTTAGAATCACTTGTAATCAATAGTGATAATATGTTGAAACTATGAAACTATATGATCCTTTTCCAGCATTAGCACTGAATTTAAATAATGTCAATGCTGTTTTTTATTGGGCTAAGCCAGTTTATGAGGGACTGACTTTTGTGTCAATACAACACGCCTTATTGGTGGAACTGATTAAAGTCTTATTACTTGCACACCATAAATGAAACCTGCTATGATGGGTTTGTGTAAAATTAGTACTGTACCATGTCTTAAATTGCAAATATCTGCTCCAACCAGGACAGTCATAGAAGTGAATTCCCCAACAAGGGACTACATTGGGGAGTGATCAATAGAAAGAAGCAGGAGTTTGACACTGAAATAGAGAATAAATGGGTAAATTCATTAACCTGCAACTCTGATGACCATCAGTCTGAGAATCAAGCACAGCTCACGATGGGGTTTCCACTCTTGGCTAAATTGTTAACCACATCACACTTCATCCTGTGCTGTGAAAAAATCTATTACTCTTTTGTACTGTTTAAACCATGAGAATTTGGGTGTGACTTAATTTTAGTATTTGGCACAAGCCATCCGAGCAAAGATGAAATAACGTGCGTGTGCACTTTTGGTGTATGCACAAGGGGAAAGAGTTACATTCAGCTGGTTGGGTGGCCATTTTGCCATGCATATCCATGTATTAATTCGAGGAAGTTTACAGTCTCCACATCGCTCCACACAGATCTGATGTTTTTGTCCACCGCTATTTTCCGTCTCTTCCGTGGAAGCTTGAGCGACATTTAAGTCACGTGCTTCATCTACGTCATGATTTATTTGCTAAGTCTGTTTCCATTACACTCTGCTGCATTTTGTTTTTTTAATACACCAACTTTTCAGCCAAGTGTGAAAAACAACATTTTATGGAAAGGTTTCACACCAAATTCAATTCATACGAACGGAATTGTCACAACCAGTTGATTCATTTACGACATCAAGTAAATGTGTGTGGAACATTTCAACTTTGGTGAAGATGTGCAAATTCACACCAAGAACCAATGGCAAACCGTCTTAACAGAGTTAACACCACTGTGTAAAAACTTTAATGCAAAAAGCCTGTAGTTTTTCAGTCAGAGATGCCTAAGTGAGGGAATTGACCATTTTTAGTAAATGGTTATGCAGTTAGATTTGGCCGAAATGGTGTGGCTGTTTGGGGGAGCGCTCAAAGAATTCGAGCAGTGTGAGGATTCTGCTGAAAGAGCTAATCCCACTTAATAAACACATATATGAATATAAATCTAAGTTAAATCAACAACACGAAGTAACACATAAGGACGAGGTTGGGGCGGTGGACGGAGCTGCGGCAGCAAACGGCGTTGGTATGAGTGTTATCATCAGAGTAACAGTGATAGTGTCAGGTTATAATGTCTACACTGTACACCTGCTTTAATATGATTGGATGTTACAGGCCACATAGCTTATGAATGAGCCAATGATTGTGAAGCATACAGCTGATCTAAATCAGCCAATGCGAGCGTGACTTCAGTAAATTGTCAAGTCAAGTCAATTTTATTTATAGAGCCCAATATCACAAATCACAAATGTGCCTCAAGGGGCTTCACAATCTATACAGCATTTGACACCCTCTATCCTTAGACCCTAGATTCAGATGAGGAAAAACTCCCCATGCTCAAAAAAGTCCTATAATTGTTTTTAGTTGGTGAGCTAGCATGCTAGCTTGCTAGGGTGCACTCTAGCTTGCTAGTATACTAGTTAATAATGAAGTTAGTGAGCAACTTAGCTTCAAGAACAGCCTATAAATGTAACAACAAGCTGTCTCTGCCCCTTTCTGGTGGCTGTGACATGAGCTCTCAGCTCTCAGTCTATCAGATGACACTTTGTTGATGGGAGTTGTCCCATTCATGATATATTAATGACTGATACAATAAATCAGTTTGACGTGAACATAGGCTTCAGCCAAATCAGAGAACATAATTACAATGACTGCCGTCGAAGAGTCCCGTGAGTTGTTCCATTATTCACTGTCAGCTCCAACATCAGGCTCTAGATCACTAGTGCCTGTGTGTCCTCTGTTCAGCTGAAGGAGAATCTGGTTCAAATTTACACATTTAAAATGAGTTGTACAATATAGAAATAGCATTTATAGATTGTATTTAAGTGTGAAGAATAGGCCTTTTGATAGCAGGAAAAGCACAGGTGTAATTAATCATATAATTAATGGCTGCATTCTATTCAGGTGTGCCAGTTCCAGGGAGTTGCTATTGTGCATGCTGGATCAATGACATGGCTTACTGGGACACATAAATTAAACTAAAGCCCCATTCGGACTGGATTTATTTCTCTAACGAAGGTGGGGTGATTGAAAATGGAGTAAGTCAAAAATGTTTTCGCTAACACCAACATATAGGCCTACTTGGGAACCAATATGACAACTGAAAACGTAAAGCCATCAAGAGAGTAAAAGCTCATCAAATGTGCTGTTGTAATGTCAGCTACAGGCAGCTAAGTTACTGGTGTGATCTTTTGAGCCCTGTTTGTTTAGCCAATAGTTGTTTACATTTTGGCAAATTAGCACCATTAAAAGTATGCCGAATTAGCTATTAGCCGTTCCTGTTTGCAATGTTCCCATGGATGTACAGACAGCTGTCAATGGATTACTTTGATACTGGAGAAAACTTAAAAATGTAATGATTCTCAAGCTAGTTCTGAAGCATACTGGGAAGTGTAAGTCACACTGAATGATATCAGTATGTGTTTCATGTCTGTGTATTAAGAATTGACTGAGTTATGGCTCCAAGAAGGAGTACGATTTTTGGCTCAAATTCACTTCACAGTCTTTGCCAAACATCTCTCCCTCCGCAACCTCCCCTTCAAACTATCCCGCACCCCCATGGGGAGGCTTTTGGCTTTCTCTTTTGGCTTTGTCCTGCTGAATGTTCATGTCTATTTCAAACCATATCCTGTAATTTCCCGATGGTTAAAATGCCGTCTGAGTTAAATTACAGAGGAGCAGTGAATAATTCATTTCTCACCTCTGCCTGTAATGTTAATGGGTCTTAAGTCAGTCATATTTAATGTTATTAGTTACACCTGTGCCTTTTCTGCTTGACAAGTAAAAATGTCTGTCTATCCCTTCATCTTGTAGGTCTAAGGCCTCTCTATTCAATGTGAATTAGCAACACACCTCCATGGGGTCTTGACTCTATAAAATGAATTCAGTCTTATTTCTAGTTCATCTTTCAATCTAGACAAAAGGAAACAGTGAAACAGTGAAGTCAGCAGCAGATGGCTGGTTTTGAACATTCCCTCGTATGTTTGATCATCCTAATCCGATGCCTGTATTAAGTTCCACTTACAGCAAAGGAGAGCAGTGAGCTTTTTATAGTTACGTAGGGTCTGTCTGTGAAGTGAGCACAATATTAATGTGATGCTTTGAACCCTTGGAAGACACATAGAAACCATCTCTAGCTTAGAGAAGAGATGGGCATTAACGTGAAATGGCATCAGTCATAGGAAAACATTTTTCCTAGCTGGATGTCAGCTATCTTATGAGACAAAATTTTAACTCTATCACAGTCTCATGCAGTTAACAAAAACTGCTATGTGTTTACTTTTGCATCTCAATCTGTTTGAAGCATTTGATTAAGCACCTGAAGCCTGGCTTTTGACATGGTGAGAGGATTATGTTTATCGTCAGAGTCACTTTCATAACTGAACTGTGATTCCAAAGAGATCGCTTCCCCCTCTCCCTAATCCAAGCTGACAAGATAGGCCCACACACACAGTGTATCCCGCTTTGTGGCAAAATGCCACTTCCTCCCTCCCTTCAGTAAACAGGCTCTGAATTGAGTGGACCTAGATATTATACCACACAGTCTGGTATATTGCAGAGATTAGAAATGAAATGGTAAAAAATAATGTAAGTTGGCAGCCATTTACTCTAGGGTCTCTTAAGCCCCAAGATATTATGTCACATCCACACTTGCACACAGGAGCTTGGTTGGATACCAAAGAACCTGTAGTGTGGCATAAAGTAGGCAGAAGTGGCTACAGGGGAGGCTCTTTTATGCTATTAATGCAGGAGTCTGGGGTGCAAAGTGTGCCTCCTCTCAGCAGGTGACACATGACAAGACTTTAATTTCACACCAAGCAGAGACAGGTGCTTATGTATAAAAACATAGAAACTGTGACAAGAAGCTTTTCCATTTCCATGATTTAGCCATTGCAATCACATAGCTGGTCCTGAGGTTATTTTATGGTTCATTGTTCAGCGTATAATTCAGATAGAGGGGAAATCTCTTAAATACCCATCTTCCATTTTGTAGGCTTGGAGAAGCAATTATGTGTCAAGAAATCGAAATTTAACACCTTTTTCATGTTACAATGAAGCACATTTTTCTTTGGCACAGTCACACTCTGTGATGGTTTAAACGCCCACTTCCATTTTTTTTCCTTACAGCGTGGACTCCCTGCTACGAGGCTTTCATGGCTGTCCAATCCCTTCCTCCTCACACATCTTTTGGTGCCACAACAGAAGAAAAAAAAGTCTCAAAGCAGGACATGATTGAAACAAACAAACAGTGATGTACAGCCTCCACTGACTGCGGCAGGTATTGACCATCCTGACCTCAGGTGTTTGTAGGTCATGTGAACAATTTCTGCCAGTTCAGCTTGATGGAGTGCCATTGATCACAGTCCATCTGCACATTAATTAAATGCCACCAGCTCAGCACTATGTAAATCCCATTTAACCCGCCAGGGTTTTACGAGCACTCTATAATTCACCAAGTGATAAACAGATCTATGGAGCTCTGAAGCTGACAAAAGGCAGTAAAAGGTTATCAGACGAGCCAAAAATATGACTGAATTCATCAATTAATTACAGTTTGTTTAATAATTACAATGCAGTGTATAGAGACATATACATTTTTATACTTTTCCTAACCTAGAATCTAGATTTTTTTAGTTTTCCTTTAACTCCTTAGTTTTTCCATCCCATTTCTTCATGCTTATACTGTATGATAATGAGATGGGGATATCCCATCGTGTGTGTGTGTGTGTGTGTGTGTAACATCAGTGGAGAGGACTGTGTGGTTAGCTAGTGTTAGCTTAACCAAAAACACTGGTAGCTAAACACACTGAGCTTTTCAGCTAGCTGCCTAGCTGCAGCTAACTTTCATCATAAAACTACATCAGTGCACATAATATTATTCATCCATTGTATACTGCTGTACCATCACTGTATTTAACTTAAAGTTAGCTTGCTAAAGCTAATTAATAATAGACATACAGTACAACATACTAACTCAAGCAACCCAGAATGTAGCCCTCGTATAATGGATTTTATGTCTCTTCTCTTCATAAAGAACACATTGAAAATGGACTTGTGTTATCCATGACATTTTATAGATATGTGTGATTTAAAGTCTTTAAGATTTAAAGCCTTTTCATAATGTCAAATAAACCAAACAAAAAACGTCTAATTAGCGCCAAGCTAGCTAATTTGTTAGTGTTAGCCTGACAAGTAAAATGATTTAGCTACTGTTACAAGACTTTATACGCTACAGCAGTACACAGTAAATTGATGATTACTATTACGTGTACTAGCTGCTGGTGTATTTTTAAGAATAAAGTTAGCTTCAGATGGGTAGCTAGCCCAAAAGGCTAATGCTCAGTGTGTTTAGCCACCAGTGTTTTCAGTTAAACTAGCTAGCTACACAGTCCTCTCATTTGCTCCACTGATGTGACACACACACACACACAAACACACACACACACAAACAAACCCTGAACCACTCACTGCTCTGGCAGTACATGAACACGCCTATCTTATTATCATATAAGCATTAGGGAAATGCAGAGTTGGGAAAACAGGGAGTAGAAAAATTATTACAAATGTGTGTCAGGATAAAAAAATAGGACAACCATGAAGTAGAAAAATTAAGTTTTAATATATTTGATCAACTGATTGGAGGTTAAAGGAAAAGTATAAAGCTGTATACCACTTTATACAGTACATTTTAATTATTTCAAGAAATAACTTATTTACTGATGTATTAATTCAATTATATTTTTGACTCTTACAGATCCACATTCAGCTATAGAGAATTAGCATTTGCATTTAAATCAGTCTTGATCCTTTATCTCTATGCTAGTTGGAGTCACACTGCCTAAATGTGACTACATCAATCCTTTCTTCGCTGATACACAGTCAGGCTCGACTCTCCTGTGTTTCCAGGGCTGAAGGCCATATGCACACCACTCACACACACACCAATATAAATGCTGCTGGGTGAGATGGAAGACAAGCAGTGAGACACAGTGGCCATGTTGATTCAGCCCAGGAAAATAAATGGGACACACACACACACACACACACACACACACACACACACACACACACACATTGTCATGCTCCTACTGGCAACGGGCTGTGATATTTTCAGCCAAATTTCTACTCCCAGTCCCTAAAGAACAAAAAGCTGTGTTGACTCATGCTGTAGCTTTATCTTTTGTCTTTACCTAAATATAACCATACCAGAATACCAATGTGCAGTATGAGAATGCTGTCCAAGATCTGCTTTCTTAGTAGAAATGAAACAATAATCCACAAGAATCAGCTCAGTTAAGAATCCACTTTCACACAAACTAATCCAGCCTACCACTAGCTGCACATCAAACTGATTTCAAATGGAGGCCACTTGATAATAAATTGCATGAGCACTGAGCCAGTTAAGGTGTGGCAGCAGGAATAGGAGCCGAGGTAGAGGAGAGGATAGCTGGAAGATAAGAGTAGCCTAGTGCTGCTGACCTATCCTGCGTAACAGAGTGGACAATCTCCAGAGGTGTCAGTGTCAGCCTCTCCATGAGCAATCAGGCCAAGGGCTCTCGACGTCCCAGCAGCCCAATGCCCAATTCACATTGATGTGAGCATCCATGCAGACTCTACTATAAATGGAGTTTGTGTGCATTTGAGTGTCTCTATCCAGGAATCTAAGTGGAGGGAAAGATCTAAAATGTATGACTTTTGCCAAATTTATAAGCTGCCTCATGTGGCACACAAACAAATCAGAGAAAGATGCTTTCAAATGGGCTTTTGGTCTCTTAAATCAAAGTTTTCAAACTATTAGTTGACAGAAGATGAATCAACAACAAATTTGGCAACTCACTGATCATTTAAGTTATTTATCAGGAAAAGATATCAAACATTCTCTGGTTCCAGCTTCTCAAATGTGAAGATTTGCTGCTTTTCTTTGTTTATAAGTCTAAACTGAATATCTTTGGGACATTTCCCACTATTTCTGAGAAGAAATTAGAGAAGACTAATTGCAAACATAGTTGACAGATTTCGCAATAATAGAAATAATTGTTTTTGCATCACTAGTTACAATCTTTAAGATTTTCATTGCATCAAACTAGGGCTCCAACTCACAAATCATTATCAGTTCTTCTGCTGATCATGTTCTCTCTTGGTCTACAAGATGTCAGAATATAGTGAGAAATGCACATCAACATTTCCGAAACCCTTTCGAAGGTGATGTCTTCAAATAGCTTGTTTTGTTTGACCAACAGTCCAAACCATAATATATCCAGTTTATTATCACATAAGACAATGAAAAGTAGCAAATCCTCACAATTGACAAGCTGAAACAAAGGAATGTTTGCCATTTTTCCTTAAAAAAGGACCTTTAACGAATGACAATAATTGATTATCGCAATGTGATCACAATAATTTCCCTGTGAAGGGGCTAATCGATTAATTGTTTTTTGTCTCAAACTTGTTACTGGCGGAGTCAGTCTCTCCTGTGTGAGACGCACAAGGGATTCCCAGAGAACAATGCATGGATGTCCTGGACGTGATGCCCGTCTTACATAATGTGGAAGACAACATTGAGTCATCAGTTCAGACATTGTTGACTGTCTTCGTTAGTACAGTGAATCCTCTCAGCCCACAATTTGTTTGTTGCAGAGTTGTTCTTGTTCTGCTGCATTTCCAACAGAGTAGTGTGTTTGTGCCCCCAGTGGTTGATCCATGTGTCATTTTGAGCATGAAACAGCTGTAACGCAAACCTGTGGGGCCAGAATTCCTCCTTCACGGTTGACAGGATTTGCTGTTCCAAACATCAATTTTGTTTTTGGAGGTTTGGAGGTTTATTATACCATCTTGCAGCATCATATTTACATCTTGGTCGTTTTTGTGTTGTGTTCGAATTTGCTGTGTGAAGTGGACCAAAAGTCATTGAAGTATATTATGTGTAACAGAGGAAAATATGAATCAACAAAGATTTTAAATAAAATGTTTTTTTTTTCACCATGATATTGTTTCTCAGCGGATGGAGTATGCTCAGTTGTCATGCAGATAGCTCAGTGACTTAAATGTGGAACTATGTTAACATAATAACTAGTGACACGTGATTATAGGTCTGAGGAAGACCGTGAGATGCGATTGAAAGCTCTGGAAAAAAGTGGATCTCGAGTTAAAACGTGAACCTGTATTAGTAAAACACACTGAGCGTTACCACCTGTGACCACAGGGGTCACCAAATGAACCAGGACTGAAATTATAAGGACTCAAACTGTGTGTTGTCTTTTTCTTTACCTCAGACTACTGCTACCAGGAGGGGAGTACAGAATAAACCCACCTAAGCCTTTTCTTATTTAGGGTATTGTTAGGCTTATAAATCCATAGAATGCATCATAGAAAGTTTGAAACACTAAAGGAAGATACATGATTACCTTGTGGAGGTCAGTGTTTACCCAGTGTTTTTTTTTGTTCTTTATTACATCACTATATCTGCGTCTGAGTTTGGGTGTCTTGTCTAAGTTTGCACCCTGCAGAGTTTACAGATGTTCCACAGGAGATCATATATTCTGACGGGGCTGGTTAATGCACTCGGCTTCCCTCTGCCTCCGTCTCTAGGGGGGGTCTCGCATCAGTGATGAGTCTTCTCACTCACACAAACAGAAATGCCAGGCGAGTCGCTGCGCACAATTTGATTCACTGCCTTTTCCGAGCTCTCATCCACCTCCTCTTTGTCTCCCTCTACCATCCCTCTTTCTTTTTTTTTGTTGCCTCATGTGCCTTGTTTTGCACATTATTCTCTTTCCAACTCCTGAATGGAAATAATGGGCAGAGTTGTAAATATTTATGATTTGTTTCTTGGTTCAATATCCAAAGACACTTGCAGAAAATGGCTTGCTTGTGGCTTTATATTCCACTCTTCATCTTTTTTTTTCTCTGTCGGTACTCCCTCTGCTCCTCTCTTTCACTCTATACATCCAAATAATACCAACAACCATTTAGACCACGTTTATATCTTATTGTGTACATTTTAGCCTGTTAAGTCATTTTGGGGGCTGAAAAACGGCCGCCTCCACCTGGCTGTGTTATCCTTCTCTGCTGAAATTGGGGAATCTTAAATGAATTCTCTTGTTTATTTTGTCAGTCCAGCTGGAGTAATTAATGCTTCAGGTGATATTGGGGGAACACATACAGAGGATGTTTGAGATTAGCAGGTAATTAATATGAGTGAGGACACGCTGTAACAGATATAAGCTGTTTCATTCTCGACAAGCATACAGGTTAGGGGCTGGGTGGCTGCCCGGGAAATGACTGGGCGCTTAAACGTAGTGGCAAAGTGGGTGTAGGCTTTTATTATATTGCTTTTAGAGCTGAGGGGGGAAAGGCAAACTGTGACCTCGGACTGACAATTATACTGCAAACATTCACTAATGGACAAAATCAATTTACTCTTTACAAAACCCAAGCCTTTTAGCCATAAAAAATATTAGTTTCCATCATTTGAATGTTTGAAACGACTGCCTATAAAAGCTTAAATAAAAAAGATGGGTTTATCATTTCTGTTTATATGGAGACAAACACAGAACATACACTTTAATACAGAGACCAAATAAAGACCAAATAACATGTCTCTCTGTCTAAGTTCACTGCAGGATTTTCTCTCTTGGGGGATCTTACAGTCCCATCAAACCCAGTGGACAGGAGTGGACAGCTGATGGTCCACAGGTCTGTGTGAGCTAACGGGAGACTCGGACTGAATTGAGAAACTACATCTGAGACAAGAGGTTTCGACTGCCCCCAATCCTCTTCGGCATAAAACTTGCACATGTTGTTGCTTCGTGTAGAAATAATGAAAGAACCATCTCATGATTTATGCAGGGAACCTTAGATCACTTGTTTGGGATGCACATAATTCATGCGCAAATGCAGCCAGGGACAGACAGCATGCAGGCACACAGCTCCCCTGTCTCAAACTCACACTCATAGAGATTAATGCATGCAACCAGAAAGAGAGGGCTGTTAATAAATGCTGATCTACTTGTGAAATTTAGAATAAAGACACCATGTCCGTCCTAAAAAGATTTATTCCTGATCATTTTATTCATTCTTACAGGTTTCTGCACAAAACCATAAACTTCCTTTGTATGCAGAGCCATTTTTATTTTTATTTTAGCAAATGTTTGTAGAAAATCTCCCCTTTCCATGGCATCAAACCTTTCCATTAAATTGAGGTCACTGTTTTGAGAGTGTATTTAGTGCTTTCTATATACTGGGGAAAATAATAAACGCCAAAAGCAAGCTAAGAACAAATGTAACATTTAGACTTTGTATGGAAATACACCCAAAATGTGTCAAACTGGTGAGATCATCACTAAAACTGCTCTCAATACTGATAATTTCTAATGTCGGTCATGGGGCATCATAAGGTCTCAAGCACACAATGACACTGTAATCTTATCAAGTCTTAGCAGTCCTTTAAATCACTTAACACACTCGTAATTTAAAAACAAGTGTTTACCTGACCACCCCGTACATGACGAGGACGTTGCCCAGAAGTCCCACTACGCAAATGACGGAGTAGAGCGCCGTGATGGATATGGCTATGATTATGCCCCCGGTGCCCCTCACCGGACTCTGCCGCTCGGTGTAGTTCTGCAGATTGTCGCCCATCAAGCCGCTCTCCTCGTCCGGGAAGGTGACATTGAAGGGGATGACGGAGTAAAGGTCGGACAGGGAGAGCTGAGCTCCCGGGACCGTGTACGGCTCCATGCTGCGGCCGCTGCGGCACTGTCCACTCTGCCCGTGGTGCTGAAAACGTGCTCACACAATTATCTAAAGGAATTTAATTGTCTGGAAGGGGGAAAGCGGGTCCGACTAAAGGCAAGAAGTGAAAAGAGGGTGAAAGAGTTTCCAAAAATGCGTGGAAGCAGAGAGCCTCTGCGTAAAAGAATTGAGGTTGTTCCTCTGGTTTCTATCCAGATAGAAGAGGAGAAGGTGGCCCCTTAGGATGGGAGAAGCGGTCAACTGTGTCTGTGTGCTCTGGCTGTGTGCACACCTCTTATATTCTCCAAGATCCCCACCTCACAGCCCGTGCGCTCTTATACCCGCGCGTCGACGTCAAGGCTGCGCATTATGAGCGTCAAAAGGGAATGGCAAGGTGATGGGTGCACCGTACCTGAACCTGCAGTAAGAGAGTCCTGATTTAATCTTGTGATTTTCATCTTTAAAACTGAGAGCTAAGATAAATAAATAATCTCACTTTTGGAAGAGTGAAAAAATCATACCCAATCATAAGCATTATGGCAGAAAATAGTCAGGTTTAGCTATGAACTAGGTTTAGTGAACATTTTAAGGTTGATACAAGACTGTGCACATACAAGTTAAATTGATGTGTCTGCTTACAAGCTGCGAAAATAATCAACTTAGCTGCCAACAAACAAGTCCAAAAATCAAAGTAATCTAGGGATATGAGTGACAGAGAAAAAAAAAGGTTTCACAATATTTCGACTGGTATGGGATGAGAGCCAAAATCAGTAGTCCCTCCTTACACAAAAGAAAATCACAAAGTGTAGTTTTAAATATCACTTTAAAAATGTCACAGCAAATAAATAAGATGATGATGAAGTATATTACAATATCACGTGATCTTCATCAGCAGATGGAGTTTGTCCAGTTGTTATGGAATTATAGATTTTCAAATTTCCATTTTTTTCTGAGTGCTTTAAAGAGCATAGCACCCCTTAAAATGTTTGACCTCCCGTGATTTAACTTTTCACTTTGCTGCAGCGATGCACAGGTGCACTCCAGGACGCGGTGACATCACTGTTGGGTGTGGTTACAGGTGCAACAGAGCACATAGCTAGTGCTAGTCAGTCACAATAGCCCTCAGAGCTACTTTCTGTTTTCTCTGCACTGTTCAGTTTACTCCCCTCTGGCATTATGTTGTCATGATTGAACATAATTTCATTCAGTAAAGAGTTATTGATGAGGGGAAAACAGCTCTATAAGCAAGCTAGCTAGCTAACTGTCAGCAAACTCATTAGGTCACTAACAGGACAATAAGTTCACACAGTTTATTCAGTAGTCGTCAGATATATAATATATAATAGTCGCCTAATTTGTGGAGCAGTTTATACTCCAACAGAGGAGGGTTAAATAAAACTGGATGGTGGCACAGCTAATAAGCTATGATAGCTTCCTCTGTTTTAGACTCTCCGGCTCTCCATTCCCTCAAAAGTCAGCACTGTCAAGACTGCTTGTCATTGGTCAATGTTGCAAATTCGTGTGTCAAAGTTAATGAAAGTTAAATTCGATGTGAAAAATGTGTGCGTCACTGTGATTCCCTTGAAATTCTCTGCGAAATGTTGCCGTTTTAAATCCTGTTGTGGCCTGTCCTTTAAACTGCTCAAGTAATGGAAATGGGAAATCTACAATTTCATGACAACTGTGAAAATTCTATCTGCTGATTAAGCTCCAAAACAGCTACTAAATGGACCTTTTGGTGAGATTTTGTTTCTCAAATGCTCTTTCCAAAGTCAAGAATGAACTTTGAACCTCAGGAATACAGTAACAGAAGAAGTAACAAAAAAGTTCATTTTAAACTCATTATTAGATTAGATTAGATTAGATTAGATTCAACTTTATTGTCATTGCACATGTCACAGGTACAAGGCAACGAAATGCAGATAGTATCTAACCAGAAGTGCATAAGCAGTAGAATAACATAATGAATATAAATATACAGGGTACATGAATATTTACAGTATATACAGAAAGTATACATAAAGTGCAGAATGTGCGGTTTGAATGTACAGTTGTGCAATGGTATTATTTAGTGCAAGCAGATTAAAAAAAGAGTACTTAATAGTGCAGTGATGTCATTCAAGTTTGGTCCAAGGGGGTTGGTAAATGTGTGTGTGTGTGTGTGTGTGTGTGTGTGTGTTGGGGGGAGACGTCAGGGGGCAGAGTTCAGCAGGGAGACAGCTGATGGGAAAAAGCTGTTCCTGAACCTGGTGGTTTTGGTCCGGAGACTCCTATAGCGCCTCCCAGAGGGCAGGAGGGCAAACAGTTTGTGTGCTGGGTGGCAGGAGTCTTTTCTGATGTTCTTTGCTCTCCTAAGACAACGCTTCCTGTAGATGTCCTCAATAGCAGGAAGTGAGGCTCCAGAGATGCGCTGGGCAGTTTTCACCACCCTCTGCAGCGCCTTCCGGTCCGAGACAGAGCAATTCCCATACCAAACTGTAATGCAGTGGGTTAGGATGCTCTCGATGGTGCAACGGTAGAAGTTCACCAGGATGTCTGAAGAGAGGTGGTTTTTCTTAAGAGTCCTCAGAAAAAAGAGGCGCTGGTGAGCCTTCTTAACCAGGTAGGAGCAGTTAGTCAACCAGGTGAGGTCCTGCGAGATGTGGATCCCCAAGAATTTGAAGCTGGTCACACGCTCCACCACCACACCGTTGATATGGATGGGTGGGTGTGTGTCAGCATTCCTTCTGAAGTCCACGATGAGTTCCTTGGTCTTATTGGTGTTGAGCAACAGGTTGTTCTCAACGCACCACACAGCCAGGCGGTCCACCTCCTCTCTGTAGGCTGATTCATCATGATTAGGTATCGCCTATACAACATGTGTCGCTAGGGATCATTTAACACACAAAACAATTGATAAATGATTGAAATATAAATAAAAATGACCAATAAAAATGAAAAATGTTATACAAGATGACAAAGACAGTCTCTTTTTCTTGATATCCACATTCAGTTTATTTCGACACATTTCATTCTCTTCAGTGCCACATCCAATTGAAAAGAGCCTTTGTGGGCCAGTGTGTGCATTAGCTACTGTACATCATGACACCCAGTATATACCAATATACATGCGTCTGTGTGTAATGCATCACTTACTCCAGCTCTCCTGACTCCTTTCCTGCCATCACAGTGTAATTGAACTAGCTGTTTCTCCGGCAAGCCTCTTTGGCATTTAATTAGTGTTGAGTTTTGCTCTCTGCAGTACACTTTTCATTTGCTTTATGCTCGGTGCAGTTCCCAGAGTGCAGCCCCATTCTTAATTACCTCTAAGAGAAAATGTCTTACGAACACTGATTAATTATGTTGTTGTTCACCTTCTCCACACACCTGCATTTCTTCTGTGTTATGTTAGACAATCAAGACAAATAATGGAGGGGACACTGAGGGACAGGAAGTATCAATTCTCATCCCCACTCTTAGTGATGACTGAGAAGTGGACTGAGACTGAATGGTCATTAGTAAAAATTGACTGGTAAAAAGTGAAAATCGGCGGGAGGAGAAACACTATTCACTTCATGTGCAACTGACCTGA
This sequence comes from Macquaria ambigua, assembly GCA_008360985.2. Taxonomy (NCBI): domain Eukaryota; kingdom Metazoa; phylum Chordata; class Actinopteri; order Centrarchiformes; family Percichthyidae; genus Macquaria; species Macquaria ambigua. Next base: position 351,914 of record VMKM01000363.1, read on the forward strand.
AGATGGACCCTTAAGCAAGGCACTTACACCTCAATTTACTGTTGCTAAACCACACGGCAGACCTATCAAGCTTTGGCTTTCTCTACATGCCGAAGCAGTCTGCATGGGGCTCTAGCTAGAGCAATACGAATGTATGAAGGTGGTGTATGTTTCAGCCTTTCCAAAACCAAAAAACACAAGAGCAAACATGTAAAGAATGGATTACACTGTGTTTTTATCAGTGGTGTATAAAGTACCTGAAAGCCACACTTGAGTAAAAGTATCTCATCAGAAAATGACTTTGGTAGAAGAAAGTCACCTGTTGTAATATTACTTGAGTAAAAGTTTTAAAATATCTGATATTTCCTGTACTTTCCTGTATCAAAAGTCATTTTCTGATATTAAATGTACTTAAGTATTGAAAGTAAAAATACAAGTAAATGCTGTTAATAAAAAAGCAAGCAGTCAGAATTTTGTGAATAATGACGTTTATTCTTTTAAGCACACCACCTTAAAAATGGAGCGTACATTACACTTGAACCTCACTGTACTTGAACTTGCACTTCACTTGAAATTCACAACTTAAAGAATTTAAAGAACAAAATCCTTTGTTTTTCCTTCCCTCCCATTCCTTTATTCGTCCTTTATTCGTCCGAAATTGAAACTTAACCACGCTTTGAGAGCACTTGTTTGCACTTGCGCATTAACGTGATTAACCAGCGATATAACTTGCAAGCTAGCTTGCCAAACCTGCTTGCTTGCAGTCTGTGTTCCAACATCATTAGGCTACCAAATTTCTTCCGATTTTATTTTGTAGTAACGATGTAATGAAGATGTTTACGGGAAATGCATTGGAGTAAAAGTACACATTTTATTTAGAAAATGTAGTGGAGTTAAAGTGAAAGTTGACAGAAATATAAAAACTCAAGTAAAGTACTGATACTTCCAAAAAATACTTAAGTACACCACTGGTTTTTATCTGCTCTAACGCAAGCTGCAACCATTAGCATCTCCATCAAATTAGTTTTCTACCTACAGTAGTAACCAAGTGTTACTTCCAAGGCCAAGAAGCACATCCTTAACTTACTAGGTTACAATAGTTTGTGAGGTTATAGGTTACATTATGAAAAAGCCCCATTCATGACTAGCACATCCACTTATTTACTCACAGTGTGGAAGCTGTTCCTGGATGCTATCAGAGTTTAGGCTAACATTAGCAGCTCTGTCCTGGTCTCAAGTGGATTTGGGGAAGTTTACAAACTAGCAACCCCAGCAGCGTTACTCGAAATAGTGTTAACATATGCCAAGTACATTAGTCCTCATCCTAAAAGTTGAACATAAAAACATACTGTTCACAAATACTGACAAGTATGTAAGCAGGGTTACGTTAGATGCTTTAGCCTCAGGCTTTTAGCACAATATCATGTATGTAGCCATAAAGTGCATATTTAAGATCCTTTTACAGGATTCCTGTTTTAAAATGAGTGAGCTGGAAACATTAAAAAGATAGCTGAAGATACTCATGGAGCTAGTTAGCTTAATTAGCTAGCTAGCTCTATCTGCCAGCGACAGTTGTCGCTGAAATCTGAGTCTGTAATTATTATTTTTGTTATTATTTTGTTTCAAATATTCCTCCGAATTTGGATGGTAAGTCTGCCACTGTTATTATTGTAAACTGCATGTGTGCCGTGCAAGAATGGAAAGCTTGACGGACGTAGAAACAATAACTAAAAGGGGCAGGGATAAGCAAATGGTCAACTGTTCCTGTTCAGTGGCTGAAATTAGAAGACTGTGGTTTCCTTGGCTACTTATGAATTTCTGCATCAATATGTGCAGCATGGACTTGCTGAAAAAGAAGCATAAATAAATGAAAAATGCATCCATGTTAAAGTCCAGTGTACCACAGCTTCTTCGTTCCGCCTGAAGGAGAGACAATCTGTTACACAGAGCCCTGTAGCCTACAGCGACAGGCAGGCACACTGAAATAAAAACAAAACATTTCAACTTACACCCGTATGTCATGGCAGCTCAAGTCCCTTGAGGCATTCAGTTATTCTTCACTCCAAAATCCTTGTCTTGTTTAGCTAAGGCAAAAGTCTGTGAAGCAACTGAAGAATGTCATAGCTTATGAATTTATCAGGGGAGTGAGAGGTATGTCTCTTGCAAACCTGAGGCACATATTCTCAGAGTCATGCAACTTCTAAACCATGTTGTAACTAAATAGGAGCTACTATGTGTGACAGTATTCCTACTACTAGGATTATACTGAAATGTCATTGATTCAAGTTTGAAGCTGCACAAGGTAAAACAGTTTGTGTTAGAATGTGCCATCTAGTCAGAGTAAACCACAAAAAGTGGCTGCAAAAGAAAAGAAGCATCTGATCCTTGTAAGTTGAGGTGCAATGAAATGCCTGTGTGTCAGATTTGGTCATTGGCAGTAAAACACAAAAAGCAAGCACCAAAATACAAAATGTCTTGGTTAGATGGTCCGTTTGTCAATCTGACTATCAGAATGCCATGAAATTTGCTCTGAATACTGATGATTCTAAAGGGATTATGCCTAATGATTTTAGTGACCCCATGACCTTTCATCTTATGCCACTGCCAGGTCAACATTTCCACACATGAAATATCAAATCTAATGGGCATATTTGCATGAAATTTACTAAGCACCTTCATGCTTCATGGAGAATAAACCCTCTCTGTTTCGCCTGCTCAAATTGTACATTTTGTTTGAAATTTGCTTTGAATATTCATGATTCAGGAGGATGAATCATTATGTTTTTGTGTGACCCACCCTGACCCTTCCTCTTGTAGCACCGCAAGGTAAAAATTTCCACTTGTACAAAAGAAAAGACCAAATCTGCACTTGTAGGTGGATTTCCACTAATTTGATTTTAAAAATGAAAGTGATCTATGGTCTTTGCCCTATAAAATCTCCATGTCCTCTGCCCAGCTTGCTTATTTTTCCAAATAACAAGGAAGTGCTCCTCTGCAGTATTGTGTCTTTTAACTTCCTGTCTTTGCCTGAAGTGGGAGTTTGTTATGCTGTGCTGGTTGACCTCTGCTGCTTGTGACAACCTTGTGCCTTGTAAGCAAATATTTGAATTTTTCAATAAAACAAAAATAAAATAGCATAGCATAAGGACTGGCAAAGCTGGAAGAAAAGATCATGATCAAGATCATTTTGGACAAGCAATTGGCAGTTAAACCCAGATTTTATATATCATTTCAGTATTAATAAAGCAAAAAATGGAAGAATAAAATCTAGCTACTGCTTCAACACAAAGTAAGCTCTTTAATAATATCACCACATGTACAGTAACTTACGGCCATTTCCTTAGACATAACAACAGCCTAAACATATTTTGCAGAGTTGCTGAAAAGTAGTACTTTCTTGATAAACAAACAAACTCATAGATCGTTTGCTGTTAGATATTAGAGTTTCATTTCATACCTGTGGTTGTTATATTGGATTACAAACAGTATTAAACTCAGTGAGAGGTCACAATGCAAGTATATTACAATCCCTCCCTTGAAAGGGTATGTACGTGCCATTTCTAACTAGCCACTAGAAGTTTTTAAAGCACATTTTCAAATGTTTCTCTCCAGGTGAGTCTCACAATATCACATTTCTTTCAGACATGATCATGCATGGCTGCTTTATTAGACCATTCACAGTAAAAAGTGGGGAAGTTTTGAACCTAGTTAATACTAAAGATGTTACATTTTAAACATTTTAGCCAACCGGGACATTCCAGAAGGGGACATTTGTAGATCGTTTTGAATTCTGTCTATTATCTATATATACTGTATATATTTTAGTCATGAAGTTTTTTCAAAGATTAACAAAATTTAATAATCATCCTCTGCCACTTGAATCCCCCAAAACTGCCTATACTGCAGCTTTAACTTCAGAGTTCAGGTATAGAAACACATTAAAAACTCCATAAGTCATCCTTTTTGCTGGTTAAAAGTCTTTATTTCAGTGTGTAGTGGTAGTGAGCATTGAATTTAAGATCAATTACTGGCCATTCTTCAGCTTAGCTGCAATAAGGCTGAGGTGTTGTTCTATAACTGCTGATGTGTGTTTACTGTTTAGATCTTGTTGATTTAGAGATGGGAGAACACAGAGCAGGCAGCATCCGGCACCAGGGAGATTTCGAGCCCAGGCAATTAACTATTCTCTGGAGCCTCTGACTGTATTTAACCCTTTGTAAATATATCCTGGGGGTATGTGTTCGATAGGGACGATGTTCTTTATGTGGAGTGTATATGTTTCTGAGTATATTTCCTCTGGGTGGATTTGTGTTACTTTTATATCTATTTCCTTCTCCCTGTATAAAGCACATGGAGTTTTCTATGATATAAACCATGAACTTTGATCCCATTATTCCTATTGGACTCTGGCCGATGTTGAAACAGGTGATGTGGTGCTTTGTGTCATCTTCAGTGCTGTTTAACAGAAAATTGGGAGCTTTTTGGAAGCCTCTTCATCAGCAGCGGCGCAGATGGAGGGGTGAGGAGGGAAATGTCGAGACACATTTGCTCCAGCCTTGTTTCCCTTCACACTCTTGGAAAAAAGACGTTAGACCTGTTATGGGGCTGGGTTTCTGCCATAACATATGGTCAATGCTGCTGGTCTCCCATTTTACGCCAGGACTTTTCAGTTGAGCAATTGTGCTTTGAGGCAAAAGCAATCATGCAGTTGATGTAATATTGCTGCTCGGCGATCGTTTCATCTGCGTTTTTCGGCAAATTTTCAGACTGAGTGCAAAAATATTTTCCTGTGTGAAATGACATGAAGCTGTCAAGCTGAGGAAATGACTTATCTAGAGAGAAAAGCTGCTATCTCACCTCTGCTGCAGCGTTGGACATGTTCAGCTTCTCCAGGGTTCAATAAGTCAAAATCTATTTTTATTTTTATTGTTGTTGCTTGGCTTCTATCTGGGTTTAGAGAACTTTTTACAGCACCTCATGTCTTCTTTAGCCACCACACTTCACTCAATTTGTCGCTCTGTGCTATTTCTGTGCCAAGCATTACATTTCTTACTTAATGTAAGTGGCTAATCAGGGAACTGATGGCCATTAGAATAAAACGGAGGGTGTTATGAGTGGCAGAGGAAATCATAACCATGTCTTTGCAAGGTCATTAAGCAGCATTTACCAGTGGGCTGCAGCTGACACAATGGCCGCCCTGCTGTTCCCGGTTCTAATGTCAAAGCATTGCTCTGGTTTTGCCCTCTTAGTTAGATCGGCACATGGCCTCTTGGCATCTCCGCTTTATTGATGATTGCGGTGCCAAGCTCACATCTGCTCTCAAAATACTTTGGCATCAAAAATGATGCTGGAAAACCAAAGAACCTTAAATTAGGCCTGTCGTTATTTGTCAGATTGTGCTCCACAAGCTTTTAAATAACGGTCACAGTGGTGGTGAAGTGGGCCGCCTTTGCTTGTCGTTCAGGAATCATAGGAAAAACTCCTTATGACTTCAGATCTTGGTTATAGTAATATAGGTAGTTGTTGTCTACACGGTGTGAACAGGAACTGCTCGCAAACTAGCCAGAGCAGCAGGATTTTCGATTATTCATCATGCAGACAAATAGGCTATACGCTAAAAACACAAAGGTATAGGTTTGATATTCTGACATTCAGCAAAGTTCATTCTGTTTAAATTTTCACCAGTCTTCACCAGATTTGTTGTGCAGGGCAGGATAAAGATTGACACATAGTGATATATTATTATTTTTACATCATGTTCCAGTATAAAAGTGCGGCACGTTGACGAGTAGACAGTAAGGAAAGTGACGAGCTGAAGTTAGGGACCGTCTCAAAAGTGCATACAAAAAGGCAAAAAGAGCTTTTCAGATTTTTTTCAATTATTTCTTTTTTTGTTTTGTTTTGTTTCTGAGAGACAGCTTTATTTTCATCTGACCCTCCTTCCATTATATACACAACCTGCAGTTTTAAAGCAGCTATAATCAATATTTTGATAGTGAAGCGGGTCGCTCATAGTGATGAACAGACAGAGATTTATCACAACTCTGCAGTTCTCCTCAGCTCGACGGAGCTTTATAGCATCTTTTAGCTATTTGTTTTGGTTTTCCAGCTGTTTCGGTTTAGTCTCAGTGGTCTCATTAGCATCGTTTTAGTTAAAAAGTTATGCTAAACCCGATGTACACTACCTGCCAAGCACCAGCAGACAGACAAAGTTAGCAATTAGCTTGTGAACATAATGAAGCATTTAGCAGCTAAAGAGCCAGATATAACTACTGCCTCAGACTTTGAGCAAAACAAAGCTAAAAGGAGAGCAAATGTTGGACTTATAAATGAATGCTAACGTTGCTCCATGCCTGCTGGATGTTTAAATAGGCAACTGTTCGCTAACAAGTTCGCCACATCATCTTAAAAGGTGATAATATGTCAGTGTTGTGTTTACAGCTTGTTTCTGCTGCCCCCTAATGGCCCCAAAATCAGTTTTTGCAGGTTTAAAGAAAAAAGTCAATGCAATTCAGACTTTTTCCACAGTTGAAATGTCCTGTTGTTATCCTATTCCCACTATTCATTTCCACCCAGACCAATAACAGTTACACAGCTTAGACTCAGTTTAGATGGCAGTAAAAAAAAAATTAAACACAGAAAATAAGGAGTCTAAATTTCTTACAATGGTACAGGCCCAGTCCACTTCAGGTAAATCAGAATCCAGATAGGACAACAGATGTTTTTGTGACACAAACACATACAGATAGCAACTTAGCCTTAAACCCCTAGTGCGTAGTAAGCGTGCTTGTGTGGGTCTATAATGAAAAAGTGATGAGATGGAGCAGGTTGCAAACAGAGGTGAGGTGAAGTTGGAGAGAAAAACAACAATATTGCTGTTTTTCAATCAACTGTCTCCTCTCATGCAGCCACTCCACCACTGATGCTTGCAATAGTCTATGAAAGAGATACGTGGGAGGCAGTTTGATGGAAATCTAAAACTCCCAACTTCATGTTGTGCCCTGTTTATATGTTCTTTCTAACAACCTATTGACTGCAATACAGATTGGTGTTACTGATGGTGTGGCCGGTGTAGAGAGAGGCTATAATGGATACAGACATGCTGTTTATTTGCAGCTCCAGTACTGCTCATCACTCATTTCGCCTGGCATTCCAATCAGCTGTTTTTGACTCAGCACACTTCTCACCATGAAAACCGTAAAAGAGAATTTTACAAGACAGAGAAAAAAGGGATGCTGAAAGCGATTGGGAAGTTGGTAAAACAATGGGTTTTTTTTAGTGTTTCAAAGCTCTATTTATTCTTGTTTCAAAGGAAGAGTGTTTTTTGTTCAAAACAGTCCTTAAATGCCCACTGTTGCCAATCAGTCAGCCAATCAGTCCTCTACATGGTTGACTGGAGAGAGGGCCTCATGTGCCAAATTTTCTCGAGAGCAGAGTTGTATTTCATTCTGTTACATTGCAGCTTGTCGGCTTACAGGTCGAATAAAAAAATCAGTCAGCAGCAACACTGAAATATTTGTGCTCCTGAAAGTGATGTAATTGTGGTTAACAGTGCTTCGAGGCGTGCTTGCTGTTACAAATACAAGAGGTGAACAAAACAGCACACTTCTGTTGTTGATACACCTGAAGGCAACATAAAGCTTTGATTTATGTGTGGCATCATCTTACTTAGTTGGTGGAAGAGATGGAGGAAAACACAAAGCCCATTGAGAGAAGGCTGTGTGTGGGAAGGGAATTGATTTGGCTAAATAAGCATCAATGATAAGCAGGTTGCTCTCTAATCAGTAATAGAACCAATTAGGCAGCTTGGTTGAGTTGGTCTATGAGAAAGAACATTATCAACCCTAATAGCTTTTTCTTAAAAAGTCCTTTCTAAGTGCCCAAGAGCAATTATGGTCTTTAAATGTGTTTGGCTCTGCATTTGCCTTATTTTAGTGAAATAACTGAGAGGGAGGAGGAGAGGCAAAGAAAGAAAAAGGGAGAGCAAAAGAAAGAGGGAGAGAGAGACTGTGACTGAGAAAAAGAAAAAAACCTCTCTGGTCTACTCAGTGTTTTGCAACACAGATGCTGTTTCTAACAGATGCTCCTGGAGAAATGTGCACTGTTGAATTCTCCCATTAGATTATTGTCCATTTTTACAGCACCACCTTTCAGCCTCTGGAAGCCAGCTGTTCCTCGTGCTAGTAAATAACAAGGCTAAAGCTGGGTTTATTCTTGATGCAAGGGGTAAACAGCAGTCCTGCTTGTAGATACCTGTTGCGTAGGTTTGGATTTATAATTTACTGTCAGATTTCACCCAACCCACTCGCACCACCGCAAAGCTAGACTAATGTATTGTACGTGATCTCTGTAACATGCTTTAATTATATTCCCCACAGTAACTGTGATGTGTGATGTACAGCAAGGGTGCGATACACACGTAGCTATAGAACTGGAGTTCCCTCCAGGTAACTTCTAATTCACCTTGTCTCATTACTGAATAGGAGACTACTGCTGTGCAATCATCGTGTTTACATTTTTTAATTCACTTCTGCCTGCCTTGACTTTCTGCATTTGGGTCCGTCCCTTGTTGCCACACTCCCTCACCGGCGTGACACTGAAGGTACGCCGTAACCCTTGAATTCAAAACTACCATGCTAACAGCCACTGGCATCTCTGTGAGGCACAGCGGTGCTTTGAGCTAAATGCTAATATCAGCATAGCAACATACTCACAATGACAATGCTAACATGCTGACGTTTAGCAAGTATAAAGTTTACCATGTTCCCCATCTTAGTTTAGCATGTTATTGTGTTAGCAAATGTTAGCATACTAACCTCTGCTCATAAGCACTATACACAGTAAAGCTGAGACTCATGGGATTTAGTTTTGTAGGTATCCATCAACCAAAATATTGGACAAATGAAGATTTTGACGTGATGGTAGCGCTACATGAAAAAAAACGGGGATCAACAAAGTTGTTAAAATTCATCCTGAGGGGACCATGAATGTGTGTACCAAATTTCATTGGAATCCATCCAACAGTCGTCGAGACATTTTACTCAAAACCACAAATGTGAACCTCTTGGTGGCGCTAGAGAATAAGTCAGGAGATCATCAAAGTCAGTAGGATTCATCTTCTGGGAACCATGAATGTCAAAAATTGTGCCAATCCATCTAGTAGTTACTCAGAGATTTCACTGGATAATGAAGACTTTGACCTGCTGTTGCCGCTAGATAAAAGTCAGGGGACCTTAAATGTCTGTACAACATTTCATGGCCATCCATCCAATAGTTATTGTGACATTTCAGTCTGGACCAAAGTGGTGGACCAACCAACCTATATTACTATCCCTAGAACCACAACTACTTTTTCTTTTTACAGAACAACGAAATCTTCCTGCAAAATGTAATTTAGTTTTGCCCTATAACCACTTACTATATGGGAGTTTTTATTATTATTATTATTATTATTATTAACTTGCTTCATTTCTTACTGGAACTATTATGTGTTTAAATGTGAGTGAACAGAGGGTCGTCCAAGCTTTGGCAGTGTGTCTGGCCCTCAGGCCACTGACTTGGCATGCCTGGATGCTGTCTGTCTCATCCCCCACCTGTGAGACAGCAGAAGACATGGAGACCTTGGAACAGACTTCAAGTGCTGTAGGTGGCAGGGATAACCCAGGGCAAATCCAGCCTGTCTAGCTGGCATCTGTCTCAGCCAAATAATTACTTGCCTCTTGGCTGCCCGATCCAGAACCCCTCTGAATGGAGTAAAAGATAAAGAGCGGTTTATAGCCTACGGCAGCTTCAACAGAAACTATTAATTCACCAAATCAGACGAATCACAAACTGCTGCACCACTTTCAAGAACTTGGTCAGCAGCAATAAAGTTCTGTTTACTTTTGCTGATGAAACACTTGTAATGCGGCGTAATGTGAGATTATAATAATATAATATATGTAATTTATGTGGTAGTGCCTGCAATACAAGAACAACTTCTTTCATTTCATTTTCTTGTCAGGCTTGATTTTATAATTAAACTGTCTGGACCACTGGTCTCCTGATTCCCACCCGGGCTCTTAACACAAATCAAAGACATAATTAGAGTTGATCAGACTCAAATAAAACCATTTCCCATCATTGTCTTGCTTTGATAAAGCCTCTAGATGCTCTTGATCAAATGGTCATCATAAGAGATCAACCTGAACAATCTACATTATAGAAATATACTACAGAGAGCAGGTTATAATCTCAAACAACAACAACAAAAAGATACTCGGGCACAAGAAAACGGCGCTGAATTGCTGCCAGATCGGTTTTCATTTAAAGTACAGTTTTGGGGGGGGGGGGGTCACGACACCTGATTAACCGTCTGAACAATCAATGATCTGAATGTTGGACGACTGGACGAATTTTTGTTCAGCTGTGTTTTTTTAGTGTGAGTAGTTCCATGACCAGATTTCCAACATGGCTGCTGAGACTGCTGTGATATAAATAAAATTGAACTTAGCTGCAGAACAGACGGACAAGACTGTCCACATCTTCCAGCCATCTCCGGCTCTATATTTTTCCTTTTTTTCCTCGCATTTCGTTCATAGTAATTGCACAAGGTAATGCTGCCTTTCTCTTTTTGTCAACATTGTTGAGGACACGGTCATCTTGGTTGAATAAACTTTATTGGAATTGTCAATGGACAAAACCGATGGGGGTTCTGTATTCATGTTCAGCGTGAGCACCCACGTTGTCACCAGTTGATTGACCTGGCCTTACTATCAGAGCTCCGGGCCTCAGGGTGCAGTAATGAGCCTGTTATGTTTTGGCACACCACAGTGAGGTGAAGAAGACACTGCACTACAAAACTGAACTGATGAAGACTAACTACACCACGGTCACATGACTTCAGCGTCACCACACCACACTGAGCTTCCAACTTGGAATCTGATTTCACGCTCACCTCTTCTACAAAAGCCTTTGGGAAAGTTTGAGTTAGAATAGTTTACAAGAGCACGAGTATAAACACAACAAGGCTGTAAAGGCAGACAAGTGAGTAGATGAGTTTCTGTGTTCGGTGTGATGACGTTTAATGTCCCCGACAACCTCTGTAGTCTCATTTAGCCACTTGTTAGCAACCGCCTTTTTTAAGACACGTAAAAGCTTCAAAATTCATGAGTGGAGTATTTACTGAACAAAATGTGAAAATCTCTTAAGCGTGTGTTAACCACAGACCTTATTTCAGGCATCTAACCAAAAACTCATTCAGAAACCCACTGACTTCAAGACGAGGGAACCAGAAGTGTAAAAATGCAAACTCATTTCCAGGTTTTAGGACTCATTCCTGCAGCCTCTATTGCAAACATGTCAATAGATCACTGTTGTCTCCCTTCTGAAACAGAGAGAACACAGCTAAATGGTAAAGAGCTGTTGAGAAATCGACTTCATTAACAGATTCAGTTACAATCCATGGAGTTTTTAGACTGACAAAGCCTAAAGAGAAGCATCATGAAGCAGACAATTTTGAATGAGCCATGTAATAAAATCAAAATATTGCTAGAAACCTGACAGAGTATGATTTGATTTATATGTGGTTTAAATGAGGCTGACAGATACTACTTTAAACTCAGAGCTTAGTTTTTTTCTTTCACAGTTCCAAGCATGTATACACATATACTGTATGTGTCAGGACACTTGGTTTCTTGCCATATTTTGATGTTCACAGACCACTGACTGTCTGGTACACTCTACAGTTCCAGATATCCATATGTTTTCCTCTCGGTTTACACATTCATAGTAAAGGACTATGGCTAATTCCCCCTCACTTGTATAGTTTGATTTTCTCACTAAAATCTCTCAAACATTGGTTTCTTACTTTACCGCTGCAGAACTCCACTTGACAGAGGAGAGGAGTTGATAAAAATGTTGATAGATTCATCCGAGTCACCTTCAATTTTTAGCATACGCTCAGAGCAATAAACTTAATGAGCAGCAGGCGAGTGATTGCTGGACTCTGCAGGCTACATACATTCTGTTCTGTTGCAGCCTGAGAGGAGGACTGTAGGCTGAAATAACCACCTCCTTCTCTGCATTATTATTTCATTTAGTCATATGTGTATGTATATATAAATATATACAGTATATGTGCACTCTTGTAAAATGATGCCAATTCCAGCTCCCTTTGCTTTGACTCTCACACCTACTTGTGTTATAAAATGGTGTCATGGCTTCAATAGAACTTGTTTCCTGCAGTATTCATGGCGTTCTTATTTCATTTTCCATTAGTCCTAACCCTAATTAAGATTGAGATAACTATAAAAAATTAGATTTCCTTTGAAAATGTAATGCATGACTACATAGTGTGTGTCTGCAGACACTGCTTTCTGTGAATACTATACAGTCTAGGGTTGGGCGATCGTTTCTATTTTCATATCGCCTATCGAGAGGATCATCTCATCAATTTGTTTGTGGAACAGCCGTGTCTGTATGACACAAGCCTTAAAATGTACTCAAATTAGATCATATTTTAAGATGCTACAAATGATATCCAGCTACTAAAAAAGCCTGAAAATCCAACAGACTGGCGCATTGCACACATGTGTGTAGTTTGTAATTAAGGATTTAATTTAGCAGATTAACGGGGCTCAGTGGGCAGACATGCCGCTCCACCAGAAACATTTCTAAATGCACAGCAGGGCACAGATTCTAGAGATTATTTTATAACATCTTAGTTCTGATAGTAAGTTTGTTAAAATTGCCTTCTTATATGGGCCTAGGAAAAAACAATGGGCGATCATCCCTTCAATCGCCGATATACAATCTGATCACCAATTGGCACAAACCTAATACAGTCATACGTCATCTTACAGTTTCCCCTTCATATTTGATATCTAGTTCTCCCTCTGGGTTTGATTGGCTTGGACCCGATCACTTGCCCCCTCGTAGTGTTTTACTTTCTGTGAGCTGCATGGTGACTGCTCATTTTGCCACTTGTCCTTGCGAGGTTTCAGGGAGTCTTACAGCATCGTCTCCTTTACTATCTGACAGATTTCGGTTGATAGTGTCTCATACACACTCTGCTAATGAGACACCCCTGTGGCTGCTAGTATAAAAAAAACCTGGAAAAACTCATTCAGCCATGGAGTTAGAGTGCAGACTTTCTTTTTGAATTTTCTGATGGAGTCAGTAGTAGAGGGTGAGGTTACACAGTAACCTAAGTCATTCCTTGGCTGCCATCTTGCTTGTGAAATAATGCCCTGGATTTTTAATGAGGATGATGATGAATTGTTGTTGGCTCTGCATCCAGCCAGGAAGCCCTTCAGTGTGTGTGTGTGTGTGTGTGTGTGTGTGTATTTTCATAATTCATAATTCATGTTTGCACCCCCTCACCCTAATCTCCTGCTCAACAAGGAGTCACGGTATTAACAGAATATTCTCATCTAACTTTTGGCAAGAAAGCCAATAACGTGTTGAAACTGCACCTTCAGGGTCTGTTCAAATGTTGATCTTGAAATGTATTTTAATTGGGCACCATTACATGCAGTCAATGTAATGGCTGTCGGTGGCACGAACCGAAGGGACATCCACTTGAGGTGAAAAAAGTTTGCTTGTCCTGAAGCTGTATGACTCTGCTTTATGAACGTATAGTTCCAAGAGAAGAAAGGAGAGAAACTGAAGAATAAAAGAGAGGATTGGAGTTCCTGGTAAGTTTTGAGATCAGCTGTTTATGTCGAGAAAACACAGATGACAAAAACACATAATTTGAATAAAGCAAAAATATGCTTTGCGTTGTATCTGAATGTACAGTCATGGTCTAGCTATAAGAAGTCAGCTTTTTTACACACCACTTAGCATCTGGTAAGAGAAAGTGACCCCTTTTTTTCTCTTGAAAGACCCTTTTGTTGCAGCAGTGGTCATACTGTGAGCTTAATGGACTGCAAAATGATTTGGGCAATCAATTAGTTAAATCAGACCCCTGCTGGCACACTAAATGGTGGACATACAGTAAGTGCATTTCACAAAGACCAGCGAGTTCCAAAGACTTTGTACCCTCTCTATGTATCTGACATGAAGTGGGATGATGTGAACTGTGCTGCATTGTATTTTTCATTAGATTTAGGGCGACTTTAGGGACCTTTAAACTGGGCTTGGTACATTTAACAAGCGATTACTGATGAAGAGCATGAGAAAGTCATTTTTATGAGCCTCCGTAGGACAAAAGGTTACTCCCAAGAGTCTTGACAGGCATGATGGATAGTGTAAGCTAGGCTGTACATGCAGCTCAGTCAGTGAAATGGCTAGGCTTGTACAAGCTCAAGTTATCACATCATGATTGTTTCTGTGGCACACTTTCACTGAGCTTTTAGGATGTGATGTACTGTTCAACACAGCTGAGCTGACAACAGTGCTTCCAATTACCAGTGAGGAGCGTGCAATGGCAAAAAGATACTGATTTGGTCAGTGACGATGATTCTGCGTATGTACTGAACATCTCTACTACAGAAGCCTCTTATTAAAAAGAAAAATATATTGCACTGTATGATCTCCTGACAACAGACTCAAGTCTTACTTGAATATCTATGTCACCAGGACTGAGTCGAATGTGCAATCTGTTCACTGTAACTCCTTAAGTGATGATGAACTCCATGGTAAGATGAAGGCACAGTTATCCCAACTATCTGGAAATCAAGCACAAGTCCAGCCACTGCAAACAGTCACACAGGTGAAACTGATGTCCCATGGACAGTGTGCGAAATACAGGGGGTCTCGGGGTGGCTCGGACCCCCTAATTAACAACAAGGACACCCCGAAGACAGCAAAATCAAATTTTGAGGGGGTCTCAAAATTAAGCTAATTATTTACTATTTATCTTTATTGTAAAATTTATTTTCATGTTTAAATATTGAAAGGTAAGGAGCAACACAGAAAATGCGACTGATGACAGTGAACAGGCAGCTGATGACGTGGTTACCGGTGCTGGTTGTAATTCTGCGGCACAATAATACATTCTGACTCCGCGGTTCCGCTTTTATTCATGATGTCGCTGTATAAACTGTGAGTCTTTCAGAACAGCTCACAGAGTCAGAAAAGCTCACAAGGTCAGTTAACAGTTAAATCCCAGTGAGTTAATGAAAGTATCCACGCTGTGCCAGCTGTGCGTAATATTCCACATAGTTTTGGAGAGGCGTGAGTGCATGTCTATTGAGTTTGTCTGAGCAGAAAACACAAGTGAAAATGATTTACTGAAAACGTGGAGCTTCTGCCTGTTTTTTTTTTTTCTGTATATATATAACAGGAGTGACTAGCATTGAATTAATTAAATCATTCATTCATTCTTTGCTTTCCTCTTTCCTCCTCATTTTGTATGATTCCAAAATATATGTGTGTGTGTGTGTGTGTGTGTGTGTGTGTGTGTGTGTGTAGGTGTGTGTGTGTGTGTGTGAGTGTGTGTGGCGTGCGCACAGGGCGGAGAAGTCCCCACTCCCCAGACTGACATCCGTGGTTTTTAATGTGAAAATCTAATTTTACTGACACGTTACAGTCTATAGGCCACTCTCCTTCAATTAAACAAAATAAATCACCTTGAGATCTTTGCTAAGCAATACGCTGTATAGACAGGCTGAACAGCTGTCCAACCGACACTATTTGATAAAGAGTCTGATGAAGGACGCCTCCGCTTGCAGCCTCCAAATGAACAAACAGGTGGGGAGAACATAACTATGCTATTCAATGATCAGTTTCTGGTGTAGTTCTCAAACATGATTTATGAATTACCGTTGCTTTTCAGCGCCAATCGATCAGACAGCAACCAGTAAAGACAGCTTAACATTCATTTAGTCACTGCACTGTTTTGTGAAAGACTATTTACTTTTACTGAGTTGAATTCTTGAGGAGGCAGACCATTAAATTAGCTAAATAAAATGACAAAAATCGCCCTAACAAATTGCCCCCCCAAAAAAACAATTGCTGATGGACCCTATAAGACGTGATTTTCCAAGACAATAATGCAGCTATGAGCTGACCTGATCATTCTACTTAGTGAAAAGATCATAACTGTTGTGCACGTGTTGTGCAGTTGGGGCAGTTGAATATAACATTTTTAGATGTTTTCCTCATTCTTTTCTTTTCTTTGTCATCTCCAATGTGTCCCACACCCCCCTAAAATGGTTGCTCCCCAGATTTCATTTAAAATATTTTGGCGGGAAAGTTGGCAGTAGGCACAT
Source organism: Macquaria ambigua (assembly GCA_008360985.2). Lineage (NCBI taxonomy): Eukaryota > Metazoa > Chordata > Actinopteri > Centrarchiformes > Percichthyidae > Macquaria > Macquaria ambigua. The sequence continues at coordinate 368,089 of VMKM01000363.1, forward strand.
TGAGACAACACTGATTAAATGTTAGTATTTCAATGCTGCAAACATAACGCTTATACAATTTTCATTCAACAGCATTTTTCCAACATTTAAACTGTGACTGCTGTAAAAATGTTGATTCAAAGTAGATTTTTCAACCTTCAACCATAAAGCAAGCAACCTTTCTGACGATAACTCGCAGGCAAATTTACAAAAGGATTGCGCAGCTTTTGCGGCTGCTAAACCTGCACAAACGAGACAAAAAGAAACCGTGTAATTCTCAGAGCACCCACAAAGGGTGAAATGTTAGCAGTTAGGGTGAAAATTATTAGCGTCTTCAGAGAGTTGGTGGTAACTGAAGCACATTTATAAGGGGTGTCCCGCCCAGACTTTCCAGTGATCATGGCAGCAGTGATTGTAGCCAGGCGAAGGCATCGACATGCCAGGCGAGCTCGTGAGCGGATATTTGGAAGGAGAATATCACTTTTTGATTGTAGGTCACGATTCAATTGTAGCCCATTTATAAACTACATTACCACATGGATAACTGCAATCAGATGCAAAACAAGGGCAAATTGCACTCAAAACTCAAATTGCTGCAAAACTTTATGGCCGTGTTTGCGCTGTGATATCATTTGCGCAATATCTTTTGTGAACCAGACCTTAAGACGGGGATAGATAGCGGTTACAAGTGATGCGCAATTCACAGTGCTATCAGCGGCCGCAGTCCATTCTTTGTGAATTTGCCAGACAATGTTGAATTAACAGTATTGGCTATTCGGGATACTTCCCCCTTCTCAAAGGCAAAAGAAATACTACAGACACAGATGGTCCACCAATTCTTTTAACCTCTTGCTGCAAAAATATGAGTCGGTGATTAGCCTGTGATTATAGCATATTTTCAATTATTGGCATGCATTGCTGTCTGCCACAGTGTCACCTTGCAGAGTCAGAAATGTTCAGCTGCAACACCTATAGGGATGTTAAGTTGATTTCACCCAGTTATTCTTTCTCTATATATTTTTGTCTTGGGAATAAATTCAAATGTTCAAATATTATTCAGTTTTTAATATTTTAAAATTTTAAGTTATTCCCAGGATAATGTCACTGTTTGGTTCCACACAGAGAAATACACGTATGTTATGATGCAGCACGTGTAGTCGCCTTTTGAAATTACATTTTCTTCTATGGCCATCATCACCTAATCTTGATACAAACAACACTTGTGAACATGTGCTGATGTGATTATGTTCAATCTGTGCAAAGACTCAAACAAAAGAACCTGTTATTTGAGAATACGACTTCTACCTCTAGGCTGTTGTTGCCATGGTAAGGATCCTGACTGAGAAAAGATCATCACCATTATTGTTACCTCTGTACTTGTCCTTGGCTCTGAGCACCATGGTGCTGGCAAAGCTAACATTTGCTTTACACTACAACCGAGTTTGGAGGCAGGCAGTGGTAATGTTCTTGGCAAAGAACTGTATTTGATGAAAAGCTGTTATGTTTCTCTCTTTGTTTGTCCTTATGTGCCACTTGGGTTGCTGTGCTGGTTCTGTGGCAGAGAAAATGAGGTTCGAATCAGTGACAACATCTCCTAGTCCAAATTCAGCACAAGGGTAGTAGAGGTGGTGGTGAAAAAGCTGAAATTCTACTTGTATAGAGAGAAAAGGTATTTGAAGTAAGTATTGTTACTGTTCTTTTCTTTGCCTTGGGGCTGCTGAGGCATGAGGCAGCTGCTGGCCTTAAACTACTCTTACACTAGACTTTGACAAAGTTAGAGATGGGACATAAAAAGAGAGAGATGGTCTTTTGGAAGCCATATTGGATTGAAATAGCAGCCGTGAATAGCCGTTGAGACCTTCATGGTATCATTACATTTCACATTGTCCTGGTGAAGGATTACTGATTATCCCTGGAGCTCAATGGTGGAAGAAGTACTCAGACATTAAAAATACTCCACTGCAAGTCAAAGTCCTGCATTCATAATCCTACTTAAGTAAAAGTACAGAAGTATTATCAGCAAATTGTAGTTCGATCGATCTGCACAAAATGTCCCCTGTGATATATTAATATATCTGACATTATTAGATTGTTAATACTGATGCATCAGTGTGTAAGCAGCATTTTACTGTTGTAGCTGGTGGAGGTGGAGCTAGTTTTAACTACTTTATGTACAGTTAGGAAGTTTAGTCCAGTGGTTCCCAATCTAGGGGTCATGCCCCTCCAAAGGGTCACAAGATAAGACAAGATAAATCAGAGGGGTTAAGAGATGATTAATGGGGGATATTTAACAACAAAAAGTCAATTTTTGGACTTTTTTGTGAAATATAATTCGACCCCTTTGTTATTTCAAAGAAATAAACTGAGAAGTTTAGAGGGGAAATGTGTGTTTGGTAGCACTGCTCACAACTTCCCCAAATCTTTTGTAAGAGGTAACAAGCCAAAAAGGTTTGGAACCACCTGTTTAATCTTTTGCAATGCATTTTATTTGATATAGTTTTTTATGGTAAATCTTAATCTGAAAAGTAACTTACCTAGTGCAGTAAAACGTACAATATTTCCCTCTGAAATGTAGTGGAGTAGTACAAGTATGAAGTAACACAAAATGGAAATAATCAAGTTAAGTACAAATACATCAAAATTGTACTTAACTATAGTACTTGAGTAATAGTACTTAAGTTACTTTACACCACAGCTGGCGCTCTACTGTATATGTAAGGTGCTCACATAATAAATAAATTATTAATTACTGGAGTCAGCAATAGACCCTGATGATTTGAATTTTGTGCTCAAATTATTGGGATATTTAACAACAAAGTATAAAGCCATGCTAGTAGCCATGCTAGTAGTCATGCTGTCCTTAGACACAGCGGTGCATTGAGCTAAATGCTAACATCAGCATTGCAAAATGCTTACAAAGACAATGCTAACATGAGATGTTAAGCGGGTATAATGTTTATGTTTAGCATCTGAGTTTAGTGTGTTAGCATGCTAACATTTGCTAATTAGCAGTAAGTCAAAGTAGCCTACAGGTGAGGCTGCTGTGGAGATGTTCCGAGTCAGGATGAAGGCTTATCACTGTCAGCTAGAGATATGGTACAGGACACTTTTTAGAACTTGTTCATTTTATAACAATACAAGACCCTCTTTCCCAATAACAATTTCCAAACAGCATTTAACAACAAGCTAACACACACGTCTGCTAATGCTGACTGATTTTACTTGCCATGGGCCATGCCTGCAAGCCATTTACATATTAAGTCACGTACAAAGCGTAAATTAAACAAATGACACAATAGAAGCATTTTATACGCTTTGAATCATGAACATGTGTGCAGCACATTATAACAAGACTAAGAGTCCACAGCCATGCTAGCAGCTCTGAACACGACACTACAGTCGACACCTGAAAACAGGCTTTCTACAAAAGCAGCACATCTGCCAACCTTTATCATCCATTCACGATAATGTTGCTTTTTTTCTAATCCCCAGCCTCATATGTTCAGTCACTGCAGCACCAGTAATTATTTTGTTCCTGACAGGAATGAAAAGTTCAGCTCTGCCTCATGAATCTCTTGATTTGTGTATTTGCCCACGGATGTGCAATCATTTTCTCTAAGCGTGACTCTCTTAACAGTGAAAACATATTTCTTAAGTATGATGTTTAAGTCTCCAAAGGTAAAGACAAGGTCTTCAGATTCACTGTGGCTTTTGTGTTTCCCCTCCAGAATTGGGAGATCGGCCTCATAATCTGCTAATCTGTTTATAACCTTATCCCCTATCTCACTATAAATCTGGTCTCTGGTCTTTTTGAAAAAATGTCTTTTTGTATAAATTTATAACACTTCCAACGTTGAGCATGAATTTATTTTTGTGGATGCCAGCTAAACTTCCTCTCCACTCATTTGTGAGGACTAAACTCAAACACAGCTCTCTGTTTTAGCAGAGTAAAGCTCTGTTTCTTACCTCCGAGTCACTGTGATGACTTATTTTTGGGTTATTTGGCTCATTTGGTTTCAGTATAGCCAGTCATATACTGTAGGTGTCTACGTTGATACATCTTTCTGTTTCTGTTGTCAGACTCATTTGATCAACAAGTTTCAAACTCTTTGTTGTCATATGCACAGCAATTACAGTGAAGCAGTCACTGGCAATGAAATTCTTAATCCTCAGACTCCCTCCAACAATGCTCAAACCATATGTATAAAAAGAAAATCACGCAAGTAAAAGAGAATCTAAGACATGAAATAGCGCAGAAGTTACAATATAGTAATATAATATATATCGAATAAAATATAATACAATAAAATAAATATAATACTGTGGTAGGCAGGTGTATGGTAATGATAAAATGAATAAACTGTAATGTAGACAGGTTATGGACAGGTAAGAACAGAACTTTAGACAGGCAGTGCACTCATAAATATTTTTTTCATGTTTATTTGTATAGGAAAAAGTATGTAGCACAAACCAATGCCACACACCACAGCATTTATAGCCTAAGCTAATTTGCAATGCCCTCAGAACGCAGTGTCGCACTGGCGAGCGCATTTCCTCTCCTGCGCTGGTTTGGTATCCCGGCGTGCGCCCCAGTGGGAGGCGAGGTGCAGTACAGCAATCTTGATGCCAAGAATGAGCGCATCTGGTCTGGTGGGTCTCAGAGCAGGTTGACAGCTCAGCGCACTTGTGTTCCATAATGTTTTGGTCACTTTATTTGGTCAAGGCACATCCACATAGACCTCTCTGAAACCACACAAACCCTTTTATTTATGTTTTGCTCGTTTTCCACTTTCATTCTACGTTTTTAACCAGCTGACGTGTGATCACACAGGGGGAAAATATATGGCATCAATGCCAACCAGGGGGTTTGTTTATAACTGCTTTGTTGCTTTGGCCTGTAGCAACAAAAATAAAACTTCAGTTGTTATAAACCATATTTTTCCATTAAGGAAGAGTTTGGGGCAGGTTAGCCATACAGAATGTGTAAACTGGATCATCTATGGTTTGCATCCTGCCTCCTACCAAAAGTCAGCGTCGGTTTCTTTTAACCAGAACTACAATCATTCCCTAACATTACCCAAGTCGTTTTAGTTTTAGAACGTTAACCATAGAGGAGGAGGAAAACGGTCATGAGAGTCATATGGGTTGTTTTGAAAGCCAGTGGCAAACAGACTATTTTGTTGTTAAGGTATGAGGAGTTTTTGGTCATAGCCGACTGCTTGTGGTTGCACAGTTAGTATTTGCCCTTTGATGGTGATCCTCTGTCTCGGTTTCTTATGGCTTCCATGTTCAGCTGCTGATGCTGACTGGATGAGATGCATGTACATGTGGTGCAGTAGGCAACTCTCAGAGGTGCCTGTTATTGATTTTGTTGGACTACCTCGTTTATTAGTGTCAAGCTGGAGGCTGCGGAGGCAGATACACTGGTGGTGATAGATACTTGTGTTTGGAGGTAGAATCAATCTCCCAGTTCCAATATATTCAAGCTGGAGATTTGATCAATCGATTAACCAGACAAAATAAAACCAGAGGTTGTAAGAACAAGTAACATGTATATCTCCGGTTTCACTCTCGCCCAGCAGTCTGCTAATCCAGTTAGTCCATGCAGTCTCATTAATGTTCACCGCTACAGACTCATCAATCACTCTGTTTATAGTCACATAGTAAGCCTATGGCCATATATTATTTATATCTTCCTCACCCAAAGACAAAATTTACTGTAGTCTGATCTGGCTAATTAAGATTCTAAATGAGCTTGGAAATGTTTTCATTGCGTTTCATTTGTCTTACTGTCAGAGAGGAAAATGGTGAAAACCTGTTACCTTCTGATTCAAATAAGACAGCTGTCGAGGACCAAATTGCTTCTTATAACTTGCCATTAAGACAAGTCAGTGTCCGTGCTGCTCCCACTGGAATGAAATTCATTTGGGGTAGAAGTGATTTTGGAAGGGTTTTGTAAAAACAGAATTCAAAAGCTGCTGAACTGGCATCCAATGATAAGAGTGTTGTTTTTAGCCATGGTAGCAGTATCCCTTCGGTCCAGAACGGTTCTATTGGATGGATTGCCATGAAAGTTTTGTACAGGTATCTGTGGTTCCCAGAGGATGAATCCTAATGACTTTGGTTGTCATGGCTAATTTTTAAGAAAACGCTTTGGTGAGCTTCTATTGGCTACTCTGAAACAACACCAGAGATGGTGCTTTTTAGCCACACTAGTGGCATGACTCTTGGGATGGCAATGTCGGTCCACCACTTTGGTTCTGACTGAAATATCTCAACAGCTACTGGATGGACAGACATTCATAGAATACTTTCTAATGACTTTGGCGATCCCAAGACTTTTCATGTAGCGCTACCAGTAAATTGGTATTTTTGGTCTTCCAGCTATTGGATGGATTGGCCTGAAATTAGGCAGAAAGACCCGGCGTTAATTTGGAACTGGCTGTTTACCTGTTGCTGTCTATAGAGTAATGTCACACTCAGTGCTCTGCTGCAGAAAGATTGTTTTCATTCACTAATTTGCCATGCCCCAAATCCATACTATATAGTAATTCTAAGCAGTATACTCAACTCCAACAGTGTGCTGTTTGTGGACACTTTTCTACCACAATGCAATGAAGAGAGGAAATGGAGGAGCTGCTAACAGATGGAATAAATTGAAATAAAGTATGGGTGGTGGTGAAACAGCTCCAGAAAGATACTGGAAAACAAATGAGCATTCAATCATAAAGACATTTTGCTGTCTTTTTGTGAAGTTTAATTGGCAGTGACTGGACCCAAAGTCCTGTTAGTATCAATGGTAAAGTATGTCTATACTAACTGCTACAGTATACTATGACAATTAGCATACAGTATATACTGTATAGAATTAGTATGTATTATGGATTTGGGACACGCCCAGTCGCTTCCATTTTGCTTTTATTGGATCATGGTTAAACTAATGTCAGTGAAAGTCAACACTTCTTGCACATATATTTCACATTAAAAGTCTTCCTGCAGCTCTGTGGGCATAACCCCACCCACTTCTGGTAGGCTTTTAGTGTTAAAAATCTGGAGGAAGTGAGTATTGAGACAATAACTTACCAGCGATAAAAAAAAAAAAACGGCTAAATTGAATGTAGCAAGTTGAAAGCTCAGACTGGTAATTAAGCTACATTTTTTTTAGCTACACTACGAGCATGGCTGTAGGAATAGCAATGACGATTTGTCGGTCAGTCGGTCCACCACTTCAGTCATGACTGAATTATCTCAACATCTGCTCGATGGATTAAGATGACATTTTGTACAGACATTGTCATTCATGGTCTCCAGAGGATGAAACATACTGACTCTGATGATCCCCTGACTTTTTCTGTCGTGCCACCATGAGGTTGACATTTGCGGTTTTGAGTGAAATGTCTCAACAAATATTGGATGGGTTGAAATTTGGTACAGACATTCAATTCAATTCAGTTTTATTTATATAGCGCCCTATCATAACAAAGTTATCTCAGGGCACTTTTTCAAGTAGAGCAGGTCTAGACCGACTCTTCATATTTACAGAGACCCAACATTTCCCACCATGAGCAAGCACTATGCGACAGTGGCAAGGAAAAACTCCCTTTTAACAGGTAGAAACCTCGAGCAGAACCAGGCTCTGGGTGGGCGGTCATCTGCCTCGACATTCATGTCCCCTTCAGAATGAATTGTGAATTGTGGTGACTTTTCATAGTACCATCATTGGGTTAAAATTTTAATTTGTCAACACTTTATTTCTGCAAAACTAATGACATCCCCATCAGCCTCAGCTGTACTTTGTGTTTAGTGCTAATTACAAATGTTGGCATGCTGACCCACTAAACTAAGATGGTGGACATGGCAAACATTATACCTGCTATCATCAGCATGTTAGCATTGCAATATGCAGACGTTAGCATTTAGTTCAAAGCACCACTGTGTCTATGTACAGCTTCACAGAGCTGCTAGCATGACTGTAGACTCTTAGTCTTGTTATAAAGTGCAGCACTCATGCTCATGATCCAAAGCGTATAAAATGCTTATATTGTGTATTTAATTTATACTTTCTACACTATTTAATTTACCATGGAATTATTTAACATGGCTTGCAGACTTGGCTAATGGCAAGTAAAATCATCAGCCAACATTAGAAGTGTTTTAGTTCGCTGTTAAGTGCTGTTTTGGGAAACAGTGTAGGAGCATTCAGAGAAAACACTTGTAAAACCTGTAAGATTGATTGCTATTGGGAAACGGGTTCTTGTATTGAGTGTCCCGTAGCATATTTCTAGCTGACTGATAAATCTTCATCCTAACCTCTTCCACTGCCCTGTCTTTTGGGTGATGGTGTTGAGCTTGGGAGGACCGGCTGAGAATCAAATTGAGGAGGCAGAATGAAAGTACACTGTGTGACATCTGTCACCCTCAGCTTGCAGTCCAATACTGTAAAAGTTGATGCATCCTTGCAAAACAACATCCATATGGAGAGGCTACACTGCTGAAAATCTCCCTGGGGACACTGTAACAAGCCTTATTAAAAACAGATTCTGTTGTGTGGGGGAGGCCTCTACTGGTGCCTCATGAATTTAATCATGTTACGGATGCCCCCTCTCTCGACCTGAATGGAGAATTTATAAATGAAAGATGAGTTGGGTGCTCACGGAAAATGTGTCCCCAGGGTCATTGTCAGGGGCATCATCAGTTACCAATGGGCTGATGTGATACCTGGGTGTTTAGGCTGAAGTTGCAAATAGTGCATATTTGATCAGATTTCCAATGGAGAAAAAAATCCAGAGCACAAGGAGAAACCTCCTGAGATAATCCATTGTGAGGAATGTGGAAAATTGCCACAAGGACATACACTGAACATTAAAGGACCACAGAGCAGCAGGTTTGGAACCATAATTTATCTATGCTTTGGGCTGAAGTTGCGTTCTTCTCCCTAGCAACATGATGCCCCCCGGATGCAGTTTTGGACACTTAACACTGAAGTTCGTCTTTTTTACAAAAATGAAGAATGGCAGAATAGGGGATGTGAATGAGCAGTAGGAAGGATGTAAATTTGCACCAAACTCTATAACACTGGTGAACACTTTAAACCAGCTACGAGCAGTAACAGTTGCAGTCATAGCATTTCTACTAGGCTACTACTACTACTACTCTCAGTTGCACACTCAATATCTCCATATCTTTGAAAAGTGATTACAACTTCATACTTAAAACTGCTGTCAGCTGATTTCTGTATTTATATGTCAGGAGGGTTCTAACTAAACAAAGTGGATTTAGTGTTAAGTTACTCTTTAAATGTGCCATTTTACAGAATCATGCCCTCACAAAGTTTCTGCGGTGGTACTGGTTGCAGGTATCACACATCCACAGAACTGCAGAAATTATGCCTAGTAATGTCACAATCACTCAGAAAACAAAATACCTTACCTTTATAAAAGGCTTATAAGTTGTAACTAATACTTTTATTAATGGCCCATTTGACCTCTGACCTTTTGGAAATGGGTTGCAGGACAACTGGACATGAACTCATTTATTAACATTTACAACTGCAGACTAAATGGATTATTGTAAAAAAAAAAAAAAAAAAACCTTTATCAATGACTTCTTAACATTTATAACTGTATGCAGATGACTTACTAACTTTTGCTGATGGCTTATTAGACAGAGGGAAACTCATGACCTTGCATTAATGACTGTATTAGCATGTATAACTGCAAAATTAATAGTTTAATATCTTTTTAAATGATATGTTAACATTTATAACAGCAATCTGGCAAGTCAGAAGTTGTTCCTATTAATGGTTTAGACCTATCTACATTATAAAACATTGGTAAATGATTTATTAACTATTAATAAAGCCATTAGTTACAACCTTTAAACCCTTTCCAGAGGGTTCCTGAAGCTACTTCAAGGGGAAAAATCCTATCCAGACTGCCTTTGAGTAAGCAGTCGAGGGCAGGTGAAGATAAATTACCTTGGTCAGAGATAAAACATTTACCACTCTGGTCCTAACAACACAGCAGACACAGTCATATCTGGTAACTGGCCCTTCTCCTTGTGTGTGGCTTATCTCGATACTTCTGTGTTGATTAGCAATCATTCACACCACAACCACGTCTACATATGGCCTTGCAAGCCAGATGATTCTTGCAAGTTGATGACTCTGCTAGAAATGGCTGGCCTTTCACTCAATGAGAGCAATTTCCCACAGGGGTACTGCACTATTTAATGCATATTTAATGCATTTTTATGTTCAAACCAATATGAGCATTATATGACATAGGTACAGTGTGCTGCTAGGTGTGGCAATAAATAACATTATTAGCATATTAGCAATATAGCACACTTCCATTTATCACAGGAGGGAAGTCCAGTCTTGCAGTCAGCAACTTACAAATCATGCCACATAGATCTGTCATTGAATATGCAGAAATTCAAAGTTGAAATGAAATTAGAATTCATTTTTTTCTGAGAAATCAGCATATCCTTGGTGTTTGTTTTGACTGGTGTACTAATTTGGCCAATACTGACATATGAATAGGCTACCTTTTTTTTTTTCCTGCCATGATACCAGCCCCTACATTACTGTTCTCCGGGGGACATGGTTTTTGGTTAATTTGATTGGTCAAGTATCTGTTTGTGAGCACTTAAAATAGTTCATAACTACAGTTCTAACGGATATACAGGCAGGTGACCAGCTGGGGGCTAACGTTGTTAGCCTTTATTGCTTTTTGCTGTTACAGTCCCAACTGTGACTTGAGCACACCGTACGTTACTCCGTGATTCTGCCTGGACTCTGCACGTTAGTTATGCAGTGTTGTGATTCGAATCACAGAGTAACGTAACAGAGTGTTGAGGTTAGACTACTTAATTCAATTCAATTCAGTTTTATTTATATAGCGCCATATCATAACAAAGTTATCTCAGGGCACTTTTTCAAGTAGAGCAAGTCTAGACCGACTCTTTATATTTACAGAGACCCAACAGTTCCCACCACGAGCAAGCACTAGGCGACAGTGGCAAGGAAAAACTCCCTTTTAACAGGTAGAAACCTCGAGCAGAACCAGGCTCTAGGTGGGCGGTCATCTGCCTCGACCGGTTGTGTTGAGGGGGGGGCAGGAGGAAAGAGAACATACAGCAGCACAGTACAGTTCCACACAGAGATGTAAAGTAATAGTTGTGGTAATGGTATGGATGTTAATATTAATAGAAATAATACTAAGAGCAATATTATAATAGCAATACTAATAATAAGAACAAAAGCAGTAATAGCAGCAGTGGGTGCAGAGGAGGAGCACGGGGGCAGCAGGTGCAACCATAGATCCAGACCCTACAGCTCCGGAGGCAGAAACACCTGCAGAAAGCAACAGAAGGAGAGAGAGAGAGAGAGAGAGAGAGAGAGAGAGAGAGAGAGAGAGAGAGAGAGAGAGAGCACACAACTACGGGAAGAAGTTGAATTAGTAACAAGCATTGATGGATATGAGGGCGTACAGATGGAGAGGAAGAGGAAGAGAGAGGAGCTCAGTGCATCATGGGAAGTCTCCCGGCCTATAGCAGCATAACTA